>OZ014438.1:56918613-57240771 GCA_963966035.1 Acleris laterana | reverse complement strand
GTAGACGTGCGGATTTTTTTATTACGTTTATATTTACTCTCCTATCTGTCTTTCGGATATGTTTATAGACTATACCTGAGGATTGGATAAAAAAAAAAAAAATAGGTCAACTTATGGATTGATTTAAAAATTCAATAAAAGGTGGAAAAAATAGATGTTATTAGGATTTGCTGAGTCTTTAAAACTCAAATGCAAAAAGGTTTGAATACTTATTTAAATATTGAAGAATTTTGATTAGAATATTTATTTACTCAAAATACCTTCAATATATGTACCTATATGGATAAGGTGGCTACAGTTGTTAGAATAAAACTCTAAGTTATAAGAATAAAATTAATCAAAATAATCACATTTTTATTTTTACAATAAAAGTAACTAAAGTGAATTTATTTAAAAAAATACCCAAATACAAACCCCGCAGTTCACAATCCATGATAAAAGAACAAAACTCTTAAAACCACACTTTTTTGCTGTTTCAATGTTTTTAATTCTGTCACTTCACTCTGCCACAAGCCAGCAAAGTATTGCCAGTTAAACTAATCACGGTTGTTTGTTACACAAGTTTTAACAAAAAACACGTGCGACACCGGTATGGAAATATTAACTCTGAAAACGCAAAAAACCTACCACCCACTACAATTAACTTGTTAGTTAACGAGTAATAGAGAGAGTGGGTAGTCGAAAATGAAACGGGCAGGGGCGGGATAGATAATACAATTAAATTGTTCTTCAGGATATGAACAAATATTAGATATCAGGGGGGTTCTCCTATTGTAGCCCGAACAATATGAACCCTATTTTCACTAACACTAATTTCATTAGCCCTAAAATCAAAAACCCGAATTTTGATTCTTCCTAACTATTCATTAACCCTAATTTTAGCATCCCGAATTCACGTTATGTCTATTTTTTATGTCCGACTCTTAATAGCCCTAATTTTAGTAATCTGATTCCTATAAACACTAATATTACTATACCTTACAAGTATAAAACCTAACGTTCATTAAACTTAATTACATATGTTCCTAACCAACCGCATTTAAGGTCGACGGAGCTCCGCTGTGCGGAGCTCCTATTTCGCGTAGATGAGGCGCTTCGCGCCTTGTCGCAACTTTAACCTAACCTAACCTATGTGGGTAAAAGTGACCGAATTGAGTATTTGTTTTTAATTGGTCTATTAATCATTAAGAATAATCATTATTACTTTTAATAATATAGAGCATTTAACGTTTAGTAGGTACAAGTAAACATTAGGGTATATAACTTTAGGTCTAGTTATCAATTAGGACATATAAGTTTAGCTGTCATGATATTAGGGCTAATAAAAATTATATCAAAGCTTTTATGAATTCTACGAGCTCCTACCCACTGACTTAAAACATTTGTCCTAGGGTCCTAATAGGGCTGTGTTTATCGCGTGACAAAGTGTGGATAAGGCATCCGTCACCTTCTGACACGTAAATAAGTACGAGAGTGACGGATGCTTTATACACATAGACGGGAAACATAGATTTATTTTAAACTTAAAAACATTAAATAAATATATCCATAAAGAACACTTTAAAATGGAAGATTACCGTACGGCTTTAAGACTTTTAGACTGCAATAATTATATGGCTACCCTCGATTTAAAGGATGCTTATTTTTTAGTACCCATCGATCCGGAGGACCGGAAAAGGTTACGATTCCAATGGAGGTCACAGCTCTATGAGTTCAATGTGCTCCCTTTTGGATTATGTACAGCGCCGTTTATGTTTACTAAACTGTTAAAACCTGTATTGCATCATTTAAGACTATCTGGTTATATCTCAGTTAATTACCTAGATGATTTTTTTTGTATCGGTTCTACATACCAGGAATGTTTAAATAATGTTAACGTAACCAAGAACTTGCTTGAATCCTTAGGATTCTTAATTAACTGGAACAAAAGCGAACTGGTACCGAGTACATGCTGCAAATTATTGGGATTTCTGTTTGATTCATCTAAAATGACACTTTCTTTGCCAAAAGATAAGAAAACTCGCTTAAAAGAATTTGCACAGTATTTATTAAATAAAAAACAATGTACCATTAGAAAACTTGCTGAATTTTTAGGACTGCTTACCTCAGCGTGCCCAGCTGTAAGTTACGGTTGGGTTTACACCAAGCTCTTAGAAAGGGAAAAGTTTCTTTCTTTAAATTACACAAATAATTATAATAAGAAGATGCAATTAGGTCCTCATTTAAGTAACGATTTTAAATGGTGGATAGATCATATTGACAGAGCTTTCTCGCCTATTCAGAGCGATAGTTACGCACTGGAGATTTTCAGTGACGCTTCCCGGACTGGCTGGGGCATAGCCTGTAATGACAGTACTGCTAGCGGTAATTGGAGCGCTACACAGCTATCAAAACACATAAATTTTCTGGAGCTAAATTCTGCTTTTTATGGTTTAAGAATATTTGCATCCCACTTAGTTGACTGCAATATACTTTTACGGATCGACAACACCACTGCCATTTCATACATCAATAGAATGGGAGGTGTGCAATTTACGCACTTAAATGAATTGTCACGTGATATATGGCAGTGGTGTGAGTCCCGTAATATCAAAATTTTCGCGTCTTATATTAGATCAGTGGATAACGTCGTTGCTGATCGTGCCTCTCGTCAACTAGCTGTGGATACAGAGTGGGCTTTAGCTGATTATGCATTTAATAAAATAAACACTGTATTTGGCACACCAAATTTTGATCTCTTCGCGAGCATACAGAATCACAAATGTGAGAGGTATGCGTCCTGGAAGCTTGATCCTCAATCGGAAATCATCGATGCCTTTACGTTCAGTTGGAAAGATATATCATTCTATGCGTTCCCGCCTTTTTGTCTAATCGCCAAGGTCATCCATAAAATAATTGCAGATAAAGCCCAGGGTATTTTGGTTGTTCCATATTGGCCATCTCAGCCTTGGTTTCCTATATATCGTAGATTATTATCCTCGCAAGAATTATACTTCCGTCCTCACCCAAAATTATTACATTCTCCTTTCAGAGAAGTCCACCCACTTCACGCGGAGCTTACCCTGGTGGCAGCGAAACTATCCGGCTATCGCTAATCAAGCGCGGTGCCCCAAACTGTTCGTTAAAGTTACTCATGGCTTCGTTCTCTGAAAAAACTATCAATCAATATAATTCCGCTTTAAGGTCATGGTGGACATTTTGTAATAATTCTGGGGTAAACTATCTTGAAGCTAATGTATCGCAGGTACTATCTTATTTGACCGATCGGTTTGAGTCTGGTGCTAGTTATAGTACACTGAACACGTCCAGGTCCGCCTTAGCACTTGTGCTAGGCACCAGCGTCACGTCACACGACTGTGTCACTCGACTACTAAAAGGTGCATTTAGATTAAAACCTTCTGCGCCCAAATACGAGAGTACCTGGGACCCTAAGATAGTTATTAATTATTTAAGCTCTTAAAGCCTGTACCGAAAAGTTTTTTTACATACTATATTTATGATATTAATGAAACTATAATGAACAGCAAAGATATTTTATTTTAGTTATATTATGAAAAGTGTCTATTTACAAAAAATATACAAATTTTATATTTTAAGAGTTTTGCGGCTGAACAAACGGATTTTTCTCCTCAAGCCTGCCATTAAGTTTTGCACAGTGGTTTCGGTGACTTTGTTGGCATGTTTTTTCCATCTTTTTTTAAAATCTGCCTCTGATGTTGCTGGTGAACCGTTCTTACGCAATTCTGCTTTGACTAATGCCCAATACCGCTCGATGGGTCGTAGCTGGGGGCAGTTCGGGGGGTTCATATCTTTGGACACACATTGCACGTTATTTGAAGCCAGACACTCTTGTGTGGCACGGGCATAATGTGCAGTAGCCAGATCGGGCCAAAACAGCACATTCCCTTCATGCTGCCTTATAAATGGTAAAATAAAACCTTTTATACATTTCTGGACATAAATATCTGCATTTATGGTACCTTTCACGATAAATGACCCAGTGCGTTTTCCCCAGGAACATATTGCTTGCCATATCAAATATTTTTCTCCAAACTTCTCCATAAAAATATATTTATTTTGATCGTTTATATTAGCCCTTGATTCGGTTGTAAAGAATTGATCACCTGGCAAAGTCGAAAAATCTTTTTTTACATACGTCTCATCGTCCATGAG
Source organism: Acleris laterana (assembly GCA_963966035.1). Lineage (NCBI taxonomy): Eukaryota > Metazoa > Arthropoda > Insecta > Lepidoptera > Tortricidae > Acleris > Acleris laterana. The sequence continues at coordinate 57,236,598 of OZ014438.1, read as the reverse complement.
AACGCATGCTCCGTTCATACTGCAAAGCAGCTTGTACAATTTTCTTGACCTTGTAACGGAACTATTGAATTGTTTTATCGACTGTTTTGGGGCTTTTACTTTTTTATAGGACTTTAAATTTTGACGTACTTTCGCTCTCTGGACCATAGATGTACTAGTTTTCAATTTTTTTGCCACGCCCCGCACCGATAAACTACAATTTTTCTTATAAGCAGTCACTATTTTCTTTTCTAAAGCTTTACTTGATGGACCTGTCGGGCGTCCACTTCGAGCTTTGTCTTGAATTCTGTATTCATTCAAGTATCGCTTAACTATATTTCGCACCGTTGCACGACTTACTTTCACCATTTTCCCGACCACCGCAAAAGTTGAATCAGGATTTTCCAGATACGTTCGCAAAACATTTTCTCTCAGAGTTATTTTATCGTCTTGCATTTTTGATTAAAACAATACCCAGCCTAAATTAACAATGTGAATTGATACATCAAAATGACACTTACTGAAAATTATAATCAGAAAAAAAAAACATTTACCAGACAGTATTTTACTAATATGCAAACTTTGTAAAAAAACTTTTCGGTACGGGCCTTATTATCCTCATGAGGAAATTACTCTAAAAGATTTAGCGTTTAAGACGGTTACTCTTTTAGCAATTGCAACCGCACAGAGAATTCAAACAATAAGCTTGATTAAAATAAGCAATATAATTTACAATGATGATGCTATAATAATAAAAATTGCTGATTTAATTAAAACTTCCAGGCCTGGGGCTTATCAACCGCTTCTTAAATTGCCTTATATAACTGAAAATCCAAGAATATGTCCCGCAACAGCTTTAAGGTCTTATTTAGATAAAACGACGTGTCTTCGCAATAATTACGACCGACTTTTTATCAGTTTAAGAAAACCTCATAAAGAGGTAGGTTGTCAAACTTTAAGTCACTGGGTAAAATCGACCCTACAAAAGAGTGGTGTTGACATTAGTATGTTCGGCGCGCACAGCACGCGCCACGCGGCCACGTCGGCCGCGCGCCGCCGGGGCGTCAGCCTGCAGGCGCTCCGACGAGCCGCAGGCTGGACTCAGTCTTCTAATGTATTTCAAAAATATTACAACAGAGAAATAATATCTAGTAACATTGAACATGATTTGGCTGATTCGTTGTTCTCTTAGAACTTACATGTAATTACTATATCTAATTAATTATGTTACTTTACATACTTTATTAATGTTATAGTAAATTAACAAATAAAAATATTGATTTTCAATTTGTACAAATTTTTTGTTACTTTAAACATCTGCTTGTAAATTGTAATCGTCTTCGAAGGGATATGAAGTATAATTTAGAATTAAACGAACTTACCTTGTGAAGTTCGACTTCTAATTATACGAATATCACGAAGAAGACGATTACATACGTCCCACCCTTATACCCTGATTACCCAAATTAGAACAAAAAATTGGGGGCATATGAGCGAACTTTAAACTTAATGGCGTCTGGCTACAGATCGGCGCCCGGGCACAACGGTGCGAGAGCGAGATAGACAATCAGGACCTGTCTTTTTCTACTAAGGTCTCTGAAGGTGTGACAAGGACGGCATCATACTACGTACTGCTGCTTGTAAATTGTAATCGTCTTCTTCGTGATATTCGTATAATTAGAAGTCGAACTTCACAAGGTAAGTTCGTTTAATTCTAAATTATGACGTTTAAGTTTACACAGATTATCACAGATACAACAATAAGACCTGAGCAATACTCGACACGGTTGCGTTCCGTTACACACTAAGTTTATTAAATACGAAATTTCAAAAACAAATAATTTAATTTTCGTTTATTTATATTAAATTTCGATATTTAAAAACACGAAAATTAAATTAATTATTAATTTACAATAATTAATCCGAAACAATAAATTTCCAAAGCGAAGTCTATGATATTTCCAAACGCAAAAATATCAGCATACCCTACAATTTGGCGGACGAAAATGATAACTACGAAACTTCGATCAACAATTTACAACTAGATTCAACGTCACAGCTCTGAAAATGGCCAGAGAAATAAGAGCACAAAATAAGTTTGTGCTCTTATTTCTGACAGTACGCGTCAACCACAGCCAACGTGAGGACGTGACAAAATGCCTCAATGTGCTTTTAAAAATTGCGGTAGCAGCCACCGTAACACTAAGGTTTCGGAAGGAATATCTTTCTTTAGGTAAGTACAAGTCAGTATTTCATTTAAAGTACGTAAATATTAGCATTTACATTAAAAAATCAATAATATATTGTTTGGACAAACATCTTGTCAATAATCGGTGGTTTGGGAACAAGAAATTCATGGAGTAGTTCTCATTTTAAAATAATATATTTATGTTTATTTTTTTGTAGATTTCCTAGTGATCCTTTTTGCTGTGCGGAATGGATATCCATTGTCGCGAAAGAAAGAGAAGAAGAACTTTATAGGCCATACAAAAATTCGACTATATGTTCGATTCATTTCAACAAATTTGATATAATTGGAAATAGCCAAAGGCGTAGATTACAGAAAACGGCGATTCCCAAATTGCAGGTACAGTTACATAACAGTTACATAACATGTTTAACACGTTCACTGCGGGTTGAGGCAAAACCGCCTCAAGCTCGACGATACGTCGGTGCGGGGCTAAAAGTTGTGATATCTCTCTCGTGCGGGAGCTGTTGCCGTTTACTTACAAGGCGTATGATAAAGACAAATATACATTTCTTTATGTTTCTCAAACGCTGACTCTTTTATACAGAAAAAAGGTTAGAGGTCTAAATAAGCCTCGAACGCACTGGGTATATAATTTTTTCATAGAGTGCGGGTTGAGGTTAATTTAGCCTCAAGAAAGTTGACCTCAAGGCCGCACGGAGCGGGGCGCGGGCTACACGGGAGTCGACCGCTTGACGTCAGTGCGGTGACAGTTATCGATGCTGAACCACGCGTTTCCCATTATTATAAAGAAACAAAATTTACTCTACACAAGTAAATCTGGAGACAAGCTTTTTTATCATACATATGTATAAGTACCTGCACTGTATAATGTTATAAATGAATGGGTTTTATTTACATAAACCAAAAATTTTCTTCCTGTTAGAGCATTTATACAAACCTACCTCTAAAGTAATCAAAGCTTGTACTATTGCTACTAAGCGGCAATTAACAAACGTATGTATAGATAAATAAATTCTTATATAGATAAGCAAACCATGACCCAGGAACAAATATTTGTGATAACACACAATTAAACGCCTTTAAAGATGCTCGATATGATGATCATTCTTTCATCGATAATTTAGCTATAAGTGCCATTCCCTGCTCTAGTCTCAGATAAAATTTAGTGCGTTTTGAGGGCTAAAAGACCTCAAAAATTCTTTAGGTATTTTTTCTTAAGCCAGAGGTCAGAACCAAGGGCGAAGCTAAGTGTATATTAAAACATTTACTGAGCAATGAATACAACACAAAAAAAACCCCTGGTCCTATTCTTGGCAAAGTTATGAAGTATTTAAGTAACTACTGAAATTTGAGAGCGATTCGGCCTCACCCGCACTGTAAAAGAGTTCCGGTTTGGGCTGATTCGATCTCAACCGCACCTGCCACAAGTCCTTCAAGTTGAGCCCCGCAGCGAACGTGTTAAAATAAAATAAGATTAAGTGTGGTGAGATAGAGCAGAGGACTTATCACTTCAGTCCAGCTATAAATAATTAAAGTAGAGGCAAAGCTTCAAGTTCAAGCCGTATAATATTTATAATATTGCGTTTATTGCTGATTCACGTCAAACAACAGAAAGTGCAAGCAGCGGTATTAACAGAATCGTCGACGTCAAATCTGGTAAAACGTTTACCTATGTTGTCTTTTTGTAACACTATTCGTTTTTTTCTCCTTACAAAATAATAAAAAAGAGTTTAAATGTTGTAATAATAACAATTCATGATCGTGACCAAGACCAAGAGGCCGTAGCACACTAGGCTTTATGTCGGCGATAAAGGTGAGTGTGCTAAGGCCTCAGGCAATACGAAATGTACAGGTACTCATATTTTGTAAATTAAATACAAAATACTTCTATAATAAGCCTCTGATTATGATGTAATGTACTATCAGCCCAATGGAACCCTGACCCACCATAGAACGGTGTCACACTGACATTATAAAACAATCTGTTTGACACTTCTTATGACTTGAATCATAACGTCTCTGTGACACAGTTCTATGGTGGGTCAAGGTTCCAATGGTCTGATAGTACATTGCTACTTTATTATACATAGTACTTATTTACATCTTTGCAGGTTGCATCTATAACAAATTTAGAAGATTCCACAGCAAAATGTGACATGAGTCAGGCTGATTCCAGTTGTTGCAGTTCTCCTGCTGCTTCAGTATCGGACCTAATACCCTTATATGACAGTCCTAGAATAGGATATTTAAAAAAAAAATTAACTTCTTGTCGCAAAATTATAGACAGTAAATCTAAAAAAAATCATAATTTACAAAAGGTCAATAAAAGACATAAGAAAAAGAATTGTTCACTAAAAAACATCTGTAACTTGCTTCAAAAGAAAAAATCCATCGATGACTCAATTTTTTTTGACTTATCCAAAAGTGTGGAAGCCGCAGATGTATTTAATGAGTTGTATATTAAAAATAAAAAAAATCGTACCAGGCCATTCACGAAATATCCTCCAGGTGTTAGGAAATTTGCTTTAACGCTTCATTTTTATTCACCCTCAGCGTATAAATATGTTCGAAAAATGTTTAATACCTGTTTACCACACCCTCACACGTTATACGAGTGGTATCGATGTGTAGATGCGGAACCTGGATTTTGCTCCGAAACTTTAAATAGGCTCGAAGAGAAAGCAAAATCCAGCGATAAAATTGTCATGTGTGCTTTGGTTGCCGATGAAATGTCTATAAGGAGGCAAAAAATTTGGACTGGCAAACGCTATGAGGGCCTTGTAGACATGGGGTTAGATAATGATGACAGCAGCCAAATAGCAACACAAGCTTATGTTTTTATGCTAGTTGCTATAAATGATTCATGGAAGCTACCATTGGCTTATTTTTTTATAGATAGTATCAAGGCAGATATAGTATCAAGGCAGATATGAAGGCTAATTTAATAAAAATTGCATTAGAAAAATGTAGCAAAATTGGTGTACAAATTCGTTCTGTCACATTCGATGGCTGCAAAACCAATATTGCAACTATGAAAAACTTAGGATGCAAGTTGGATGATTTCAAAAACTTAAAAACAAATTTCAAACACCCCTGTGCAAACTATGATGTCGTTGTGCTTTTAGACGCGTGTCATATGTTAAAACTGATGCGAAACACCTTTGAATCGAAAAAAAATATATATACTGCAGATGAAAAAATAATTAAGTGGCAATATGTTACAGAATTATACAACTTGCAGGAAGAAAATTCCTTACACTTGGCAAATAAACTTTCACATAGACATGTTCATTTTAAAAATCAAATAATGAACGTGAAATTGGCATCGCAGCTCCTAAGCAGAAGTGTTGCGACAGCTTTAAAATTTTGTGAAAAAACTTTAAACATTCCCGCATTTCAAAATTCGGAAAGCACAATAGAGTTTATACAGAAACTTAATGATATTTTTGACGTCCTTAACACAAGGAATCTGAAAGATTTTGGTTTTAAATCACCGTTGAATAAAAATAATTCCCAGAAAATAATAACTTTTTTGTCCGAATCGAAAGATTATTTGTTGTCATTAACAATTATTGTTAAATATAAGAAAACTGTTAAAGTTGGCTCTGAAAAAAGATCTGTGTTTACAAATCAAAAAGTTCCATTGATTAGGACTCAGAATAATACTGGGCTGCTGGGATTATTGGTATGCATTAACAGTTTGATATATTTATATGAAAAGTTGATTGCAAATGATATCCTTAAATTCTTATTGACATACAAACTCAGCCAGGACCACGTCGAGCTGTTTTTCGGTAGCATACGGAGTCAAGGTGGACATAACAATAATCCCAACACGAGACAATTTAAAGCCAGTTTTAAAAAACTGCTCTCTCATTTGGAACTGAGCTCAAAATTTACCGGGAATTGTATACCGATAGAGAACATACCGATATTATCAGGATTATCGCCCCTCAGGAAAATTAACAGTTCCTCGACGGGCTATCGCTTTGATGCAAACGAGGAGAAAAGCTTGAGTACTGCAGAAATTAAAAAAAGTCAATCTATACGGCAAAGCTTTGATAAATATCAGACAAATTGCAATGAACTCAGTGAAAAATTAGACCATAACCCAATTTCGGACGTTTCTTCACAAATAGTAGGTTATATTTCTGGTTTCGTGGTGAGTAGCCTAGTAAAAAATCTCAATTGCGACGATTGCAAAAAGGACATGTGGGCAACAGAAAAACTATGGTTCCACAAGTTAATAGACATACGAGACATGGGTGGATTGTGTTATGCCTCAAACGATGTCTTTGACATATGTATGAAGACCGAACGTGTTATACGCAATTGTCTTCGCATTAGTGGCGGTAAAGACATACAAAAAAAATATGATAAAAACTTTATACGTATGGTTGTTTTAAAATCATTAATCGAAAAAGTTCTGTTTGTTGGAAAACCCGAACATAATCATAAAGTAAATTTGCTTAAATTAATAATAGAAAAGTATAGTGATGTACGTTTGCATTATATCTGTAAAAAAGAAACCTCTCAAGCAAAAAACTGCTCTAAAAGACAGCTATATAACAAGCTAAATTTATTTAAGGGTAATTAATATGCGGATTGGGAACTTCACACCCATCATTAAATTTCTTCGCCGATCTGTGCAGGTTTCCTCAAGATGTTTTCCTTCACCGTTTATGGTAAATTTCAAATTAAATTTCGCACATAAATTCCGAAAAACTCAGAGGTGCCAGCCCGAGTTTGAACCCACGACCTTCTGTTTGAGAGACGGTAGGTCGAACAACTAGGCTACCGTGGCTGTTGCCTGGCTAGGCCTGCGTGGGAACTTAGCCCAATCCTTCTCGTCGTAGGAGGTCTGTGCCTAGTAGAGGCACGTAGATAGGCTGAATTATTATTAATGAATATTACATATTTTATAGGCAGATTATCCAGATTTAAGTTAAATTGTCAACTTCATAAATTTCTAACACTATCATTTGATTAATAAAATGTATTCTGCGTAAAAAGTGGAATACGTAAATATCTTTGTATTTTAGCTAAGATCTCATTTTATTATTAATTTATTAAAATGTACCAATCTCACACTGTACGGCAGAATACAGCAAATTTTAGTGTAGGTATGTATCTCATAATAAGATTAAGTCCGGTGTCAGAGCATCGTTTTGACGTTGACAAGTGACAGCGTTAGTCTGACCTGACATCTGTTATAGGATTTCATTTTTTTATTATTACCCCCTTACTTATAAACGTGGAATAAGCTTGGAATAGTTTATGCCATGCTTTGTCCTTGTCTTTAATTGTTACATTTGCATCTGTCAGAAAGTGACAAAGCGTCGCATAAACTATTCCAAGCTTATTCCACGTTTATAAGTAAGTTGTTTAGAACCTATAGAATTTGCTTTTGTCGTGTCGTATAGCTTGTTATGCCCTTTTAGAATGAGTAAGGTTTAATCAATTAACAATAAAATAAGTATCAATCCTAGCTAAAATACATAAATATTAGCGTCGACCTGTTTTCACAGGGAATACAATGGATTAATCAAATTATAGTGTTAGAAATTTGAAATGTTGTCATTTATACATTTAATAATTAGTTAATAATTTAATTTAGTTCATTATCTATAAGTAAATTTCATTTCATGTCAATATTTGTATATGTTAATTTGTTTGTGTTATATCTCAGTCAAATAAAAAAAATGTCTGTCTTATATAATTGCGACTCCATTATTTCCCTGTTCCTAAAATAGAATGACATATTTTTGAAACGAAGAAAGTTCTTTTGTTTATCGAACGCTTTTGCTCTTGAGACGAAAGGTGGTAAGTATTTTAAACAATTATTATTATTTGGATCTTTGTTCCTTAGACTTAAGGTATAATTTAAGTTAATTTAGAAGGTTCACGGAACACGGCCACTTTTTCGCTTTGATTTTGTATGGGACCTTGAATCTAGTTGTAAATTGTTGATCGAAGCTACGAAACGATAAATTATACACCAAAATGCAAGGGAATTACTTAAAAACAACGAAATAAAGCGAAATATCCACAGTTCGCGCTTCGTAAATCCGCTCGATGGACCAAAAATGTTATGAATGGACTGTAAATGCGATAATTTTAAATGCGACACGACACGATAGATAAACCGAAAACGATAATACGACAATATTAAATGTTGAATACCTTGAATAATCAAGAGAACACTTACCTCAGGCAGTGCAGCGGTGAATACTCACTGCTTTTAAGTGCAGGCTCTCCAGGCCCCGAGCTTAAGTACTAAAGGCTTACCGAGGCTCCTGTTCTACCTGCAGCTTGATTATCAGCATCAGCAAGCGTCCTTTTGACTGTCCAAGGTATTGGAGGTGGTATCGACACGAATTAATCACCAAACATTTAAACTAATTGTAACCGACACTTTTTAACGTGGCAGCTCGCGCGCGATCCAAAACGGAAGGGGCGACACGATATTACATGACAGTTCAACTGACATTTTGTTGAATGTTGCCATATCAAAATTCTAAACTAAGCGGATACTTAACAGTAATTATATCGTTGTCTAGTACCCAAAGTATAAGCCTTAGTTCGCGACTAACTAGGTCAGTTATTGTGAGATTGTCCCCGTATACTTATTTTATTATTTAATAGTAATTGTATCACTGTGCACTAAACTTTATAGGTTCTAAATGGTCGTAATATTCTCACATTTTTGATACAACTGAGTTATACATTTGCAAAGATTAGGAAATGTTTGAAGACATTTGATATAAATCGAGTTGTATCAATGAACACATACCAAAAGAAGCAAATACAGGTTTAATTTGTGATCTGACTCAAGTAATTTTTGAAAAACGCAAATCTCTGGCGATAAATTTATTTATTTATTTATTTAATTAGACACACCAACAGTAGCACAAACAAATGCGTGTACAGAAGATTTAAAAGAAAATAGTCCTGTTTGTGCACCAATTACAGGTGTGCAACAGCATTAGCACAGCCAGGGATAAATGATATAACTCAAGTTATATCAAAAGGCACAGACATTTTTAAATGCATAAAAACCGTGATTAATAATACATTTTTAGTTATATCATTAGGCACGAAAAAAATAATATAGTTATGGTTTTTTGAAGTGTTTTAACTAGAGAAATAGCTTTAAACACTGAAAATGGGAGAAAAAGGGTCAATTGTATCATTTTACACGAAAGTATCTTGGAAATTAGAAGGCCTAGTAACACGTGAGTTGGAGCAAACGATGCGTTATTTTTTTTTAAGTTGTTTCATGAAAGAAAACGAAAACTGCTACAACTCGAGTTGTATCACTTGTCACAGGAGGCACAGAACTATATTCTTAAAAGGACTTTTCTTTAAGAAATAACCAAACTGAACTGGATGTAAAGAGGGATTGTCACTGCCTGATAGTACGTTTTGGACATGAACTATAAAGGGCTCAATGTCATAAGCCTCATATTGGGTTCAACTGCCAGTCTGAGTAGTACATTGGAGGAGAGATCGCCAGATATATTTTTACTAGTTTGAAGAGACTGTACTGTTGTTCTGAATCAGCATTGGAGGAGAGAGGTTTAGTTTTAGGCAGTTGTTCTGGTTGTATAGAAAGTTGTTTATTTGTTTCATCAAATTGAAACTTGACAGAAGGAATATCTAATAAATCATGACATACACAATCTGTATCTTTTATTTGCCATCCTGGCTCATGTTTCTTCCTACGCTTGTTGCAATACCTACATACTTTACGCTGATTAGCAACACATAACCTTTTCCTTTCACCTCGCTCTAATCCACGCACAGGCCCATCGGTGTCCATGCTGGAATCATTTGGGAAACCCGTTTGAAATTGTAACATTATAATATAACCAACTGGGGAAGTCAAGCCTCCCCCGGAGTCATCCGGGCGGTCCATAGGCAGCTTAGGCTAAGCTAGATTATGAAAGAAAAGCCTTAAAAACTTACCAAATACTGCAAAATATATACAGAAAACTATTATACACAAATCAAAACTAAATAAGCCACCAAACTGATCTTTTCTACAAGTTAGAAAAATATTAAACAAATTCGCAACAAAAAATATTCCCGTCTTGGCCGTCGTTTCCCGCGATTTTCTTACTAATTCTTTGATGCATACAGTATTACATGAATACTGTAAACAGTACCGCCTTTATAAGATCACAGATTATAGGATATGTCTAAAGATATGTATAAGATAGGCACAAAATGACAGTAGCTTTGCCCGCTAAAGGTGATAATGTGATTTGGTCGGGTTGTACTGTAAAGCAGTCTACGCACTATCCTTCTAGACGTACAGCGACGCGCGACCGTCAGGCACGATGCTGCTGTACGCACTATCGTGCAAATGGACAAAAATTCCATCGTGCAAGTCCATCCCGGTGATAACAATAATTATTGACGTCCAGCAAGCCTACGCACTATCGTTTTGCGTCGTGCATCGTGCCCGGACGTACGTCACGGAAGGATAGTGCGTAGACTCCTTATTGCTCAAAGGTTTTTGGTACTCATCATAGATGTAGGAAAACATAGATCCCGTGTAGCCAAATGTCAAGCGTACCACCTATTTCTTCTGTGTACAACACAACTTGTAGCCAATATTATTGAAAAATCGCACATCGCTGAATGCAAACTTACGCACACTAATGCAGAGACACCTATAAAGTGGTACACTTTTGAAATTCAATCGAAAGCGGTCATATATAGAGCACTCTTTTAACGAATGGCATTTGTAAGTGGCGAAGAGTACTATTCTATTAGCCGTTTTTATACTCCCTCTATGCTTTCCTACGTCTATGTGTACTAATCATAGATGTGGGAAAAGTTGAAAAGGAAAACTTGCTTTCCTACCTCTATGGTACTAATCACTACATAGTATAAAACAAACTCGCTTCCCGCTGTCTGTCCCTATGTATGCTTAGATCTTTAAAACTACGCAACGGATTTTGATGCGGTTTTTTTTAATAGGTAGAGTGATTCAAGTGGAAGGTTTTTATGTATAATAAATTTTGTTTTATGTACGTGTGTTATAGAAAACTCAAATAAACCGAAGCGAAGCGAGGGCGGGTCGCTAGTACTCAATAAACGCTATACGGTATTTCCGAAACAGTGCTAAAGCAGTCTAGGCACTATCCTTCTTGACTTATTTTACAGCGGCGCACGACCGTCAGGCACGATGCTGCTGTACGTACTATCGTGCAAATGGACAAAAAATCCATCGTGCAAGTCCATCATGGTAATAATAATAATTATTGACGTCCAGCAAGCCTACGCACTATCGTTTTGCGTCGTGCATCGTGCCCGGACGGATAGTGCGTAGACTGCTTAACGCAGCAGTATCCATCACATCGGATCGTGAGAGGGCCGGCTTCATTCTGCACCGAATAGCAAATGTTGCCGTGCAACTGTTCAATGCGAGGCTCAGATTAAAAATTGTTAACAAATGGTTTGTTTTAATAAAAGTGACCTTAATTTTTTAAACCAACAAAAAATTTTATTTTTGCTAGATATTGCTCTTTTAATTTTTATGTATGGCAATCAAAATGAATATTGCCACGCTTTATAACGATTATTATTAGTTAGCAGTGTTGCCAGACCGGCCTAAAAGGGACGGTTTTCCGTCCCTTTTATCACCACACCGTCCTTTAATCGGCCCTTTTCAGTAACCGTCCCTTTACGGTTTCGCCCAAAAAAGTTCGTGACCACCAAAACAAAACCATACCTATCTAAGTACCTGCTCAGTTTAATATATTGATAGCATAAAAGTGTATCTGTATTAAATTAAAGCTGTCTGTCGAAACGGATCTATACGAATTAGTAACGATTGACAGGAGTACCAACCAACCTTATCATTGCTGTTATAAACTGATGTATTTATTTAAATCTAATTTGTAGTCGTGTCGTGTTATCTATCTTTGGTCTGGTTTGTTTGGTACCGTACCTAGTACTACGTAAAAAATAGTGACCGTTGTATCCCTAATGGCTACGAGCGTCGGGGTGGCAAACGCAGGGGGCCTCAAAAAATTCGAGCCCAAACCCAGCATGCTTAAGGCAAAAATAAAATATGTGTAAAAAAATATATATTCCAAACTATGAAGCTGCTTTGTTACGAGTAATAGGGAATATTCATGATTTTTTCACAGCTTCAATAAAAGCTGATTCATGTCACAAACAGTTAAGACTGCGCCGAGCGTCCAGTGGCGCCCTCATTACTGTTATTGGGTTTTCGAATTAACTAACGAATTTCCTTGGAACCAAACAAAATGTGTTTGTAGCGCAAGTATAAACACAATTTTTGGGATACGTAACAAACTTTAATAACAATTACCCTTTGAGTAGTCAGCTTAACGGGAAAAGGTGGCCACTTTTTTTCGTTAAGTTAATAACTCGAAGGTGAATTGTTATTAAACTATATGATATACCCTATAAGTTGTGTTTTCATTTGTAGTACAAACACATTTCGTCCAATTTCAAGAAAATACTTTAGTTTATTAGAAAACACAATAAAAGTAATGAGGGCGCCACTGGACGCTCGGCGCAGTCTTAAAAAACATATTTTCTTTAAAATAACCAAGATATAAGCCAACAAAGATTTATTTTTACCTAATAATTAATTAAAAAATGTATATAAATAAATGAAGTTTTGAATTTTTATTTTTGTCCCTTTGTGCCCAAAACGGTCCTTTTTCAGATAACACACCGTCCTAAATTGGAGTTGCGTACTGGCAACACTGTTAGTTAGTATTAGCATAGTACACATCCGCGCAGGCGCGACGTAGTGATGTGACGTAATTGTTCATTCATAATTTTTTGTTCATTCAATAATTTTATGAAATTTTGTTTCGGGATGTTGATTCTAGCAGTGGTGGTTCATTAAAAATGTTTTTTTTTAAATAAAACCCTTGCATCAGGAGTATTTTATGAATATTTTATGTGAGTTGAAACCGAGAGTGCATTTCATTGATAAAATAATGCATTATTTGCGCACATGCGCAACAATATCGGAATAATCCACTTTTACGTGCGTTATGTGATTGATGACAAATCTCGTGCAAAATGTGGATAGACGGAATTAACTTCGTGTTTTTGTTCTTGTGCGCATGGATTTCAAACACTCTGTAACTCCATCTGCAAGTAGACTCGAACAGAACATTACGACACTCCGGAAGTGGTGAGACGGGCTAAGGCTCGTTCCGAAAGAGATAACAGCGGATGAAAGAGATAAACAGTAATGGATTTAACATGGCGGACGATATGCGTAAAGTGCGAGTCGAAGAACGATTAAAAATAAAGATCGGTAAGTACATTTCAATACAAATTCAAAACAATTAAGGATGATTAGGTACCTAATGTTTGTATCTCTTTTTCCTCATTCGGTGATTATTTTGACCGGATTTGGTTTTGTTGTCATCTGAGCGAACAGGTGGTACATGGAGAAACTTGAATTTCTGTGTCGTACATGAGTGATATTATTTATCTGTAACGAATTCTATGACTTCTTTGATAACTTCTTCTAGTAGAGTAAAATTAACGGAAGAATTACAATTTTATTGTTTGTTTAAGCATGTTCTTTGTTTGGAACTGTTGGTTTGACAGTTCGCGCAGTTTATGAATGAACAAATTGCCTTGCCTTGAATTCAACGAATATCGGTCACAATCACAATCTTTATGTATTTATTTGATTTAATACATACAATGTAGTTTTCTGACTATGCTATGCATTTGCGTTGTTTACATTGTGATTGCATGGTGTACATCTTACCTGTTCTATAGACCTAGTATAAAAACAACTAGGTACGTATTCTGTGTAAGTACCCAACCTACCCATGAATCATGCAATATCAGTTTCCTGTTACTAATAGTTAACAATTAGTTCCAGGGATGTCCATTTGTATGTTAATGAGGGAGTCCGGTGCTGAATTATTATTAGTGTTTCATATCTCCACTTTTTTTGTTATTTTAAAGTAGGTTGAAAGCTTTTTTACACACTTATATTTTAGACGAAACTGATTTGGCTACAATCACGAAACGTTCTGACTTACTTGTACTTGAATAAAAACTATGTGGCAGCCTCTGTATCATTGCTTGATGGTAAGGTATCATAACTATAACCGCTGTATCATTGCTTGATGGTAAGGTATCATAACTATACTGAGTTACCTAGTCCCAACCAGCCCTTAGCAAATTGTATCAAGAGGCCTTTGGTTTGTTTTAGGTTTTTACATAAGTTTAGGGTGCTAAATAAAACTTAGAAATACATATCAGAGAGACATGAGTGCGGCACTGCACAGAGAGTTGGCAGTTGACCGATAGTAACATCAGTCGCAGGACAAGATAAATATGCAATCCTACTGAACACGTTCACTGTGTATTTTTTTTTACTTGTATTCAACCATATTTATTGGTCTCATTCATCCTAAAACTAGGGCTTGCATTGCTTAATTTCAAATCCAGATATTATTACGTATCTGGTTATGATATTTTAGATATTCAAGAAAAGGTATCAAAAACATATTGTACCTAGTATTGAATTTGGGGTCAGATTGCATAAACTGGACTTAAGAAAACAATATCCTTGCTAAAACACAATAATGCTGATCGCTGCTTCCCTCCCTGCTTGGTTATATTGTTCTTAGTGTTGATGGCGCGACATCCAACACCAGTGCTCATAGTCTTCAGATCATACATGCATATGTGTGATAACTCTTAAAGTGTGTGTGAAGTATGTTTAAGCTAATCACAGCACTAGTGTGCTTGTTGTCATAGAAAATAGGCACTCCCTGTCGTAGATGTAAGGATGACTTTAAATAAAGAAACACTTTCAAAAAGGGAAAAAAATAAAAAGTTTTCTATTGCCTACTTCAGTTGGACATATTAGACCAGGTAGGTATGATTGTTTTTTAAAATATTAGTTAGCTTTAGTATGGCTGTTTAGTACTTAGTCCCATAGTAGTTATTTGGGGGGATGGGGGGATCGGGTCTAGATAATCAGATGCACTTCAACAAATGTTACTTTCTAAATGCAATTGTTGGACTTGTTAGTGAAAATATCAATATCACTATGTGTATGCCTATCATATTTGAAGAGTTCCCTCGTTTCCTCACAGATTTCCTCATACGCAGGGGTCGCACTTTTGATATGCATACAGGTGATTTAAAATGATAGACTCCACACTGTACAACTAAGAAAAAAAAACGAAAAAAAAATAAAAACCCCTGATTTAACACCGTCTGTAAAGAAAAACTACTAAAAAGTAAAAAATATTAAGTATAAGTTTAACTATAAGTAGGAATTAATATTTTGATTCAAGCGTCGCCACGTCGGGGACCGCTAAGTAGCTGGGGTAATTTATATTATTTAGTTTACTTAGCGGTCCCCCGACCTGTCGACACTTATCAAAATATTAATACCTACATAGTCCGTCCTTAAGTTCTGTCACAAAGGTTTTATACTACTATATAATAAAACTAATTTTTGTTAATTTTTTAATTTTAAAATAAAATAAATTTAAAAGCTTAATTAAAGTACATTTTTAGGAACTAATCATCATTCCACATAGTCGCCGCAATTTCCGATACGATCTTTTAACATTCACGGCCGGC
Source organism: Acleris laterana (assembly GCA_963966035.1). Taxonomy (NCBI): domain Eukaryota; kingdom Metazoa; phylum Arthropoda; class Insecta; order Lepidoptera; family Tortricidae; genus Acleris; species Acleris laterana. The sequence goes on along the minus strand of OZ014438.1, from coordinate 57,220,784 downwards.
ACCGATTAAAACACGAACGAGTTTTCTAAAAATTTCACTTTTTGAAAACGCTTTGAAGATTAGTCTTTGTTAACCAGGAAAATTTTCTATTTAATATTATGAAGCTTCTCATCTCTGGGTATGTTAAGAGACCAGCATTATTATCTTAACGACACTTAAAAACCAGCTTATGAAGCACGAAAGTTGGTCTGTTTTCGTATTACTTCAAATTGATGTGAAATCGTAAGGCCAATTTAATGAGACATGAAGATTGACCGGAGTATAAGCGGATCTTTAGTTGCTTGGAATACATTCGTATCAGTATTTAAAGATAAAAGTCTGGTCAATATGTCACGCAAATTTCGACTCAATACGAGAACTCTTACAAAAGTTGTAGCCGTTATCAGTATTGTGGTCGTGCGTGTTTTGTTGACCCATGCTTTCCTGCCCCGAATGGGAATGCTTAAAGCTCGTACACCAAATTATTGCAATAGTAACGAACTCAAATTTCGCTTTTTTTATTCTATATAAAATACGGTTTTGATTGATGTACTACAAGTTTATGAAACTATTATTTATTTTTAAAATTATAATAAACCTTTGTGACAGAACTTGAGACTGCGCCGAGCGTCCAGTGGCGCCCTCATTACTGTTATTGGGTTTTCTAATTAACTAACGAATTTCCTTGGAATCAAACAAAATGTGTTTGTAGCGCAAGTATAAACACAATTTATGGGATACGTAACAAAGTTTAATAACAATTGCCCTTTGAGTAGTCAGCTTAACGGGAAAAGGTGGCCACTTTTTTTCGTTAAGTTAATAACTCGAAGGTGAATTGTTATTAAACTATATGATATACCCTATAAGTTGTGTTTTCATTTGTAGTACAAACACGTTTCGTCCAATTTCAAGAAATTTAGTTAATTAGAAAACACAATAAAAGTAATGAGGGCGCCACTGGACGCTCGGCGCAGTCTTAAGGACCGACTAGGTACTTATAGTTAAACTTATAGGGCAAATACTTATTATTTTTTACTTTTTAGTCGTTTTTCTTTACAGACTGTTTTGAGTGGGGGGTTTTATAATTTTAAATTTCACCCTTTTTAATCTTTTCCAACTAAATAATATGACTATAGCTAGCAACGTCTCTTTAAAGAGATGAAATTAATAATAGAGGGTTAATAACTAATAAATAAAAAGAGGGGTGTTAGTTTATAACGTGTATCTCTATGTCTATGTGTCTGAGTGTCTGTCTGGCATCGTAGCTCCCAAACGGATGAACCGATTTGGATGCGGTATTTTTTATTTGAACGCAGGTTGTCTACGTTATGTTTATGAAAATTGGTAAGGCCGTTTAAGAGATATCAAGGGATTCCCATTTGTTCTATGGAATAATGACGTCATAGGACAAAATAAGAGTTTATGTTCCCGAATAGTGCTATAGAACTAGATACTAGCTTTTTACCCCAACTTACCAGTGACGTAATAGAACAAATAAGACTTCTCTTTTCCCACATTGTTCCATTATGGAACAAAATAGTAATTTTTTTTCCTAGTTGTTCTATATTAAAAAAAAACAATTTTCTAGTATTTTACCTGATTTAACTTTAGTCGGTTTTAATTCCGGGCAGTGAGGTAATTTTACAAAGAATAGTTTAACACTTTCCTAGGATTGGGCAAAGACTCCACGGATTCAAATTATTGTGATGATTGTCAAGTCAAAACAAATATGCATTATGTTTTGAGTTGTTATTTATTTTTAATTATAAATATTTTTCTATGGTATTTATAACTTTGCACCAAAACAATTGAAAATTTTGCGCGGGAATGTTAATCAACATTTTTTTAATTTGTGATGCCTGTGTTAAGTTCAGTTCCATGGTAACAAATAAAAATGAATGTTCGCAAGTATTCTATAGAAAAACGTGAAAAACTGTCATATCATTTTGTTCCATGGCATAACAAATTTCTATAGAAAAAATGATAATTCTGAATCCTAAATGTTCTATAGAATAATTAGGAAGTTAAATTATCATTTTGACCTATGACGTCATTGTTCCATAGAAAAAATGGGAATCACTCTCGATATCAGCTCTTAAACTATGTGGCGCCGTTAAATCGGGGACTTTTAACCCCCTAAAACCTCTATATCTCAAAAACCGCTAAAGCCTCTATATCTCAAAAGCTCGCTGCAAGCTACACCGAAGGAAATTCATCATATTGAAACACTCGAATGTTCTTCATTACAATATCATAATAGACTAACTTCATTCAAACATAATGTAAACAAACAATCGTAATACAATAAATTTATTATTTCAGAGTATTTTAAGCATTCGGTCATTGCTTATTACCTTAACCTTAATTAATTCAGAACTTCCTGCATGACCCTTGTTTCTAGAGTAGATTCACTGAACACAATCACATTAAATTTATTGGTAGGAAATTCCATACTTCCAATCATGAGTTTCTACAATAAAGCGTCGTTTTGAATCTCTTGAAAAACCTCACCACACAAATTATTAACATTCATCACACATCACTCAAAAGAGAAATGGTCTCATTAATATATTATTTTCATCATAAGAATTACAATTCATTTGTAAACAAATAATGTTGACACGACAACAGCTGTCTTTGAACGTAGGTGTAAGCTAGTGGTCTAAGTTGTTCTTATAAAATATAATATTGGAGAGGTTTCATATGTTTTATGTAAAACCACAAAGAGGTTGATATAGCGCAAATCGGACCGTCATAAAGGGGTAATTATAATTAATTCATAATAACATTTTTAAATCTAATTACAGGGATCAATTTAAAAAGTCTCCTTCCTCGATTTGGCTTTAAAATATTCATACATTGTCAAAAAAAGGTGTATCCCAATTGCTCAACTATCTTAATCGAGATATCTTATCGCCACCCTTGAAATAGGTACCGTTGAGGAGTTCCGGTAGCCATTTGTGGTCTTCATCATCAGTTCCACTTCACCAAATGATACCTACTTTTGAATGTAAATGCTAGACTTATACACCGTGGGAACGAGGAATCCGACAAACTTTAACCATCGATTCTAGAGCCAATTTGTAGTATATAATGTGATATAACATGTAGTCCAATAACGCATAATTTCCAAGATATTTATTATTAAAAGAAAAAACATAGTTAATTGAATTTAAACTCTGTCACCTTAACGTAAAGCAATATTTTCTAAGAAAGATTAATCTTGTAAATAGCAATGTCATCAACGTACAACGTAAATTAATTTTATCAATTTCTTAGTAAATAATGCTTTAGGTATAGGTGACAAAGTTCAAATTAAATTAACTATGGTTTTTTTTTTTTAACAATAAATATCTTGGAAATTATGCGTTATTGGACTACATGTTATATCACATTATATACTACAAATTGGCTCTAGAATCGATGGTTAAAGTTTGTCGGATTTCTCGTTCCCACGGTGTATACACATACACATACATACGTTCACGCCTGTCTCCCAATGGGGTAGGCAGAGAGTATGGAACGCCAGGTGCACCGGTCTAAACACACAATTTTCGCGTCCTCTACATTCATCATCATCAATCTTCATGCACGTACGTCGGTTTCGGGTGCTTTTGATATGGCCCTTTCTCAATACATCGCGAATCTGATCACCGTACGTCTATTGCTACTAAAAATACTAAAATCGCTGTATTTATGCCTATGATATTTGAAGAGTTCCCTCAATTCCTCACGGATCCCTTCATCCGATTCGGATTTGGTGACAAACATCGAAAATGAAATGAATTTTCTCAAACATCGAAATCGCCACATGCATGGCCGGGTGGAAGTTATTAGCAAATAACTCAAATTATTAAGAGTTTTGTAATGCATATGGCACACCATTAGAATTGGCGTGAACTGGAGATGTTTTTAGGAAATTGGAAGAATTGTAATAACATTGTTTTTTTTTAAATTTCATTGTAAAGTTGAGGTTGAAAGATTTCTTTATCGGTTTCTGAAACTATGAGAGCCCCCATTATTTTTTTAAATTGCTTTACGCTTCCAGTAATAGTTTTATTTGAACACCACAACATTCAACTATCTATCAAAATGAAAATTTCGTGAATACACCTAGTAGTTCCTTTTTTTTTCGGACTTTAGGCAAAGGTCGCATTTCGGTGTCTAGTAATAAAATTATTAAAAAATCTGTATTAAATTGCCCTTAGACAAATTAAGGGTTAAAGTACCTGAAGTGGATAGCTAATGGTCTTTTCTACTCGCCTGATTTTTTTTTGACAACGCTCTACCAAACACCCTGTATATAGAAACTTGAAATTTTGTACACGGGTTCCTTTCATAATGTACGAGGGCAGTTTTGAAAGTTTCTAGGTGGCCCAAACCGATTAACAAAACTATACTTTTTATACTACCGTTTAAAACCTATTTTTATTGCTTCAAAACTCCGGCCGAAAATAATTAAAAATATTTTTCAAAACAATAAAAAATGTTTTGAAAATATTTGTCATATGGGGTCATACACAGATTTAGGTCCCGTCTTTCCTGTGGACATACCCAAAGTTAACGTGTTTAAGGCCTAATTTTCTGGCTGAACCCACATCCGCATAAACGGCGTCACGTCTTCTTTTGTCCTATTAAATAAAAATACAACTTATATGCACACAAGCCCATAACTAATGACCACAGGAGAGACAACTTTTGTTTGTGTGATTGTGAGTAGAGAGCAGTTTCGTGTGATGATTTATTACGACTACAAAAGAGGTTTAACGTTTAAGGACTCACATGAAAACTTAAACACAGGTTTTGGGGAATTTGCTCCTTCATTAGCCACCTTTTTCTTTTGGTTGAGGGAGTTAAACGGACGATTTAAAGATGAAGCTAGACCTGGGAGGCCGCGCCAACTTGTTAGATAATGTATCAATAACGAGAACCTCGCTGGAAAAATAAAGAATATTAGTATTAAACGATAAACTTGACCAACAATAAAACGTATTACCGGTGTAACATAATCGCATAAGCTGAGTTAAGACTAATATAAATATTTCCCAATAAATAATCAGACCCTCTTTCCCAGTGGGCACTTTGGGCAAGTGCCCAGGGCCCCGCGATCGATAGGGGCCCTCCTCATAACAAAATAGTGTTCTGTCAAGGTCATAGGGGCCTGCCCCATTATCCTAATATGCCCAGAGCCTCCAATGGGTTAAAGACGGCCCTGTAAATAATTATCCCATCAAAAACATGCATGTGAAAATGCAAGCCAAGTTCAATGTTAAGAATATGCAATGCGTGTTTATCGACTTCACTGACAAAAAAAATGAGATCTAGATGGGTGCCAAGTTCCGTAGATAATCCTGATATTTATTTATTAAGAACATACCTACAACATTCTAAAATAAATTAAAAACACAATTTCTTATTTTTTCTGCTACAACAATATTTGCTATTAAGTATAACTTCTTATATTTCAACACCCAAATTATTTACACAAAGCAAATAACTTAGGATAAACTGAAGCTCAAAATCTGACTTGGCTAGTTTTTTAGCAGCAAGTCAATTATTTCGAAGAGTAAAATATGACCATACAATATAAAAATACAGTAACTTGCGTATAACAAATATGAAAACTAGCCAAGTCAGATTTTAAGCTTCAGTTTATCCTAAGTTATTTGCTTTGTGTAAATAATTTGGGTGTTGAAATATAAGAAGTTATACTTAATAGCAAATATTGTTGTAGCAGAAAAAATAAGAAATTGTGTTTTTAATTTATTTTAGAATGTTGTAGGTATGTTCTTAATAAATAAATATCAGGATTATCTACGGAACTTGGCACCCATCTAGATCTCATTTTTTTTGTCAGTGAAGTCGATAAACACGCATTGCATATTCTTAACATTGAACTTGGCTTGCATTTTCACATGTATGTTTTTGATGGGATATCATTTATTTTTGTCAAATAAGTTGGCATGCGTTTCAATAAACAAACATTAATTACTGAGTAGTTCCGGTGAATCTGTGATCTTCATTCATCATCATCAGTTTTACTTCACCAAATAGTGCTTTTCAAAAGCATATATGCACGAGTTAATATATGTATGCTATATACTCGTATATATATACAAAATACCCTAATCGATATAGCTATACCCAAATTATTTGAAGAGTACCCTCAATTTCTCCAGGACCCCATCATCAGATTCTGACCTGGTGACATTGGGACCAATCAGACAGTGTGCCCTTTCAAACAAAAAAAGAATTTTACCAAATCGGTTAATAAATGACGGAGTTCTGAGGTAACTAGCATAAATAATAAAATAAAATAATAATAATAATAAAACTTATAAAATCACTGTTTTCAGATTTTTTTATTTGTATACGCATAATTACCCATCTGTATGCCAAATTTCAACCTTCTAGGTCACCTGGAAGTGGGTTAGGTTTTTGATGATTAGTCAGTCAGTCAGTCAGTCAGTCAGTGGTAAAAATGCCGATTTTTAGACGTTTATATCTCAATAACCGTTTCACTTTTATTTATGAAATTTAGGGTTCTAGTTGATCTAAAGGGTTTTAATACATATACCAAATTTCATGTTTTTATGTTAAGTAGATTTGGAGTTATTGAGGGGTCAAAAGTGGCTCCAAACGGTTCGTGTAAATAACACACGGCTGCGCTCGCCAGTTCCTTTTTCTTGAACTTGGCTGGACACGCTGCCGCGTGTCTAGATTTACACGCAATGATCAGATCACTGTATCACAATAACAATCAAAATATACAGGATGTTCCAAAAATCAACGTCAACCCGCCTAGGGCTGATAAAACAGCAGAAAAGCTATCGATTACCCCTATGTATGTTCTGCGATTTTTATTACTTTCGGAGATATAATAATAATAATAATAATAATATAGCTTTATTGATTCCAAATTTTCAAATCACAATATATTTGCTATTTACAAATTATTTCATACAATTCTTATAATATTACAATTTTTTTAAATTTTAATTTAAGTTTCGTGCAAATTAATGTTTTTAATTTTAAGTTTATTTAATTACATTGAATTAATAGATAGAGTTCATGCATTTAATATTTTTAATGAGTGTACAATTAAATAGTTAAATATTATTTTTAATGATTTAATTATTTGGACCCCCGCTGGGTAAAAGCCTCCTCCAAAGAGTCCCATTTTTGTCGGTTCTTCGCTATCTTTGCCCAATTTTGTCCCGCTACTGCCGCTAGTTCGTCTTGCCATCTACAACCGGGTCTACCAACACTTCTCGTCCCGTGTGGTCCCCTCCATCTAAGGACTCTTGATGTCCATCTGTTGTCATTGTATCTAGCAGCATGGCCCGCCCATCTCCATTTTAGCACTTGTGAGAACAGTAGAGCATCCGTTACTTTGGTTCTATTTCTTATGTCTGCATTTCTTATCTTATCTCTTAATTTGATATTTAAGCAACTTCTCTCCATCGCTCTCTGTGTTGTTTGGATCTTATTGCGAGTCATGGCGTTGAACGTCCAAGTTTGGCAACCGTAAGTTAAACTAGGTAATATTATTGAATCGATGGCTATCTTTTTCAGTGTTACGGGAAGCTGGGATTTGAATATCTCTTTGTTTGCCCAATATTTATTCCAAGAGATCGTTGCTCTTCTATTTACTTCTTCCAGATTTCTCTCTTTTCTAAATGAAAGTTGTTTCCCAAGATAGACATATTCTTGCACGTACTCGAGTGGCAGATCATTGATTAGGATATTGATTTGCTTGTGGTTAGTCATTACTTTGGTCTTCCAGAGATTCATTTCCAATCCAACTCTACTACTCGCTTTTTGTAGCTCTGTAATCATTGTATTGAGTTCTGAGGGGTTTTCGGAGAACACAATGATGTCATCAGCGAATCTCAGGTGGCTTAGGAATGTTCCATTGATATTTATTCCTTTTTGTGTCCATGGGAGGTCTTTAATGATGTTTTGTAGTACGGCAATGAACAGTTTCGGTGATATTGGGTCACCTTGTTTTACGCCTGTTCTGATTTTTATTTTTTCGCCTTTTCTGTCCAGTTTTACTCTACTCGTGCTATCATGATATATATTCTTTAATATATTTATAAATTTTTCGTTAATGTTTTGATTTCGTAGAGCTTCCCCAATGCTTTTATGTGAGATAGAGTCGAATGCTTTTTTGTAGTCTATAAAGGCGACATATAATATTCTTCTAAATTCTAAATATTTTTCTATGATAAGCTCTACTACTTGTATATGATCAGTGGTACTATAGCCCTTTCTAAATCCCGCTTGCTCGATAGGTTGGCATATATCTATGTTTTCAGATATTCTGTCTAGTATACATGCGGCAAAGAGTTTGTATAGGCATGGCAGGAGGCTTATTGGACGATAGTTGCCAATGTCTGCTGGATTTCCTTTTTTGTACAGAAGGGTAATCTCTGATTCGGTCCATTGTTTTGGTACTAATTCTTCATCCATAACTTTGTTGAACAGTATAGTGAGTGGCGACAAAAGTAGAGTTCTTGCGTGTTTGATGCATTCGTTGGTAATGCCATCTTGACCCGGGCTCTTTTCTATTTTTAGTCTCATAATTTGTTTAAGAATTTCAGGTTCTTTGAAGTTTTCTATTATGTCTGTATTATGTGGTTGACTAGGTGGTTCAGTTCCAGATGGCGTAGATGTCTCGTCGTACAAGTCTTTGTAGAAATTTGTGGCTATGTTCACAATATCTGACCTTGAACTGGTTTTGTTTGACCCAGGTTGGAGTGAAGGGATCTAGCATTTAGTTTTGTCCAGTTCTTTGTACGCTTTCTTAGTAGATCTAGAGGTTTCCAGGTGACTTTTCAAAGTATTATATCTATGGGTTTCGTAACATTTCTTAATTTCCTTGTTTGTTTCCTTGTAGAGACGTTTTAGTTCCTCTTTATCATTTTTAATAAGTGTATTTTTATTTTGTAAACGGCTTCTTTCTTTCATTAGTTCAATTGCTTTTTTAGATAGTATTTTTTGTTTGGTTTTTTTTGTTGCGTTTAGGCTTTCTTTTATAGAATTTTCTATCAATAAGCAATATTTGTTTGCATTATATTTTTCATGATTCTTAATTAGTTCCGGTATTCGATCTTGTAGTTTTTTACAATATTTTTCTTGTACTTCTGCAGTTTTTAGAGTAGTTGAAATGCCGGTGTACTTTTTCCTGCTCTTTTTTGTTTTATTTAGATGTAGAGTTGCTCTCAGAAGTCTGTGATGATTGTGAGTGAAAGTCTTTCGGAGATATAGAGCATTATAATCGGATTTTTTGTAATTTTCCCTTATGTCATTGTCACGAAAAACTTTGTCATTACTTAAAAAGTTAAGCGTAAAAAAACGAGCAAAAGTGTTTAAAAATTTCGCTGATTTGTAGTTCTAATAATATAAGATACCTACCACTGAAAAACTTCTGTAATAAGACATGAAATTAAGGATTTTTACAAGGACATAGGGGAAAATTACAAAAAAATCTGATTGTAATGCTCAATACAAAAAAAAAAAAAAGCTATCAATAAAGTTGTAAACTATAACTGCCATATACGGCTGCGCATGCGGTAAAGAGTTAAGTAGATTTAAGTTTAAGATAAGTTTAAGTTGCATTTTTATTTTACTTCCTACCTAGCTTACATAAGCGTAAAGGAGCCTCGTCTGCCAACAAACCACTCTGTGGTTTGGCAGAAGAATATATGTATTTAGTTGTAAGCAAGATCTGTGAATAAACGTATTATTATTATGTATGTCTTTACCAATCACGGAACTATGGGAGTCCCGGACCTTTGGAAGGCGTACATGGAGCCGAAGCCAACACGCAGAGGCCCTTTAGACAAGTTTAATTTAGTAAAGTGATGGGATACCAACCGGCGATTGTCCCTGAGTTCAAACTATAGAGGTATGCTCCCACGGACAACCACCGATTAGAAGAGTCTATTTAAGAAGGATGGGAACATTAATAATAAGTTCTATGAATGAACTGATATGGATTGGTGACCTAGGCTATTGATGAAACTACGGCGCCTGCCTGGCCAATGCTAATTACTTTGGTTGAAATGGCAGGCGGTGACTCGCCAACGGTGTACTGCCTTTTTGCCGAATTATGTTTCGTCAAATTTCATTTAGCAATCAACTTATCGCCGAAGTTTTATTTGGCAAACCAAACCCTGGCATGATTTTACTTAGTATTTTTTTTATTTCGCTACATTTTTATATTGCAAAATTTTATTACGTCAAATTTTATGTGGTAAATAATTGTGTAGCAAATGATTTGCTAAGGCAAATAACATATTGTAATATTGTTACTTGTTTATTGAAAGTTATATCAGCTGCGTATTTTTTTGCGTAACCTTAAGCTAGAACTTGTCTGAAACAAATATAAATTGGATTAAAAACGAAACTGCTCCCAGAGATAGGTAGGTTAGGGTTATTTTTTTTAATGACCCGTAAAACGAAACTGCTCCCAGAGATAGGTAGGTTATGGTTATTTTTTTTATGACCCTAAAAACTAAACTGCTCCTAGATCAATACATTTGACGAAAACATAATTGTCATCTTAAAAAAAACCCAGGTAATAATTTGTCTAACAATAATTTATCAAATCATTAGTTGGGAAATGATATCAGTGCGAAACGTTGAGTTGGGAAATAAAAATTTGACCAATTAAAAATATGGGATACGTAGTTTGGCGAGTTAAGAATTTGCTAAATAATTTTCGGCGAATCATTAGTAAACCCTCGCCAACTCAATGGAATGGGCCTCCCGAAATAGCCGCATATATATAGCAGCAGGGAGGCAACAGTTCCAGAGGGGCTAAGGGTGGAGAGGTGCTTCTGGACTTTAAACGACCATAAGGTGCCCACTCGCCACTTATGCAACACATCCACCCTTCGAGCATATAGCTCTTGCGACTCCACTCTGACCGGCCAATAAAGGCAAGCCAGAGGTGAGGGTCTGTTCCTCGTCATTGTACACCGCAGCCGGCCGGCGAAGGCAAGCGTGAGGTGAGGAACAGGACCTACCCTCGGGAGCAATCAGGTACGTGGTGTCGCCACTCACCAACAGCTCGCCACTAGCTGCCCTGCGTTATTATTATTATTATTATTATATCTTTGAAACTAGTAAAAATCCCGGAACATATATGGGGGTGATTAGGTTTCCCCTTTAGGTCCTCTACCTCTGGAATTTCGCTTGACACTATTTCCTGGGACACCCTGTATGTATATCAATCTATACTATAATATAAGTAATCCACAGCGCAAACAAACACGTAATGATTTATTTACAATAAACAAATGATGCACCACAACAAACGCGTCGGATCTTTTCACCATTTTTTTCGCACACATTTTGTCATTGTCACGTGCGAACGGCACGCGCCAGTCGCCGCCCCCTCCCAATTTCTTTCTTGTCGCAACTTGTATTACATTCGCATAAACATCCGCATTGATTATTGCGGATGCAGATGTCCAAATCTATGCGGAAGGTCCGCATTTGCGGATGATGCGGATGCGAATATTCGCAACACCCCTGGTTTGGACGAACACTATGAACCTCGTTAGTTTTGTAAGGAATCGCTCAAATTCTGCCAGTGGCCTATCTAAGAAAAGTATACTGCTATGACCAGTGTCTTTGAGCCTTGCCGCTACAAATCCATTCGCAACCACAGAACAGAGTTTTCTATACATATCCGCTATGGGGACGTAGTAATAGTCACGCGAGTGGCGACTCCAAAGTCCTGTCGGCGGCTGCCTTAAAATCGGACTATTCTCCCGGGGGACCACGGTGTCCCATACATCGTTATTGGCGTGCCTGTAACACTTGGCACACCAACCAACCCGTAAACTCTTCTTCAGTAGGTGGAGGAAATGCCCATACCCATGTCCTACTCTTTTGATGAGCATGGGAAGGGAGGAGAGGTCCTCTTCACTGTCCCTTTCTGCCGTCACCTTCTGCGACATAACGTCGCCGCAGAAAGTGACCACCGCATCCCGCGACCAATCCGCTGCCAACCATGGCGTGAACCACGGCACGGGCGGCAGGGAGAGGTCATAGCTTACCTCATTCGCCAGTTGCACACGCTGCTGAACCTAGCTCGGGCAATCTGGTGGCACCAGGGAGTCCGCTCCCTGCCTACCGCCTTCGACAGATACCTTCCAAAGAAACCGTCCTTAGCCGGAAAGTACCCTGTTGTATGGTGTGACGGGGCCCAGACTGAATATTTGAAGTGCTTGACCATTTCAGCATCATGAACAGCGGCACCTGCGCACCGTGTTGTGAGGATGATTTCAAAAGATACAGAATTGTGACAGACGGACGGACAGCGGTGCCTTAGTAATAACTTCAGGTTGGCTTGGCACCCTTCGGATAGCCAGCTACCACCACCCCTAGCCCTAGAAACGAAAGTTACTGTTTTTTAGTTAGCAGATGTTTAATTAATTGACAAAGCCAAATGACATATTTAATAAAGTGAGCAGTAACAATGCGATTGATAGGTGTCGGCGGCAGCGCGGGCATAAATCCGTGATAACGCGGAGTGTGTCTGCGCGATAAGGGTGCAGTACGGCTTCCGGGGCGCGACCCACCCCGCGCGCCAGCCGCCTCCGCGCTATCGCTCTCCAACAATGCGCGCTGATATTGAGGTTCATTTAAGTTTTGTTCTGGTACTGCTAGAGTAGAGATAAATAATTACACACAGCTAGATGGGTTATTGATGGCATAGAAGGTAAATAGTTCACGAATAGGCACACGATTGGTTACATTATTTATTGCTTTTTTTTATAAAGTTCGTGAAAGTAATAGAACGGGTACGGGGCGTTTTGGTTTTAAGCTTGTATTTAATCTAAGTAGACGATGTTTTCTTGAATTAAATTTCTTCAAATGATTTATTTGACTGTATCGTGACTTATAAATACAAGTCAAATTACATATACAATTTTGTTTTTATAACTTAATATATAATTTAGTGTAAAAAAAGAAAATCAACTACGCTTTGTACAATGAATATCATGTAAAGATATATACCTCGTGTTAATAAGTTATGAGACAAAAATATCATTTAGGTACAAAATACGAGGGAGAATTGAAAAGTTTTGAGCCTAACCTATAAAATAAAGACTTGAGTTTTTATAACAATTTTATTTATCTACATAGTCTCCAAAACGATCTATACACTATTGCCATCAGGCTTCTAACTTCATTATTCCTTGTAAAAAAAAAGAATCTTCAAGGTGATCGAAATATTCAGTCACAGCTTCTTGTACCTCAATATCCGTCGAAAATTTCCTTCCTGCCAAGTGTTTTTTTAGGTTCGGGAAAAGATGATAATCAGAGGGGGGCAAGTCCGGCGAATAGGGTGGATGCGGCAACAATTCAAACCCACAGTTATGTATTTGTGCTATAGATTTCGCTGCAGTATGGACAGGTGCATTATCTTGGTGTAACAACACTTTTTTAGATATCATACCAGGTCTTTTCGTTTTAATTTCTTCACACAGACGTTGTAAGAGGGTGCAATAGTAATCAGCATGTATGGTTTTACCCTTTTCGAGATAATCGACCATGATGACCCCTTTGCAATCCCAAAAAACTGAAGCCATTACCTTCTTCGCTGATAAAATTGCCTTAGCTTTTTTAGGAGGTGGAGACCTTGACCTTTTCCACTGTTTGGATTGCACTTTTGACTCCGGTGTATTGTGGTGGACCCAAGTCTCGTCCATAGTTATGAAACGACCGAGAAAATCTTGTGGGTCGCATTGGAACAGATCCAAACAATCCTGTGACACTGTATGGCGGGTGCATTTATTTTCAGCTGAAAGCAGTCTAGGTACCCAGCTTGCAGAGACCTTAGAAAATCCAAGATCCTTGGTGATTATGTTTTGTACTCGCTCATAGGAAATGGCAATTTTCTCTGCTATCTCTGCAACTTTCAACCGCCTGTCATTCATAACCATATCTAGTTCTCTGCCCCGTTTAAAGTCTGCTACCCATCGTTTTACGGTGGCATATGATGGAGCGGATTCTCCTAAAGTCTGGCACATATCTTCAAAAATTTGCTTCGGCGTTAAACCTTTTTTTTGTAAATACTTTATGACAGAACGGTGCTCAATTTTATCCATTCTAAAGGAAACCGCGGACCTCGTTTAGTAAATCGATTACAAAATTTGGAATTGTGACAGACGAAAAACATAAGATAGTGCATTATGATAATAGTACATTTGGATATTAGTGCGGAAAGTATGTCATTTCAAACGAGTCCCGAGGTGTCTTGGCCCTCGCTTTCAGCTCGGGCCAAGACTCGGGACGAGTGAAAATGACAGCTCCGCACGTATATCAAACGACGTTTTTTAATACATCTGCGAAAAAATTATTTCACAATCGTCTAAATCGCTCATTTTTTCACAACAATATTTAATCGTTAGCTAAAAAGGCGGGTTTTTGTTTTACTTTTAATTGACAGACTTTTTTCATAATGGCAATGGTTGTGACCATTCAGCCAATTCAAAAAAAAAAAAAAAGGAACAGTAATTTAATTACCTATATTATTTAAAAATCAAGAAGCACAAATACTCTATTAGCCAGTGGTAACGCATAAAGGTGGATTCACATTACACCGTGCTGGGCTGGGCCCGGCTTCGGCATGGTGTAGTGTAACGTGAATCCACCTTAATACTTACTCAACTATCCGATCACTCGTAATACTCATTCAGATTCAGCCATCTTGATGAGAGCTGTTTTTTTTTTAATATTACGTAGATAATTTGTGTGTGTATGTATGTATTTATGTATTTATGTAAATTTAATATTTACAATTATATTACCTATATTAATTTATAGTTTCAATGCTAAATGACGTAATCAAAAAGTGATTGAACATACAAACTCTTTGGTTGAATGTATAGGTTGGAAGAGTAGAGAAATTAAAAAAGTTGGAAAAGTAAAAAGCACTAGTGCGGAATATTGAACTTTCCGCACGATATACGGCTACGGAATGTACCCATTTTTGAGCAACTGTATTAAAAATAAATATGTAAGTGTTACGTGCCAGTGTTATTTTTTTCTTTTTAATTTCATTATCAACCTCTGGCTCAAAACTTTTCAATTCACCCTCGTATAACATAATATTGGCAGATGTCTAATTCTTTTTTCACGTTTGAATTTGGAATGCTTGTGTTCTATTTGTATGTTTTTATTATTCATTTCAATTACCTACTTTTCTTAAGATGGCGGGAACATAAGTATTTAGGAAGAATATCAGTAGGTACCCCAAATCGCTTGAAACTTTGTAAAGCTTATAAATAAACATATAGTTAGACCCAGTAGCTTTGATTCTACGTACGTTTTGCGGTGCGCACCCATCGAAATATAATAAGTATGGAAGAGTAATCGACGCTCAAAATCTGCCCCACTGACTTAGTGCCGGCGGGGGTGGAGTGACCGAACTGTCTATCAGTCGACTTTCTGACGTAGTGTCAAACTGTTGTTTACAATCACAAAAGAAAAAAATCGATATTAATGATTACCGGATTTAAATGACGCTGCAACCATGCCAAGTTGCATTGTAAATTGGTGCAGGACCCACACAGATGCAAAACAAAGCGATATTTATTTTCATTAGTAAGTTATTGAATTTTTAATATTCCCATACCAAAATGTCATGGCCGATGTTATGCAATATATCTTTGAAAAATGTGAATTACAAGCAACTACTTCGAATGAATAGGAAATTAAATTTTATGTCATCTTTACTATCGTTAGTTTATGTACCTACATAATAAAAAAAACGAAATATGACCTTTTTAAGTTTTCCAAAAAATGAAGAACGCCGTCTGGCTTGGGTGGATGCAGTTCGTCGCGAATTGCGAAACGAGAATTGGATGCCTAGCAAACTTTGCAGGATTTGCAAACATAAATAATAATAATAATGGGTCTATATTGACTCCCATAACATTAATGTTTCGATTTGGTTGATCCATACCGTTGTTTGTCATAATCGTTACTCGTCATTTTGTCTTTGGTCATAATTTCAATAGTCATAATTTCCTTAACCCCCTTTTCATTAGTCATAACTATCGAATGCCATTCCGTTATTGGTCATAACATTCAATGTGCTCTTTGTATTGAAAGGTAGAATTTCAAAAGGAATATTATTATTTTAAATAACGCTTACAAGATTAAAAATTATTAATCCGAAAATTTTAGTACATACTTAATCATTTTGTCTATCCTATCGTGATTTGTCATAATATTCAATACCTACTTATAGTATTAGTATTTTAATTTGCAATCAAATGGTATCGCATAGCTTATTCAAGGGATATAAAAAAAATAACCTCGAAGGCTAAGGCGGGAGCTTGCTTCGCTTCGCTCCCGCCATAGCCAAAAAAACTATGTTACTTAAGCAGAGTAATTATTTTTTAGCTATTCTTTCGATTGGCATCATAAAAGTAGGGTGATTTTTTTTGACATTAAAGTCGGTTCGATTCCCAGACGAAGCAAGTAATTTTTAGAAAATCTATGAATGTAGAATTAGTAACTTTTAAAAATAACATAAAGTCTTCTTTGAGCAAAATTCACTATCTACGATATTTAAGGTACTTCCCCTTCATGTCCCATAAGTTTGGGACGCCCTGTACCTATATATAGGTACTATACCGTCACGTATCTTTATGCCTATAAGAATAAAAAAGGGGTTGCAATATATTTGGCACTTTAGATGCTAAAGACTATTTGATGCTGACTACTCTTACAACATAATATCTTCTGATATACTATTTTACAACTTTATAATAGTGTAAGGGGAACAATCATTCAATCATATAAAAAAATATTAATAAAATTCATTATTCAATTACTGTGTTGTTTTTGTATTAAACCATCCACGTCAAATGTTGAAAGACATGGCCGCGTTCAAATAACGGTGTATTCCCCGTGGTCTACCTATGTTGGTCCACCTATATGGATTACGGAGAGTAAACTGGTCAAAATCAATAGGTAGGTTTAGGTTATGTTAGTTCTTCAGAGGGCCCGAAGGGCCAAAACAATGTAGAAGTAGGAGCTCCGCGACAGCGGAGCTCCGTCGACTTGCTAAGGTCCGCTAAAATACCCAGGTGGACTAACATGGGTGGACCACGGGGAATAGAGGAAATAACCCTTATGAAAAAAAATATTGACAAATGGAAATCTTGTGTCAGAGAGCTTGTAACCAATTGCAGATTTTTGTCTTTCAAACGGTATAAAACCTTACTGAAATTACTGTCTACTCAAACGTTATACCAGCATCTGACATAAATGACTTCATACCTTAACTCAATTAATATTTAGTTGATTATTGAAACCACTCGATACATAAGATCTTTTCATTTCAAAAAGTGGGCGTTTTGAAGCGGATTTGTCAGTCGTTTTTGTTAGACGTTACTCTTCCATACTTATTATATTTCGATGTGCGCACCCTTATACCGGGTGACATCGAAGACGTGATCAGAAATCAATTTTTCATACTCTGTAATTGATGGCCATTTTCAAGCAATATTAATTGCAAGAAACGAAAGTAATTTCTTTTTTGTTAATTTTCCCCTTCACCGATTAAGTAAATCATGATTACCCTATTTTTAGAATCATAGCCTACTTGGATTCTATTTAGACCAAGTATTTTAATGGGTGACGTCACGAACGTTGGTAACAAAGGTTGTGTTTGTGACTGTTGGGGCCTTTAAAAATAAACAAACATTTTATATGCAGATACTTTAATAAAATAAGACAGGTTTTAGTACAGTGAGGTGACAGTAGTGTTGGGGAATAACAGTGTTTTGTTACATTCTTTTAAAGCAAAAACTAAAAATATACAAACGTTTTTAAAAAAGTGACTGCCGGAAACTATATAAACACGACTATTGAGTTGTTTGTGTGAAGAGTTTATTATTTAATCACATAGAACTCTTCGCTCTTGCTGGGATTTTACGAGTAAGACCTAATCATAGTCTTATTTAGACGATTCCGTTTACAGCTCCGTCTGTTGGCGGCTCGCTGCGCTAACTATAATAATAGTGGGACCTCCTCCATAATGACTTCGAGATCGCAGGGATCTCTGAAATGCCCAACGAGAGCCGGTCTCATCTCATGAGTATGGTCGCGCACAAGCTCGGCGTGGCCCCCGATGAGCGCGACATTGTCGGGGCGGGCGCGCGCTTGCGGCCCCTGGTCGTGCGCCTCGTGGCTCGCCTCACCGAAACCAGTTGAAATAAAATACCTAAGGTCCATAAGTATATACCATGTCTTTCTAAAATCCTTGAAAAAGTAGTATGTCAGCAAATGACAGTATCTAGAAGGTAACAATATTCTACCAAGTAAAACTGTCGACATGTTAAGTGTCGTACATCGGCAGCAGCCCTCGTACCTCTTCGACAAGCTTACTTGATCCAACAACGCCAGGTCCTCTCAAGTCAGGTCAGAGAGGTTCCTCCAGCTCGTGTGCCCGCCGCACCATTCTGCTGCATTCCGTGGCAGCTTCCGATACACCGCCACGAAGTGCGCGAACAGTCTCCCTCCTCCCATCCATGCGGTAAAACAATAGCAGTGGGGCGAGATTAGGTAGGGGAAGTACAAAATGACAGGGTGTTTTAATTTTTAATCATATTTCTTTAAATAATGTAATTATAATCAGTCTCAATTTTGTATACGCATCTTTTGTTTATTAAGTATCAGTAAACTACATACATAGATACATTAAATCACGCCTGTTTCCCAGAGGAGTAGGCAGAGATCACTTCTTTCCATTTGCTACGATCTTGAAAAATTTATTTCGTTTCTTCCACATTCATACATCGAGTCATGCACGCACGTCGGTTTCGGGTACTTAAGATTCGGCCCTTTTCCAGTATTTCTCCGATTTGACTCGAAAAAGTACGCCAAGGGCGGCCCCTTCCGACCCGTCCACTCTCTTTCGATCTGTATATCTCTTTCGTCAATCTTCTTTCATATGACCGAACCATCGAAGCATGCCCTTTTCAATCTTAGTCACTACATCCTCTTTTATTCCACATTTCTCTCCGACTTTTTCGTTCCTTACTCTATCAATCAGTTTCACACCACACATACTACGCAAAGAGCGCATTTCAACTGCATTTACACGACTTTTATGCTTGTCCTGCCACACCCAATATTCACTACCATACATCAGGATAGGGGCCAGCACTCCATTGTGAACAGCCAGTCGGGCTTTTTGTGAAACGCCCTGTCTGCTCACAAAGGAGTACACAGCCCCATTAATTTGATTCCCCGCATTCACCCTCCTCTCGATATCCTTCTCACACTTACCATCTCTTGTAAACACACTTCCCAGGTACACAAATTAAACTAACGTTTAACGTTTTAATTAAATAGGAATCATGCTGACGTATTTATTTGCGAGCGATTGAGAAATGGCGGTACTATCTTTATGTTGCTTGTTGGGTGGCTATACCACTACTACTACTACGAGCCCCAATGCATAATAGATCGTCTAGTTGCACTTCAAAATACAATATTTAATTGTAAGACAGATATTTAATCTCGGATTGACTTTGATGATTAATGGAATACGCTACACACGAGGTCATTACACCTAGTTTAATCTTGTGTTGTACAAAGTGTGATCATTTTAACGATCTTAATGTAATTCTATCATAAAGTTATCATCTTGTAAGCAAAAAATTACGTCTAGTTCATATTTGACGCAAAACAGGTCGTCTATTTAAAATAAAAACGGCTTTTTAAGTGGTATGATGTAAAATAATAGTTCAAATTGAATAAAGAATATTCTCTTTCATCTAATATGTCAACGGGCTATAATAAAAAGCCTAATTACAAGCAAATTATCATTACTTCTTAATCATTATTTTATAAAAATGGCACTAGGTAAACCAGTCCCCGAAGAAGTGCGGAAAATTATCATTTCTCATAACAATAAGGGCAAATCGACGTACCAAATATCCAAGGACCTGTCGTTGCCACGATCTACAATTCAAACGATCATCGAGCATCATCGAAAACACGGAACACTCTCCTGTTTAAAGAAAACTGGCCATCCACGAATAACTAGCAAAGCAGAAAACAGGATTCTGAGGAAGATCATAAAGAAAAATCGTCGTGCAAGAGCAGGAGAACTTACCGTACTATGGCGTGACGCTATTAAAAAGAATATATCAGTCGACACCTGCAAGAGAGTGCTGAAGAAAATGGGCTACGGTTTTTACACAGCTAAAGAGAAACCGTTACTTACTCAAAAACAGAAAAACAACAGGTTGAAATTCGCTAAAGAACACAGAAACTGGACGGCCGATCAGTGGCGAAGAATAATATGGAGCGACGAATCGAAATTCGACGTCACAGTTGGCGACGAACGAAGTAAAGTCATTCGAGAAAAAGGAAAGGCATTTCATAATGACTGTCTTAAGCGAAAGGTGAAGTTTCCGGCATCTTTGATGATTTGGGGCTGTATGTCGGCACAGGGTGTAGGCCGTCTGCAATTTATAGATGGAACCGTCAATGCCGAGAAATACAAAAGCATCTTGGAAGAGAGTTTGCTGCCGTCTATACCGAAGTTGAAACTTAGAAATGCATATTTACTTTTCAACAAGACGGTGCCTCATGCCATACCGCCAAGACAACGATGGCGTGGATGAAGTCCAAAAAAATCCCTACCATGTCATGGCCGTCCAGCAGCCCAGACTTATCTCCCATAGAAACTTTGTGGTGAAAAATGAAGAAGAAGTTGCGAAAGGACCCTTCTAGGTCAAAAGCTGATCTTAAGGAGAAACTAAGCTGTGTCTGGAATGGAATAACCCCTGAAGAGTGTCGAGAGTTAGTAGATTCAATGCCGTTCAGGATCAAAGCCGTTTTAGATGCAAAAGGTGACGCCACCAAATGGTAGACGTTCTATTCTGCGTCGGTTGAACTGAAGACGAACTTTTTTGCGGGTGTTACATTTTGCGAAATAATGTTTTTTTTTTTAATTACCGTGGAATGTTATATTTTTTTTTGTTGGAAAATAAAATATTATTTATAATCTACTTATATGGTTTTTATGTTAGATTTTCTACTAAACATCTAGGTCTCCCTGAATTTTATGTTAAAGTTAGGTTAATATTTTTTTTTCTGGCGGACGAACTCATTTGCATTGGGGCTCGTATATACTAGTCAAGCATATTACTTTTTCCTTTTATAATTTGTAAAATAATTTTCTTTTTATGTTAGGTCTGGGAATGTTGCAAATATGTTTTTTTTTTAATATATGAAACTGGTAGTATATGTAAGTAACCCATACCCTTTGAAATTAAACTGGCCGTCGCTTGCAACGATCCAACAGGAAACGGTTGTGTTGTTCTGGTGTTGCCACACAAAATAGTCTATTAACTTTAACGTTTTAAGCGTGTTTTTTTTATTAAATTGTTGCTAGTTACCCGTTTTATGTTTTATTTTAGTTAGATTTTAAGTCAGGGTCCCTCTGAATAAGGACCGAGGCACAATGCTGAGACAGATCCTATTAAACGTAATGTCTTCCTTTTACTTTATTTTCTTTTCTAGTCATTCAGTTACGCCGTCATTAAGTCGTTAAAATTCTGAAATTTATATTTTACTAAAAAAGAGATTTGTTTATCTAAGTCAAAAATAATGTAGACCCTTGTAAGCTGTCATCTTTGTCAATCTGAATCGACACCGACTATTTTAATAGAATGGCAGTAGGTACCTATGTGTACCTATTTTAATAATATCTTTCCCGTTTTTCGTTAAAAAAAAGGCTTGCAATCTCAGACTAGAAGGCATATTGTTTTAAGTAGGTAGGTACTGGCTTCGAAAAACGTCGAGTTGAAAAAAGTTATGTTGACAATTACAAATCTTCAAATTTCCAATACATTGTTAATGGACTCTTTAAAAAGGAGTATTTAAATTTAACCTCCTTTAAGCTTTACGGGTATTTTTGTAACTGTAATTTATTTAGCTCTAAAGTTGATGTACTACCTATAACTAAAAGGCTAGGTATTTATTATTCAAATAACTTTTCAACCCTTCATTCTAGACCCCTTTTATACGACAAATAGTTACGGGCTAGCAAATTATGGGCTATTCCCAGTTGTCCACACTGGAATAATCATTCCCAGTTGTCCACACCCTCGAAATTATGTGAACATTTCACACTCTTTAATTTGACTCAACTGTGTTAGTTTTTAGTTCGTTTTTATTAATGTACTTTAGTAGATATTAAACTAACACAGTTGAGTCAAATTAAAGAGTGTGAAATGTCCACATAAATTCGAGGGTGTGGACAACTGATATTTTTTCTCCCAGTTGTCCACAGTGTGGACAAAAGGGGTGTGGACAACTGGAAATAGCTCCAAATTATGCCACTGCTTACTCTAAATTTCAAGTTGGCAGTTTCTAATCTGATCTGTAATAAATAAGTAATAGCTTGGAAAAACTGCTGTGGCATACAGGTCAGACAGACACCGAAGTCTCACCATAAGCACTAGACGGGGTAGCAGTATTATAACTTAATGAAATTATTAATTCAAACTGGTTTGACCTAGAAAGCCAGCATTCGTAAAAACGCCAGTTTCTTATGATAGGTTTCAGAACAAAACCATTTTTTTTCCCATACAAAAACAATATGACGTCATAACTCCTCTCCTTTTTTGTTTTTTTTCCCGTGCTACGGTTCAAATTGATTCTTATGGCCTAAAGATCAATCGTTCCGATTTTCATGCTTTTAACTTCATTTGCAGAACTTTTTGGCGTACCGCTAGGACTACTGTATTTTTCGTTTATATACGACGCTTTGTAAGGTACGTATTTCCGCTTGCGATATTTGCAACGGATTATAAAAAATGAAGCGGTGGTGTATTATATTGTAGTAATTGTATAAAACGAGCGTTCGCATTCGCACGGTGCGTGTGATTACATCCTGCTAGGTCGCGCCCAGGCACGCAGCGGCGTCTATTGTGCTCGCTACTTAGAGCTGAGAAATGGTTGTCTGGGCTCTGAACTGCGCTAACAGTACTTGCCACTGTGCAATGTGAAACCATCAGAAAAACTATTTTTACCTTGCATTGGTGCGATAGAATTATGCATTTAGGTATGAGACCAACTACGAAAAATTTGATTTGATCCTGTCTGATACGTTCATGAATCATATCTGGATTTAACTCTAGGTTCAATTATAAGCACTGGACGTACGCGATGATGAAAATTGCACTCTTGTTTGGTGACAGGGAACCTGTTAAAGACACTAATAGATTTCTAACAAGGTTACACATTTGTCAGCTATTTTTATTTTCATCTTCTGTATCTTAAATTTTTGTATTTGTTGTACGCTTAGCCATCCATTGTTTTTTAGGGTTCCGCAGACAAACTAGGAACCCTTATAGTTTCGCCATGTCCGTCCGTCCATCCGCAGCCTTGCTCAGAGACTCTTAGTACTAGAAAGGTGTAATTTGGCATGAATTACATATTAAACACGCCAAAAAAGTGATTAAATAAAATGTTGAAAAAAAAATCTCCCCTACCCTTAACGTAACGGTGTTTTTTTTTCTCGTCTGTCCCATAGTGTGGGGTGTCGTTGGATAGGTCTTTAAAAAATATGCGGGTAGTGGAAACAATTTTTAGATTAAGGGATCCGTTTATGAAATACTAGCGACCCGCCCTCGATTCCCTTCGGTTAATATAAGTTAAATTAACCCAAATTAATGTAAAATACCAAAGTTACTTTTTAGGATCCCTACCACAAGGGTTATTCCCACCTGTCACCACCAATTTGTTACCACTGGTAACAGCTGGGATTTTTTTCCCTAGCTGTTACCACTTAACTAGAAATTTTTTTTCTCCAGTAGTTATCACCAAATATTTTAGTGGTAACAAATGGGACAAATATTCCCACTGGTTACCACCGAGTACTTTAGTGGTAACAAGTGGGAAAAAAAATCCCAGTTGTTATTACTTAACTAGATTTTTTTTTCCCCCAGTAGTTATCACCAAATATTGTAGTGGTAACAAATGGGACAAATATTTCCACTGGTTACCACCGAGTACTTTAGTGGTAACAGGTGGGAAAAAAAACCCAGCTGTTACCAGTGCAATGGTAACAAAATGGTGGTAACAGGTGGGAATGGTTTTCTCAGCAACTACAAAAAAACTTAAAAGGGGTTTAGGTACAAGTTTGGTCATTTGTAAAAGTCATACACTTTCAAGGTGAGCGGCCATAACAAAAGTAGGTAGTACATTATGATAGAATAATTCAAAATTAACATGTTTTGTTATGTAATATAATGCTCTTAAGTGCATCGGAGCCGAGATATTTAATATTCTTACCTAGGCGTACTTTTAGTACCAAAAACTGAACACTTAAATCTTTAATATCTCGGCTCCGATATTATTAAACGCCATAAATTATATATACGAGGGCCGGTCCGAAAATTTTTTGCTAAACAAAAAATAAAAGAAATATAATAAAACTTTATTTACAACTTTTAAAAGTATTCCCCTGCTACATCTATGTACTTATGCATTCGACTAAACCAACTTTCAAAACAGGAAAAAACCGTTGTAGCGGAAGATCAAAAAAAAGTCGTCTGAATTCGTCCAATGCTTCATCCGCCGTCGAAAATTTTCGTTAGTTATATACACGGTAAGGTAGGTATCTTAAGTCGTTTGAAATGAGGTTTGTAGCTATCTAAATGTCCTCTAAATCATCCGTGGCCGCTGAAAAAAAAGAAGATAATATTCTTCAAACAAATGACTGTGGTTCGATTATAGCAAATGGGTTGTCATTCATTTGAAAGAGCTGGGTTTATGTACAAAAAAAGGAGGTTTTTACGACGATTTTCGATCTGACACTTTAAGCGAAATTGAGTTTCTCATGCCGTTAGAATTAAATTCAATTCAAATAATTACTGCTAGTTATCACAGAATCTCCGTATATATAATATTTACAGCTGACTTTTCATTGCACAATACAAATACATTTTGGCTGGAAGTGACGCGCGAAAGGCCTGTCCTGCTGCCATGCCAAGCTGTCCATGGGAAAAACACTCAACGCCCACGTGTAAGCCCGCAACTTTGAATGTTGGACCTTGTGACTCGGTAATTGTTATTGATAACGATATTTTTACGGGAAATTGCAGTCGTTTATACTGGAAAGGTAGATCCGTTGGTATTAATGGACTCCGGGAATTAAACGACTTCTCCAGCCGAACACCCGGTCAGTATTGTGCACTCTATTATGAACGTTTTTAAAGATGTTACTTGTATACGTGTACCATTGCAGTTTGGGTGGATTAAGGTTCTTTAGTAAAATAATAGGACACCCTACTTTCGAAACCAATGTATGTGGGAGCAATCCAGAAGGTTGCAAGGAATTGAGAAATTCCGTTGGGAAATGGACAGCCTCTTCTACAGTACATAAAACCACAGTGGCACAGTATACAAAAAATATAAAAAACAACATAAACATAACTTTTAATCAAAACCTAACCTCAATCTTACTACCCACCCATTTCCTAAATATTATGATCTGAAAAAAGTTACATGAGAACTCCGGTGCACGTCTGATTGCTTCAAAATTTTTGCGGCCCGACCATCCGTTTCAATCATTCAGATTTAGGTTGCGCGTAATTTTGAATCTACCATATCTTCTAAATTTATTTATTTAAATAGTACTTATAGTGTAAAGGACAATTTTAATCTGCATCAAATGCCCAAGGTAACTAACGTATTTATCTGGGTAAGGATAAATAATGAATCGGAGAAAATAGCCTCGCAAAGAACCTAATATATTTTAATTTAATTTTAAAGATAAAAATGGTTATTGTATGTAAGTTAATCTTAGGAGATAGACATATGCCATCGCGGACTTCTTTGTAGACTTTATTAAGGTGAACAATACTGTAAATTATTTTTCATCACACTTGCTCGTAAATAGTGTCCTAACATGCTAGAAAAATCGACCGTAAATCCAAAATAATACCCGCGGGCCTTTTTATACCATTACGCCCTATCGTGCGTAATAGCTTTTTTTAAAAATATTATACGTGGACTCAAGCTATCACAATAAATCAGGACACCAATTCTTGTGCCATTCGATATGAAGTTTCATTCGAGATGAAATGTCACTTGCATACAATTTCCTAAAAATCTCGCATATAAACTATTGATCTCGACTGTCACTAGAATCGGACTCCGAACACGTTTGACATTACCTGTGGTAAGTCTCGGACAATGATGTAGTTTGCCGCTAATAAGTTAAAAAATATGATCTTTTCTCTGATTTTATTTCATTTCCTCGCAATTGTGATGAAAAACATTGTATGTTACACGGGTGGTAAAATAAATACAAACCTCGAGTCATTAATAGACTCTCGTTTGTAATTCTTTCTTTACCACCCTTAATACACAATGTACTATTGATTTATCTCGTAGGGTTCAGCCAGCGTTTGGTATTTCTCTATTATATTATGCATGTATTATACTTACATATAAACCTTCGTCTTGAATTTATCTATCTATTAAAAAAACGGCATCTAAATCTTTTGCGTAGTTTTAAAGATCTAAGCATACATAGGGACAGAAAGACAGACAGCGGGAAGCGACTTTGTTTTATACTATGTAGTGATTAAGCTTTAAAGCGCTAATTTTTGTTAGAGTCAAGTGTCCCCCCACTTCAGCCAAAATTAAAAATACTAAAAAACTGAAAAATATTTATAACGAATTTAAAAAGATAACTATCACGACTAAGTAGACTTAATTAGTTCCTGAGATACAGGCGACTAAAGTGTTTATACCTACTAAAAATCATCTAAGACAGCACCAAATGACTTTAAATAGAAAATTAATTCATACATGTGGTTTTTTGAGATAGTTCTTTGTGTTTGTCGTTACGGTTTCGGAATCTACACTGAGAATGGCCCGACATGTTCTTGCCCGGTTTTTATCTATCTCTGAATCGCTCCAAGGTTAACTGCAAGAGATCCCTTAAAGGTATAAGTTCACCTTTGTGCGTACCTTTTGTGTTTCTGATTCCTTGATTAGTTTATTTTCTGTTTGTTATTTTACTATAAAGAGTTTACATACATACATTCACTTAGCTTTTGAGCTCCATAAGGCCGCTGCCCCATTAGCATACCCCGGGGTTTTCGGTGCGGGAATGAATGACATTAGCCAAAGAATAGGTATTGACTCAAAAACAGAATGTACTTTACCTACATGAATAATTTATTCAATAAAAAGATACTTATTAAAAGAAAATACGTTCATATCCACACTAAAATTAGAAATGGAAAGCGTATTTATTCATTGGTTTATTTTAAAACATTTAATTTAACTACGCTTACGAAGCCGCGGGTAACATCTAGTCTAGTATAATATCAAATACAATGTTCAGAAATGTATTATCAACCTCTTTAGTTAAGTTCTTACACACGTTTAGATGATGATAAATACTTCGAAGATATCGAACGTCATGACATGATTGATATGTGATATTCAATATCTGTCATATGTATGACAGACCGCGCCTTTGTGTTATGTAATTTACGTATATGAATAGCATTTTTAAAATACTGTATTAAAGTAAATACAAACAAACATGCCTCCACGAAAAATAGCTCGTTACGAGTTCGTGTAAATGTACGTTTCGACGAACGCTGGATGTACTTACGTTTATTTTTTAAATAAGGTCTGGGATTTTTGTACGATTATAATCAATAGAATAATGGTAACTTTAATAAATTTGTCATCCTTTTAATGTACCTGGAAATAAATTACATGATTACAAATATGTTAAAATTATTTTTAAAGGTTTTTCAATCGCTTACCCCGTTTTGTAACATTTACCGAACTAAGAAACTAGTTTTGCACATAATACCGAACCGGGCTGCCGCTTCACCGAACTAGAGAAAAAATGTATGAAATTTTGCAGCTCAGTGGTGCTCAAACTTCTAACAATAGGCATATTTTATGTATTTATTTAAATGGTAAGAATTTTAAGAAAATAATAAAAATATAGAACAAGACGAGTTTTTTTTGTATTTGATCGGGTAAATCGCTCGTTACTGGCCAGTTTATTAAATTACTGGCCTAAACTTTGGTACTATGCATACTTTCGACAGTGCGTAATTTTTGTCCAGAAAGTTCGATAATTGCTCGTACAGAGAACCCTTCATTTGAATTATATTTTTACATTTTGGCTAGTAACTGGAGGTTAGCCAGTAATAGGCGATTTATCCAAAATTACTAAAATAATACCTAAATACCTACTTAAATAATTTTCACACAATCACCTTTGACACACGTCATGCTAGGTAATGTGACCAAACTGAATAAAATATTGTTTTTTCTGATTACAATTTGAAAATGTTTATCTATATGGTAGCTAGAAACCCTTTATTCAAATTTAAAATATTAATTTAACAGTCTTTGAAACCAGTTTTTTTATTACCTTGGTATACAATTATTTTTACAACTCTATATGAAAAAACATTAACATTATGTGTAATAAAAATAATAATTTAATAATTAACTCCAAGCTAGTATTAGATCATGCACGAAAAATAAAACATTTTAGTATCAGCCTAGCTGTTAATGGATTAAGGATGATATTCCAACGAACACCGTGTAGTAATTTTGTTGAGGCAGACATGGATTCGGTGGCAGAGACCATGGGTAGTGGGTACCATTCGCCGAACGGCCTTTCGGTGAATTGGACAAGCACAATTATGAGGAACCTATCAAGCGAACGGTTTTTAAAAATAGTTTTTAGAAGTAATATTTACGGTATAATTACAAATCTGACATTATTAGTATTACTTATAATTAGAACTATTATATAACCATAAATACATATGGTTTTTGTCTACTATAATACTTTTAGTTATTCAAATAGCAAAGTAGATTTTATTAGTAAGTTATGATCAACCAGTAAATAATTAATTAAAAAACATACGCTTTCCCTGATTCCGGACGCTGTTCGATAAAACCTTCCACTCAAAATCGGGGTTAACTCATCACCGAATCCACATTTTTATTAATTTCTATTAATATGAACACTACATTCACTTTATTTATCAGTAGTCAAAAACTAATTAAATAACAACACTGAAAAACACATTTTCAAACACAAAGGTAACGTAAAATGGTTTTATAACCTTTAGAAGTATACGCGATTTGTTATCGATTTTCACAAGGACTCCCATACAAAATGGCGATCAACCGACTTAATTGGATAGTTGCGTCCCGACAGACAGAAAATGGCCGGTTTTGCAGCGTAGTGGAAGGAATAGGTATCTAGCTAGCGGAAAAAAATATCACAACTTAATAACAACTGTAAGTACTAGACTAAAAGCTTAAAATATGAGGAATTCGGTGATACGGCAGATTCGGCGAAGCGTACATTTACCTTAGAGGTTCGATATTCAATGTTCTTTTGCACCAAGTGCAATGATAGCTTCGCCCAAACGAAGTTTGGTGTAACACGACATGTTGCGTCCAATAAACACACGGATAAGATATATTTCAATTGTGAGCTCGTGAAATTTGCTGTGGGTTGTAACAAACCGTGGACGCAGCTTAACAATCCTATATTTAAAGATTTTATAGAAAAGTGTGTATCCGGTAAATTCGAAAAAACCGTACAAGTTCCTTCAGAATGTCAACTGCGGCGGGAATATTTAAGTAAAGTTTACGATGAAAAAATGAACACAATACGGAATGGGCTTAAAAATGAATATATTTACGTGAGTGTTGACGAAACCAAGGATGGTAACGATCGTCAAATAGCTAATGTCATAGTAGGGGCGTTACGTAACGATAATATTGGCACTCAACACTTGATATCTAGCTACTTTTTAGACACCACTAACAATATAACAATAACCAACACTCTAACAAGTGCTCTTGATAAATTATGGGGCGTCGACCATAATAATCACACCTATTACGACTGCCGACGTAGAAAGATCGTTCAGTTTATTGAAATGGATATTTACAGCTAAACGCCAAAGCTTAACTGTTCCTAAATATAGAAAAAATATTAATTGTTTATTCTGAAAATCGTGTCAACTACTAATTGACGGCAGGTAATTAATTAACATATTTTTAGTATTATCTCGTAAGGCTTGGTAGAAATGCTAAAGTACTTACTACTTAAGTTAAAATAAAATTGTATAGTTTTTTTACAATTCGCAGGAAGGTATTTATTCATTAGGCACAATATGGTATTTTCTCAGAATAACCTATCTGTTTATCTCTACTCTTTCTCAAGTTATTCCCGCACCGAAATCCCGGGGATTTGCCCATTAGGCAGTAATGGATAAATGACCCGGGCGGCGGTCACATTACTACGTGTCGGCTGAGCCCGTCGTTGGCATAGAGAGCAGTGATAATTACTGAATTAAATCACAGTATGACACAAAGTGGATATATTCATAATTCTGCTATTATAACCTATGTTTTTGTACATTGTCAAGAATGCGAAATTGGTTGTTAAACTGTGTGTTGAATGTTACCGTCATTATTTCATATTAGTTTAATTTATTTGCTGTTTTTTTGTTAATGTTATTATCTTATTTTATCTACTGCTGTTTGTTACTGTCACGTTTGTAATTTTCTTATCTTTATCTACTGCTCTAACGTCCGTGATAAAGGGCCTCACTGAAAATCAGCGCCGTGGCTTGCCTCGGCGTAGTACTGAGGGGTCCCTTATTGACGCAACGTACGGTACAGATGTAAATTTGTGTTTTTTTTGTGTTAATTCTTTGTTATTGTAAATCATGTCGTTTTTGCGTCAATAAAGGACGATAGGCAAAATTGTATAAATCTTGGCAACATGATGTATTTTTACTATGGCGACAATCGCCATATACATGGGGTTTGCATGGGAAATCATAATCATATCGTATGGAATTTGTTTGAAAATGGACACATTCTTGTCTTGCTTGGCTCTTGAAAGGTTTTTTTCATCAAAAACTTCCCATCGATTTTGCTAGTAAAATAGGTATTTTCTCTTATTTTGGGTCCTAATGAATATATGGACATGCATCCCGTGACTGTTGGAGGGTTGGGACGGTGTCCATACATAATCACCCTTTATTTTCATTCTTTTTCATTTATTATTAAGAGTAATATAGACTTGCAGCAATACCTAATACAACATTAACTATTTTTATTTTACTTAATTTTGATGTTGATCTTTGTGACACGACTTTCCGTTCTGCAAGGGTAAGAAAAAACTCACGCTAACTCTTGCCTCATCAACCGATTTTCAAGAAATAAATCTATTATTATGTATGAGATTCTATGTCAATTTCGACATGAAATATCAAAATTCAGGTCTGTAACTTGTTCCGTTTATTTACGAGCTGGCGGCCAGCGATATACAAACGGTCAGCAGAACCAATCATCGAGAGGGCTCTGTTTTACCCTTTGGGTACGGTAACCTCAAACAAACCCGACTAGTTAACTAGAAGGTAATAGTTTATTGTGTATTAAGGGTGGTAAAGAAAGAATTACAACCGAGAGTCTGTTAGAATTATTCATGTAGGTAAAGTACATTCTGTTTTTGAGTCAATACCTATTCTTTGGCTAATGTCATTCATTCCCGCACCGAAAACCCCGGGGTATGCTAATGGGGCAGCGGCCTTATGGAGCTCAAAAGCTAAGTGAATGTATGTATGTAAACTCTTTATAGTAAAATAACAAACAGAAAATAAACTAAACAAGGAATCAGAAACACAAAAGGTACGCACAAAGGTGAACTTATCAACCTTTAAGGGATCTCTTGCAGTTAACCTTGGAGCGATTCAGAGATAGATAAAAACCGGGCAAGAACATGTCGGGCCATTCTCAGTGTAGAGTTCCGAAACCGTAACGACAAACACAAAGAACTATCTCAAAAAACCACATGTATGAATTAATTTTCTATTTAAAGTCATTTGGTGCTGTCTTAGATGATTTTTAGTAGGTATAAACACTTTTTAGTCGCCTGTATCTCAGGAACTAATTAAGAGCTAGGCCGCACTGCGGCTAAACCGCCGCGGTTTTTAACCCCGTGACTTTTTAATCAAGTAAAACTAATGCAAGCGGCCGCATTGGCGGCTTTTTCCCGCGACTGATTTTAAAACCGCGATTTGTTACAGAACGGCGCGCGGCAAAAAACCGCGCCAAAATTTGTAGCCCATAGAACTTTTATTGGTGCGCACGCATTGACGCGGTTACCGCGGGCGGTTTCTGTCATTATTTGGCAGACCGCCGCCGTGAATAGTGTAGTGTAGCGTTGTTATTGTGGCGTCGCAATTATGTCGTCGACTGAGCCGGAGTCCGTTTCCAACGAAACTGAATATGACAGTTTATCTTCCAAAATTATAGTGGATGTACAAAAACGACCAGCGCTATACGATACTACTATACGTCAGTATAGTGACAGAAATGTGAAAAACAAACTTTGGGAGGAAGTTTAGGGCCCGATCAGGCGGACAGCATTTCAACTGCAACCCAGCGCATACTTCCTCGTGGTCCTACTAATTTGTCCTACTAGTCAAAAAGTGGACCTAGATTTGATCACTAAATACTAATTTTGGTTGTAAAAGTAGGTAGGTTAGGTTCGTTAGGTAGCTTCAGATGCCCGAAGGGCAAAACCACTTAGAAGCAGGAGCTCCGCCCTTGGGCGGGGCTCCATCGAAAGTCAGTAGGACAAAAATAGTATGACCACGAGGAAACGGCCAACCCAGCTGCAAAGTGACAGTTGGTGTCATGCAGTTCTGTCAACCGCACACCAACTGCAATCTGGCTGCACTTTTGTAATGCAGTTGGAGCAATAACTAATATATAACTGCAATACGACTGCATTACAAAAGTGCAGCCAGATTGCAGTTGGTGTGCGGTTGACAGAACTGCATGACACCTGCAAGCGGACTGCACAATGAGTTTGCAGTTCTGATGCAGTTGGTCCAACTGCATCAGAACAGCCCCGGAACTGCCACTTTGCAGCTGGGTTGCAGTTGAAATGCTGTCCGTCTGAACGGGCCCTTACCTACACACAGTAGAAGATTGGATGTTTCTGTCGGAGGCTGAGATGA
The DNA here is from genome assembly GCA_963966035.1 of Acleris laterana. Lineage (NCBI taxonomy): Eukaryota > Metazoa > Arthropoda > Insecta > Lepidoptera > Tortricidae > Acleris > Acleris laterana. Next base: position 57,187,695 of record OZ014438.1, on the reverse strand, counting down.
AAAAGAAAGGCAAGTTATAAAATGGGTTTATTAATTACAACGAACTCGAACATTTTAAGTTGCACCTAGTGATGTGCCGTTACCAGTAACTTACTCAAAGCGGGTATTTTACCAGTAACGCTACCAGAAACATTACCAAAAAGCGGTAATATACGGTAACATTCAAATTTCGTATCTATAACCTATGTTTTTAAACATGTTTATACTATTTTAGCACCAGACGGACCCTTTTAAACTAATGATGATAAGATGGGTTCAGTAGTTTAGTATATTACCAATGTTACTGGTAAAATACTTAATATTTTCGAGTATTTTACCAATGTTACCGGGAATATTACTCCCTCATATTTATACTTCATACACACGCTACGCTATCACGTGAAAACCGGATACCGAAGTAAGTATAAAATAAAAGAACAATATTTTTTTTGAATTATACACTTCGTTACAATAATTACACTTGTAACTAGATGAAAAACAAACATGGGGTTCACTTAGTATGGAGAAAGTAACTTTGCGTGATTACACAAAAAGTTGACATGAAAAAAAACTGGCAAGTAGCTTTAAAAACATTCTAAGTTCATAATGATTGTATCCATGTAAGAAACCACTGAAAAAATATTGAAATAATAAGTACATCAAATTGACGAGTTTTTGTAACATAGGGAAAAATTACAAAAATTCCGACTAAAATGTGATCATATCTCCGAAAGTACTAAAAATCGCTGAACATACATGGGGGTATTTTTGGTAGCCCTGGGTGTGACCTATTTAATTTTCTCATTTGGACCACTAGTGATCCGACACCCTGTATTAAATAAATGAATAAAGAAAAGAAAACAGAAATACACGATCTCTATGTCCGCTTCTGGTAATATTACCGGTAACATTGGTAATTTACTGAGTATTTTACCAAATGGTATTATACTGGTAACGAGTAAGTTACCGTCGGCACATCACTAGTTGCACCCGACAGCGTAAACGATCGATATTTGCGAAATTAGTGCTGTTTTTTTCTTTTTCTGTTTCTTAATATAAAGGCAACAATACATACAGCTCTCTTGAAATCCATCTTTAAACTGTGAAAATCGTGGCCAGTTCCGCGGTTTTTAATCGCAGTGTGTGCGTTTCGGGCGGTTTCGCGGTTTGGCGGTTACCGCTTGCCGGAAAAAAACCGTAGTGCGGCCTTTCTCTAAGTCTACTTAGTCGTGATAGTTATCTTTTTAAATTCGTTATAAATATTTTTCAGTTTTTTAGTATTTTTAATTTTGGCTGAAGTGGGGGGGACACTTGACTCTAACAAAAATTAGCGCTTTAAAGCTTAATCACTACATAGTATAAAACAAAGTCGCTTCCCGCTGTCTGTCTTTCTGTCCCTATGTATGCTTAGATCTTTAAAACTACGCAAAAGATTTAGATGCCGTTTTTTTAATAGATAGATAAATTCAAGACGAAGGTTTATATGTAAGTACTAGCGACCCGCCCTCGCTTCGCTTCGGTTTATGTGAGTTTTCTGTAACACCCGTACATGAAACAGGATTTATTATACATATAAACCTTCCTCTTGAAACACTCTATCTATTAATAAAAACCGCATCAAAATCCGTTGCGTAGTTTTAAAGATCTAAGCATACATAGGGACAGACAGCGGAAAGCGACTTTGTTTTATACTATGTAGTGATAATACATGCATAATATAATAGAGAAATACCAAACGCTGGCTGAACCCTACGAGATAAGGGTAAGGACCAAAAAGTTGGACCACAGTTAAGCGCAGTTAACCATACAAACAACAAACACGAAAAAAGTTCCGTTGTTCGACGAAAAGTATCCACACAATTGTATGGTTAATTTTCGTGTCACAACGGAAAAGTTTCATAGAAAATTTAATTGATTGAGTTAGCGTGGACAACTTTTTGGTCCTTACCTATAAATCAATAGTACATTGTGTATTAAGGGTGGTAAAGAAAGAATTACAAACGAGAGTCTGTTAGAAGCCCGAAGCCGAAGGCTGAGGGCTTTAATGACTCGAGGTTTGTATTTATTTTACCACCCGTGTAACATACAATGTTTTTCATCACAATTGCGAGGAAATGAAATAAAATCAGAGAAAAGATCATATTTTTAACTTATTAGCGGCAGACCACAGATTATAGGATATGTCTCGGCAGACTACATCATTGTCTGTGACTTACCTACCACAGATAATGTCAAACGTGTTCGGAGTCCGATTCTAGTGACAGTCGAGATCAATAGTTTATATGCGAGATTTTTAGGAAATTGTATGCAACTGACATTTCATCTCGAATGAAAATTCATATCGAATGGCACAAGAGTTGGGCTCCTGACGTATTGTGATAGTTTGAGTCCACGTATAATATTTAAAAAAGAAGCTATTACGCACGATAGGGCGTAATGGTAAAAAAAGGCCCGCGGGTATTATTTTGGATTTACGGTCGATTTTTCGGGTGCAGACTCGTGGTCACCCCAGTTTGTCACCCCAGTGCCTTTCGACGGAGCCCTGCCTATGGCAGGGCTCCTATTTCTGAGCGATTTGCCCTTCGGGCATCTTAAGATACCTAACGAACCTAACCTACCTACTTTTGCGGAATAAAAATTATTTCTGACGAATAACCGACTAAAGCGAATAGCACTGGGGTGACAAACTGGTGTGACCACGAGTCATCCGCTGATTTTTCTAGCATGTTAGGACACTATTTACGAGCAAGTGTGATGAAAAAAATATTTCTAAATGATCTGGCAAAGTACTACTCTCCATTTCGACAGAAACGCTCTACCCACGATGGGGAAATGTGTTAATGACCGCTTTTGTGGCTAAATAGTAAGACGAGTACATGTTACAATCACACTGAAGCTGGTGTTATTATTTGGTAGTTCCCGGCTCTCTCCCACGATCTAGTTAGAACCCTGTGTAACTGACATGATGATGATGATGATGACGTTTGTTTTGCATCAGCAATTATGAACACGTTTCTCTTGCAAACCAATTACGAGGAATTTGTGGGAGTGTACGACCGTAGAAAGGCCTCTCTTTTGTTAATTTGGCCTAACAATCGCGGCAGCGCATGATACAATCAACGCATCGTAATTATAAAAATAATATTGCTTTAGGTCACATCAACGTTGTCCTCAATTTATAATTATCTGTATAAGGGCCATTTAACAAACGGACTTAAATTGCAAGGTGTAATGTTACTGTTCTATCAAAATTACTAATAAGTCGGATCTAGTTATTTTTTTATTGACCCAGAAACGTTTTTTAAGGCGTGAAAATTCAATAAAACTGATACCTTGATTACCATTTAAAAAAAAACTACACAAAAACCATGCTCTTGAAATTGTTTAAAAAACATCTCTTGTCTGTCCTCTGTCTAATGATGTACAATAATGTCATACAAACCTTACAGAACTTCATAAATTTGTCAGTTCTGTGCAATAGGGACGCATTAAGTTGATAATCGACGTGCGGGATAAAACGTTGTGTTTGGTAAACACCACGCGCACACCAAGTAAAAACTGTTAAGTATCTCCCTCTTACACAGCAGAAATACATCATGCTTCTCAAAGCTGCGGTGAGGGGCCCGTCGTGGAGTCAAATTTGTGTCGTCATTTGACTGTCTTTGGTGACTATTGCGTTTGTTATGCCATTGCAGCGTCTCGAATCATTTAATTCTAAGACCCTTATTTGTTTTTCTACATTGTGTTAAATTTTGTTCATGTTTTTGTTAAGTTTTTTTTTTTTTTTTTTATAAATTTGATACAATAACAGGTTGACAATGACAACCAAACATTAATTAAGTAATTAGTTATCACAGAGACATTTAGGTGGTAACAACCCAATAACAATTGTACACAACATTCGTTGATGTAAAGAGCGGGTAGGTATACAAATTAACTTATAAAAACACTAAACTAAACTAATTTACTTATGTGGCCGATTACATAATACATTTCTGAATTTAATTAAATTATCCGAGAAGATATCCACATCAATCTCCAAGCAATTGTACCTACGACACATCCTTAACAGCGGAGAATTATGGGTGACTTTATTAGTGGAGAAGGTACACTAAATATTTTGCGACTTCGAGTGATTCTCTTACTGGCTATCAATGCCAACGTATTAACAAGATCTGTGTCCACGACGCCATTCAGTATTTTATGCAGCGTCACCAGGTCTGACACATTGCGCCTTGATTTTAAGGACGATAAGTGGAAGTGTGTTAACCGGTCACTATATTCAGGGATTGTACGCCGCACTCCTGTTAACTTACTGAGATGGCGAACGAATTTTATTTGGATCGACTCAACACGATTCGAACGAATATTATAGAAAGGACACCAGACACAGCTACAGTACTCAAGGGTGGATCTTACTAAGGACATGTATAAGATAGTAAGACTATTCACTTTTTTAAACGGTTTGGTTGTGCGAATAATAAAACCCAACATGCGACCAGCCTTGGAAACGATATTCTCGTAGTGATTGCGAAATGATAACTGGTTATCAAAAATAACACCAAGGTCCCTTATAGATTGCACTTTTTCCAAAGGAACACCAAGGACGGTGTACGTGTAATCGATAGTGTTGTGTTTTTTAGTAAAAGTTATCGATTTACACTTAGCAATATTTAAGGACATGCGATTGCCGGCACACCAGTCGTGAATCTTATTTAAGTCTGCTTGTAACAACATGCAATCCTGGACTGACTTAATAGATCGATATATTTTAATATCATCAGCATAGGCAAGCAGCTACAGTTTATGCGATCCAGAAGGTCGTTGATAAATATAAGAAACAAAAGAGGACCTAGATTTGACCCCTGGGGAACGCTGGATTCGGCCAGAAACGGTATAGAGTCAAATCCAGATATGGTCACTAGTTGAGATCTACGAGACAAGTATGATTCGAGCCAACGTAACAAATTGCCATGTATGCCCAAAGTACTTTAATTTAATAAGAAGAATATGATGATCCACTCGGTCGAATGCCTTAGCAAAATCTATGTACACAGAATCAGTTTGACTTTTAGCTTGAAAAGCAAGAGACAAATTATGTACGTACGTCAGAAGATTGGTGGCTGTGGAACGGTTCTTCACGAAGCCATGTTGATGTTGATTGAGGATAGGCTTAGTTTTTGTTAGCTTTTGTTAGTGTTATTGTTCAACTCTGACATTGCTAGTTTTGTTGAGTTTTACTCATTTGACAATGGCGACATTCTCTAATGAAGAATACGCGGACATGGATGGTGATGGCATATGGAAGGGCCAATGGTGTTGCACGAGCAGCACAAAGAATCCGTCAAGAACGATTTCCTAATAAACGATTGCCTACCCGTCATACGTTACAAAACACTTACCGGCGCTTACGCGAGACTGGGAATTTGAACATTAGTGAACCAAGAGGGATTGTGGTGTGACACAATGTTCAACTTGATGAGCGGGTTTTGGTACTGTTCGAGGAAAAACCCACTAGAAACATTAGAAAAGTAGGTTCGTTACTTGAAGTTTCTGTCTAGAAGGTGTGGAAAGTTCTTCGCCAAAATGACAAACACACTTTCCATTACACTCCAGTCAAGGTTTGTAATTTTTAGCCAAACCTAACATGCAACTTGCCTGCAATGCAAAGCCAATCTCGCTTCCTCACTTTGTCGCCTTTGTTATGCAGGTAGTGCCCGTGACGTCACTCTGTTACTCATGTTAGCGTGTACATTCATAACAATTTCAAATTAAAAGTCTTGACAGTAAGTAAAACATACTTACGCGTATGCTTATAGGTCTGGAACATAACGACTTTGCGAAACGTGTCCGGTTTTGTCGTTTTATGTTGCATACGGATTTAGACTACCGGGAGCTCTTAAAAAGTATTCTATGGACAGATGTGTCCAAATTTAAGCGGGAAGGAATTTTCAACTTGTGAAACTTGCACAATTGGTCGCCGAAAGATGAAAACCCACGCGTCAAATGGCAGAGAGCTTTTCAGAGGAGATATGAAATCAATGTTTGGGCAGGAATCATTTCAGAATAATAATCTCAACGGGGATAATTACCTCGAGTTTTTGCAAAATGACCTACCTGAGTTGCTTGCTGAGGTACCACCCTACATTGAAGATAGGCGTATCGTCTTCTTAGCAAGATGGTTGTCCGGCACGCTGGAGATTAACTGTTAGGGAGCACTTAGACAACGCTTTTCCGAATTCGTTGATTGGAAGAGATGGCCACATCCCATGGCCGCCGCCCGCCACGTTCCCCGACCTGACCCCGTTGGACTTTTACTTCTGGGGACGGGCAAAAGATCTGGTATACGCCACGGAAGCTCAATCTAGGGAAGATTTATCCCAACGCATACAGGCAGCATTCGCCGTCACTAAGGAAGAAGTTCGATTACGAACCACCACGGTCGAAATAAGGGATAGGGCCTACGAGTGCATACGCAATGAGGGAAGGCAATTTGAGCAAGATTTGTAGCATTTTTTTTTACAAATTAATTGATAAATGTAATTATGAATAATATTTGATTATCAAGATTATTGCCAAGTTAGTAATAAAGATATTTCGTAGTTTTTTAAAAATTGCTACCACCATGTTCATGCTCATTAGAGAATGTCGCCATTGTCAAATGAGTAAAGCTCAACAAAATCAGCAATGTCAGAGTTGAACAAACACAAACGAAACGAACGGCACGAATAATCCAGAAAAAAGTCCATCTAGCCCCAAAACAGCACTTGTGCGTTTTTTAGATAAAACGATAAGCCTAGCTGCCAAAGCTTAGCGTTGCACAATCGATTTAATCATATTTGAACGATTGTGAAATAGGGACAAAAAACACCTAATGTTTTGAGAAATGAATTCTGTTAAAGATTTAAATTAGTTAAAGAGTAACACGTACCTCAAAGAACCTAACTTTCCGATTGATTGGTGGATTTAATTTGGTGAAGTAGGTACATATTCTGATTGGTCAAATTAAAATGTTTTGTAAATGTAAATAATTCTATTTTCCATTCCGTCAATTTAAAAACAAAGTAAACCATAGATACATATTTTGTCATTTTCTTGTTTCCCGCTCGTTTATTGTTCTGTGTTTCGTTCGTTCGTTTGTACGTTTTTACGCTTAATTTTGCATTTCATTTGAAACCTAGTGGTAGAAACATTATTGTATGCAACGGTGTATAAGTCAAAAAACACTCGTGGCGAAAAAACACTTGTGGCGTCTTCCTTTACGATGTTCGCCTTCGGCTCGCATCGTAACACACGCCACTCATCTTTTTTGACCTCGCTTATACTACTATTGCATAAACTACTAGTATGCAACGGTGTATAACGTCAAAAAACACTTGTGGCGTCTTCCTTTACGATGTTCGCCTTCGGCTCGCATCGTAACACACGCCACTCATCTTTTTTGACCTCGCTTATACTACTATTGCATAAACTACTAGTATGCAACGGTGTATAACGTCAAAAAACACTTGTGGCGTCTTCCTTTACGATGTTCGCTTTCGGCTCGCATCGTAACACACGCCACTCATCTTTTTCGACCTCTCTTATACTACTATTGCATAAACTACTAGTATGCAACGGTGTATAACGTCAAAAAACACTTGTGGCGTCTTCCTTTACGATGTTCGCCTTCGGCTCGCATCGTAACACACGCCACTCATCTTTTTCGACCTCTCTAATACTACTATTGCATAAACTACTAGTATGCAACGGTGTATAACGTCAAAAACACTTGTGGCGTCTTCCTTTACGATGTTCGCCTTCAGCTCGCATCGTAACACACGCCACTCATCTTTTTCGACCTCTCTTATACTATATTATTGCATAAACTACTAGTATGCAACGGTGTATAACGTCAAAAACACTTGTGGCGTCTTCCTTTATGATGTTCGCCTTCGGCTCGCATCGTAACACGCGCCACTCATCTTTTTCGACCTCTCTTATACGACTATTGCATAAACTACTAGTATGCAACGGTGTATAACGTCAAAAAACACTTGTGGCGTCTTCCTTTACGATGTTCGCCTTTGGCTCGCATCGTAACACACGCCACTCATCTTTTTTGACCTCGCTTATACAACTATTGCATAAACTACTTTTGAAATTCAGCTGGATCTTGAATTGAATTGTTTTGCGCAGGTAACGTCCCGCTTTTTAAAATTTAAAATTAGCCCGAATTTGAAGCGAGCGAAGCCGCGGACAAAAGCTAGTAATATTATAAATGCGAAAGTTCGTGTGTATGTGCGTGTGCGTACGTGCGTGCGTGCATGTGTGTTTTAGTTTGTTACTCTTTCACGCTGCAACGGCTGGGCAAATTTGAATATAATTTGGATTGGAGGTAGCTTATACACTGGATTAAGACGGCCCCGAGCGTACGCCGGATGTACAGTGGCGCCCTCATTACTATTATTGTGTTTTCTAATAAACTAAAGTATTTTCTTGAAATTGGTCGTTAGGTTTTTGTATTACAAATGAAAACACAACTTATAGGGTATATCACATAGTTTAATAACAATTCACCTTCGAGTTATCAACTTAACGGAGAAAAGTGGCCATTTTTTCCCGTTAAGCTGACTACTCAAAGGGTAATTGTTATTAAAGTTTGTTACGTATCCCATAAATTGTGTTTTTACTTGCGCTACAAAAACGTATCGTCTAATTGCAAGGAAATTCTTTAGTTAATTAGAAAACCATAATAGTAATGAGGGCGCCACTGGACGCTCGACGTTTGCTCGGTGCAGTCTTAACACATAGGCTACTTTTCATACTGGAAAATTTAAAAGTTTTCGAAGGAATAACGATAATCGAAATCTACGCGGCGAAGTCGCGGGCAGAAGCTAGTTACTTATTTATAAAACGGAAACTATACCGACCGCAACTTGTAGCTCCTTCTAAATAATAAAAATATCGATAAATACGATTAGCATCCCTAGCCTGTTATTCTGGTGTGAGTGACGACTTTTGTATTTGAAATGGCGTTGAAAAGGTTAATTTAGATGCTTTGTTTACAGGTGAGGCCAAAAACTTGCCAGCTCGCAGCAATGCCGTGCCGTGCTACCGAGACATCTACTGCGTATTGTCTCTCGACCAGGAGGAGATATTTCGTACTTCGACCATGGACAGGACACTCAAGTAATTGTCACGAAGCTTTTTACTTTCTACTAATTATTATCTTTACCTACGCAAAACCTATGTGTGTTTTTAGATAGTAAATACTAAACTGACAATGTGGATGTACTTATTAATAAATAAATAAATAAATGTCCTAAACGCAGTGAAATATCTAAAATGCTTGTTTATTATTTTTATGGGTGTAGCGGTTATTTGTTCCGGATGCGTTGCGAATTTTCAAACTACAAGTACAAGTATAACTAGGTAGTAGAATGAACATTTTGTCGGTCCACTTTTAAATTGTAGAATAAAGTTGATAACGGCTCCTCTGTCCTTTGTCCGAGCTGTTTCCGGTGTTATCGCTATGGGAACCGTCTACTGACTCGTTTGGAGAGGGCAAATAAATTTACTGGGTCAAGGTTTGCTTACTTTACCGTCTGATACATAGTTGGACATAATAAAACTGGAATGCGGTTTGCTGTGCCAATGAGATGTAATTATTGCCCCACCCTTCTTTTTGCTGCTTTGGTCGAATGAGTTTGTTACTATACCTAGTCACTACATGCTAATGTGTTTACCTGTGATATTTACATGCACACTCGCGCCGGTGGCGCAGCTAGCGCGCATGTTTTTTTTTCGTGCAAATAAACATTGATTTTTTAGTATTTAATAGTCAAACCCTTATAGTTTTGCCATGTCCGGCCGTCCCTCCGTCCGCAGCCTAGCTCAGAGATAGGGCTTGCATTATCCGCCCTATTTTACTATCCGGATAATTCGGATAACGGATAATGCAATATCCGGATATCCGGATAAAACGGATAATTTTAGTTAATATGTAATAAAATACAAAACCATGGTAAACAAATCAATGTACTTTAATAAAATACAAAACGTTAGATTGTACAAAAAATCAGCAGGTAGTATAATATAGGTAGGTAGTATAATATCCTAATCATCTTTTTATAACTTTAGAACTTGTTTGATGTCTATTTTATGAATTAAATTCAGATGATTGTGCAAAGGTGAGGTTGAGCCAGATGACTTTAATATTTTTTTACAAATTTTGCACTGAGCTTCTTTGTCATTAGGACTTCGCTAAAAGTGGTTCCAGACGGAATTTTGGTCATGGTTCGATTTTTTATATTCTTGGAATATACTCGTAGTGGCCATTTCTGTTTCGCTGATTTAAAACCTGGAAAATACCAAATGCATCTGTCAAGTACTTGTTTTTAAGACGCTTTGATATGAGTACACGTAAGGAAAACTAAGAATCCAGTTTACCCAGTACAGTACCACTAGTTTATAATTATTTACTCTTATCACCAATAACTACATTAACTATCATGCATTACTAAAAGGTTTAAAAAAGTATATAATCCCAATCCCAAGCCCAACTAAGTATATCAAACAAACGAAATAGGTTTAATTTAAACTAAAACTGTAAGTAAATCAAGCAATTTAAGTACATAAATATCAAATAATGGATGCGATTTTGCGATATTTAATCTGCCAGTACCAGCTGCCACTCAGCGATTAACCTTAACATTATTTCTATTATTTTTTCACTCAAAAATACTAATCAATAGTAACAATTTAAAAGTACTCACCTTCAAGTCATGGTAACTTCCATTACCAGTTTACCACGCCACGCACGTGGTGTTTTTGCACTTAGAGCACGCACAAATACACACGAAGAATGACACGAACACGATGAGCACTGCTGTCTGACTGACGCCTGACGCGTCACCACCACCAGGAATACTATTGAGCGGAGGGAAGCGGGTAACGAGGATATCGTGCGATTCGTGCGTCTCGCTCGCACATTTTATTTAAGAAAATTGTTTACGCGGTCTGATCTGGCGCTCAGGCGTCATTTTCGACGTTAAAATTAATTTTTAGTCCTATTTGTTGAATATTTGAAATATCCGAATTATCCGGATACTAAGTAAGCCCATATCCGGATATTCCGAATTTGAAATTAAGCGGATATCCGGATAATTCGAATATCCGGATATTCGGATTGCAAGCCCTACTCAGAGACTTTTAGTACTAGACAGCTGTTATTTGGCATGAATAATCTTATACATATAAGAGGAAATCCTGACTGACTGACTCATCAACGCCCAGCCCAAACCGCTTAAGATAAAGATTTGGAATTTTGAGAGAAAGTTTTATAACGTAGACGTCATTTAACAAGGGATTTTTCGAAATTCAACCCTTAAAAGGAAAAAAGGGCTTCCCAAGTTTGTATGGGAAAAAATGTTTTTATGGTCCAATTTACTTGAAACTTGGTAGAAATGCTCTTCAATGCAAAAATAATGAATAAACACCGGATTGACGGGGGCAAAAATGTACCAGTGCTAGTGATTCATTAAATGTCGACTAAGTTTATCGACATCGATAAAAAGCAATTTTTAATCATCATTATCATAAGTAGGTATAGGTGTACCAGAATCTCATGGCAAATAGGGAAATTAAAAAATGTAGAGGGCAATACTGGGGAAATTGGACTAAACGGTATTGATACTGTGCAATTTTTAATCGTCTTAAAAAAAACGAGGATGTTTAAGATTCGACGAATTTGTATTTTTTTATGTTTTTAGGATTTTTAACATAAAATATATGACACTAGAGGTCTATTACATTAAACTTCCAGTACAGGATAATAATTATTGTTCACAAATAAAATAATAAACACACCATTCTTACTCGCCAAATTGATATATTTATAATGAGTATAAGAAATAACTTGAAATCACATCTAGAACTAGAAAATGATTCCAAAAATTCTACTGTCATTTCTTGTTCTTCATCTGCTGAGGGCGATGAAGAGAGAGGAGTATTTATAATAAACCGCTCTTCTAACATTTTCTCTACATGTTGAGAAAGCTTCTTATGTCAATGATTTAATATCGCTTGCTTGAATATGCGTTTCAGTATACCCCAAATCATTTCTATGGAATTTAATGTAGGTACAATTAGAAATCAAACGAACTTACCAAGTGAAGTTCGATGTTAATTGTGTGAAGGTGTTGGTCCAAGACGTCCTTATAATTCTTGACTTGTAGTAGACGCATCGTGTCGCCATCAATCACGCATATATTTAAAGCTTAACTTGAAAAAACGTTTCTTACGTTGACTGGAACGCGCCCAATACCAACTGTCATTTAGTTTAAAGTCCTTATTTCACGACCTGTAAGCTAGGGGACTTAATCACTAAGATTAAGGGTTATGGGTGGGAGCCTGGACGTCTTGGACCAACACCTTCACACAATTAACATCGAACTTCACTTGGTAAGTTCGTTTGATTTCTAATTGTGTTCGTGTGTTGGTCCAAGACGTCCTTATAATTCTTGACTTGTAGGATGTTTAAAGTGTCGTGAAATATAACACAGTTAATTATACTACTAAATGTATTATTAAAAATTAAGAACACGTCGATTAAACATAAAGTTATAATACAATAACAAAAACTAACACTCTTATAAAGAACTAATAAAATAGAAAGTTTGATAACTATCCAAGATCAATTTACTAATTAAATCTTAATTTCTAATCAGGCTTAACATTCATTATGATTGATTAAACAGTAGTATTTTGCGAATTATCGCACAAGAAAATCACTTAACCTAACAGCTTGAATTAAAAATAGTTCTTGCGAATATAGAGTCAGATTGAATACTGAGGAGGTTTCACCCCAACCTGCCGTTTTACGGATTATATCAATGTTCAGACCCAGAGCCTTTGCTTTAGATGAAGACGCATGTCGCGTGCTATGGGATGTGAACACGGTAGTGTCTATGCCACTTTTTGTCATTATATCTTTGATCCAACGACTAATCGTTTGCGATCCTATAGTACTATATGGTTTCTTAAAACTTATGAATAGTCGTCCTAAATTATTGGAACGTAATTTTTCAGTTATTGCAATGTAGTCAACTAGTGACTGTGCAGGGCAAATTTCGGGTTTATTTCGAAAGAATGGAATAGTTAGGACAGGTTGAGTTGCACCTACTCTGGATGTTTTAATAAGATCAGTAATTTTAATTATAATATTCTCTTGTGAACAAATAATATTTTCTAATTTAATCAGACTTAACGTTTGCACTCTATGTGCCGTTATTAAAGCTAAAATTGTAACTAATTTCTTTGATAACAATTCTAATGAGATTTCGGTCTTAGGATATAGATTACTTAAGTATGTCAATACAGTGTTGGTATCCCAGGTAATGTCATATTTTGGTTTATTGGGTCTTAATCGAAAGACTCCTTTAAAGAACCTTTTAATTAGTTCATTAGAACCAACCTGTGGTCCAACTATTAATGAAATTGCCGACCGAAATGAGTTTAGACTTCCATATTTTGAGCCACTGTTGTACATGGTAGTTAAAAATTTCAATATATTTGGGATATCAGCACTGAAACAGTCTAATTGGTTTTCTACACAGTAACTCCACCATTTTTTTAAACATATATTGTACTGTGATAAAGTATTATCTGCTAGAGAAGCTAGCATTACTTGAATCGACATATCGGGAACGCCTCGCATTTCTAATGCCTTCCTGATAATATTCCTGCAACCAGGGTAAGACGCTCGTGAAGAGGATGGGGCGTGCTGTTGACGAAAGTTAATAATGATTTATTAGGTTCGAAATAAATTAGCTCTGAGCACAATAACTTCTGGTACAAAGGGTACCAAGGTTGAGTTGGCCAGCGAGGTGCAACAACAATGCCAGTGGCTTTATCATTGTCAATTTTCTTAAGGGTTTTTAATAACATTGAGAATGGCGGAAAAGCATAAAAATAATATTGAGACCATGAAATGGTAAAAGCATCTATAGCAAGAGCATCCGGATCCCTCTTCCAAGATATGAACGTTAGCTCTGAGCACAATAACTTCTGGTACAAAGGGTACCAAGGTTGAGTTGGCCAGCGAGGTGCAACAACAATGCCAGTGGCTTTATCATTGTCAATTTTCTTAAGGGTTTTTAATAACATTGAGAATGGCGGAAAAGCATAAAAATAATATTGAGACCATGAAATGGTAAAAGCATCTATAGCAAGAGCATCCGGATCCCTCTTCCAAGATATGAACGTTTGACATTTTTTGTTGGCTCTAGAGGCAAAAAGGTCTATTTCAGGTGTGCCAAATACTGTGATTATCTGTTGGAATGCATAGTTTGCTAATTCAAATTCTATGTTAGATCCTGTCTTCCTAGATTCAGCATCTGCTATGAAATTATCTTTTGACTGGATGTACGAAGCAAATATAAAAATGTTCCTCAACTCACACCATTGCCAAATTTCTTTTGCCAGTGTGTTTAGATGAGTAAATTGTACTCCTCCCATACGATTTATGTAAGATATAGCTGTAGTGTTATCTATTCGGAGGAGTACTTGACAATTTTTTAAATTAGTTGCATATGTTTTTAGTCCAATAAAAGCAGCAAGAAGCTCTAAGTAATTTATGTGCTTTTTGGACTCTTCAATTGACCATGGTCCTCCCAATGAATTGTCATTGCATGCCACACCCCATCCAGTTAAAGATGAATCTGAGTAAATCTCCAATTTATAACAGTCTGAACGGATGTTGTTGCTAGGTGCTTTTATGTTTTTTAACCACCAGTCAAAATCAGATTTTAAATAATTAGGCAACTTCATGATTTTACTATAGTTGTTGTTACCAAGTAAACTAAGGTATTTCAGTCTTTCAAAAGCTTTGGTATAAACCCAGCCATACTTAACTGCTGGGCAAACAGAAGTAAGCAAGCCTAGCAAGTGTGCAAACTCCCTTATTTTACAATCCTTCCTATTATAAAAGGATAACAGTTCCTGTTTTATTTTTAAACATTTTTCGGATGGTACTTCAATTGTCATGTCTATGGAATTTAAAACAAAACCTAAAAATTTGCATTTTTGCTTAGGTATAAGAATACATTTATCATAATTAATTGTGAATCCAAGGTGTTCTAATAGATTACAAGCTTGGTCTATTCCAACTTTTGCCTCTGAAATGTTGTCAAAAATTAACAGTATGTCATCTAAATAAACGCAACATACGATTCCCTGAGACCGGAGGTGTTCTATGACAGGTTTCATTATTTTTGTAAATACATATGGCGCTGTACAAAGACCAAAAGGTAGAACATTAAATTCATACAGTTCATTTTGAAATTGAAACCGTAGGTATTTTCTATAAAGCTCATGTACACGCACAGAGAAATATGCCTCTTTAAGATCAATTTTTGCCATAAGGGAACCAGATGAAAGTAATTTTGTGGCAGTTCTAATGTCTTCGAGTTTAAAATGAGATGTTGTAATGAACTTATTGAGTTTCTTTAGATTAAGTATAAATCGCTTATCACCATTTGGTTTTTAAGCCAGAAAAAAATGCGAAAGAAACTGATTATAACATGGTTGGCATTGCGTAATGGCATTAATATTAAGAAGGTGAGTAATTGAAGATTGCATTTCTCTAGCCTCGGTACCCTTTAAGTTATTTGCTGGCGTTTCTGTTTGAATAGGTGTTGAAGAGAATGGTAATTTATAGCCCTCAATCCAGGATAAAACAGTCTTATCATTGGTCATAGGTAGCCAGTTTTTATAAAAAGTTGATAAGAGCTTTACCTTTAAGGCCTCCTGTGTGTTGTGCCGCTTCTCTTTTGGGGAGCTGACCATCGCTGTGGTGCTGGCCACCGCTGAGGTGCTGGCCACCGCTGAGCTGTTAGTTGAGGCCTGTAGTTTAGTTGCCTGCCCGCTCTCGGTATATGTTGGGGTCTGTATCGAGGCGGGCCCCGTAAGTTTAAAGCAGGCTTCGCTTGCTTGCTAGTTTGTGTATTAGCATATTTTATCTCTGTTCCAGTTTTATTGATAGCTTTTCCTGCTTTGAGATTTTCATGGAGATTTTCACCAAAAATATATTTGCCAACCCTTGTTTGCGTTACGATATCCTTTGTATTTTTGTTGAGAGCAAATTGTAACAAATGTCTCCTTGACATGGATTTTGTGTAAAATAAGTCACAGTACAAGCGTCCCGCATCGCTTACTAGCTTGGTAGTTTCCTTATCAGTATTATTTTTAATTAATATATCTAGGGCTCTTCCCAAACAGGCAGTAGCGTGCCCCAATGTATTTTGCTGTTGTTCCAGCACCTCATCTCTTTTTAAAACTTGTTCTGAGACTGCTGCTTTTATTTCTGGGTTTAATTTTGGTGCCTCCAGGAAAACACAGTTTTCTGGGATTTGAGCTTTGCAAAGGTCTGACTTGGAATCTTTTTCTAAGCCATTAGTTGTTATGTGGCTCCACCTTGTAGTAATATCATTGTGTATGGCCTCCCCATATGTCTTTTTGTTAGGATCTTCGCCTAAAATATTTAGAATATCCTCATCTAAAGGCAAGGCATTGCCTGCATCGATTACTGTGTCAGTAACAGGTTCGTTGTTGGTCTCAGGAACCAACTCTTCGACATGAAAGTCGTCAATAATATCTGGGGCTACAAAAGAAAATGAACTTTTTAACACTGTTTTAAGGAGCATTATTTTGAGGTGAGAGATAAACCACACGAATAGCACTATCAGTGCCACACACGAGTAAATCCGCAAACCTAATTATATTACGGTAGGGATATGTCACACGAATGGGACTCGCAGTACCACCACACGGACATAACCTCAACACTTTTTTGCCGGTCGAGATAAACCTCACGAATAACACCCAGTGTTATCACACGAGTAGATCCACGAACCATAAAACAATAACCGCATACTTAATGCGTTTATGTAATTGCGAAACAAGACCCACAAGTTCATTAACAAGTACCGACTTGTTTTGTTTGGTATGACTTCTAACTATTAGTAAAACCCGGGTCGCGTGAGAAAAAAAAACAGCTTATTCTAGAAAGTTATGCTAATAATAATAAAGAAAACAATCTGCGATTATTATCAGTGCCTGCTCTTAAAATATAACGTATTAATTTACCTTCTACGTCGTTGTCTTGTACCGTTTCCGGTACTTCATTTTCACTTGCAGGTGAATCACTTCTCGCCTTCATCTTTTTTGTAAACTTCTTAAATAAAGAAAATAGTTCTTCATCCTCACTCCTCTTCCTCTTGCTTTTCTTATGTTTCCCCATGTTAAAATCACTTAATTACTTTGGTCACGAAAGAAAGCGTGCAATTTCGGCGCGCACGAATAAGTCGAATGGCAGTTGGTATTGGGCGCGTTCCAGTCAACGTAAGAAACGTTTTTTCAAGTTAAGCTTTAAATATATGCGTGATTGATGGCGACACGATGCGTCTACTACAAGTCAAGAATTATAAGGACGTCTTGGACCAACACACGAACACAATGATAAGGTGGGAGCCTTAAAACTTCGTGGCCATGTGATTTCAATAATTCATTAATTTCATATAAGGGTAGACTGGTTTTGTTACACGGCTTCAAGTAGTTGACATTTACGCCAACGATCATCATAGTGCCCTCGGTTATAATTCGACGTATGGTAGTGCTGGGAACCCCTGTAATAAGTAGCATTTATGTAAGACAAAACATACCTAAACCTAAAAGTATCAAAACAGTTCGTTTCAACTTACCAGTCAACTCCACGATACGCTTTAAAATCGAAGATTGTGTTTGATTTACACCTCCTTCTTCGCGTACTGTATTACACACATTGTATACAATATTCCTAGCTTGAGATCTAAGCGGTTTTCTCGACATTTTCACCAGATAACAATCGTTGAAGGTGAAATTCAAAATGTATGCAACGGTAAACAAACAATTTGACACGGCTGCCAGTTGACAGTTGCCATATGAAAATCATTTTTTTTTTACTTTTAAAAATGCCATCAGATTCTGGTAGACCTATACGACCATAATGGCCAATAATAATTTATAATGGCCAAGTTTGAGTACCTTTTAATAATGTGTAAGCCTCTTTTATTTATACTTCTCGCAACTATAAACAACCTGTATCTAACATTGACTCTGGACTCGAGTCAGTTTTGACAACCATTGAAATTACATTAAATAACAAATTAATTCAGTACAACAATATTCTTTATAGACCAGGGTAGAAGCCTTTAAAAATAATAAAAAGTGAAAAAAAATAATAGTAGGATGAAACCCATTGGAAAAGGAGGGAAATATTATAAAAATGAAAGGAAAAATAATTTACGGGCGATCTGAGGTCGGGAAGGGGATGGGGGTGAGTTTTTAAGGGTAAAGAACGGTTTTTCTCGATTTCCGGCAAAACTAAAAGTCCTATCGAAAAAAGTCAAATGGCAAAGTTGTAGGTAATAAAAAGATCTAAAACTTTTGTATTTACACTTTTTTCACATAACCTCAAAATTTATGTGAAAAATCCAAAAAACCAAGTTTTTGGTTTTTTATTTTTATCTTTTACAAAAATTTATTTTTTTTAACGAAATTTGGTGAAAACTTACCTGTTTATGTCCCAAATACGCTGTAATTTATTTGATTAAAAATATTTATTTTTTCACCTTATTTTGAATTAATATCGAAAAAACACCCTAATTTTCAATCGAAAATTCACCCGTCAAAATATCAGCTTTTTTCAAAAAGTTGGTATGGTTTCTGTTCGTTGAAATCTCTACTTTCCGATGGTGAAAAAAAATATATATGTTACTACAGTAAATCTTCTCAGAAAATGCAAAAACAAATAAGTTAATAAAATTAATATTTAATAAGACATCTACAATATTTGGAGAAAGTTGTCGAATCTTTTTTAAATTATATGCGTAGATGCCTATTTATAACTATTTTAAGATAAATTATATATACCTGAGTAGATATACCTGAGTGACCTACGAAAAATTGTAGCCCATCAAAAGGTATTTCGTGGAGAAGTGGGGAAGGGGCTAGGCGGGTCTGGGTCTTACTACATACATACCTACTATTATATGCTATATATTTCGTAGCAGCTGTTACAACCGTTAGCCTAACCAGTATTCGATATATTTTTAATAACAAATTTTTTGGCCGATTTCCATATATATTTTATACATTTTTAATAGATTTATAATAATAATATATTTTTTATACATTTTGACATTTATTTCTTTAATATTTTTTTTTTCATGGGAGTTTATTCACGATAAAATAGTGAAGGCATTATTAATTCGATTTTGTCTTTTCAGATTATCAGTATGGATGATTGCATTTTCTGAGAAGATTTACTGTAGTATAGTTTGAGAAATATAAATTGGAAACTTCTTATTTAGTTTGCGATCTTTTGTTCGGCGTAAACACTTACCGGACAATGAGAAGTCGAGCACCCGTATCTATTGTTCATAACAGCACTAATCCTCACTTGGGAGCCGGAGCGACTAAAGTGCATTTTTTTACACGCGATTATACTACTTATTGTCAACGACGTATAGCCTTGAATAGTGAAAACAAACGCTTAATTATGAGTCGCTTCGACACTCAGGGTGCTGAAATGGCTACTACTCATGGATTGAAAAGTATTGATACTATTTGTTTTTTCTTCTTCACTTGGGTGCAGATAGTAATCTAAATAAAATAATTTTGCTTTTGGGGGTGTATTATAAAACATTAAATTTTTTTTTCTGTGATATTATGTGGGTAGTTGGTTCCACAAGTTCAAGTACTAGTGACTCGGATGAATGAAATACTTAATGTAAAAGTATCCTATACATTTTTACTAATAAAAAAATATCATAACCTATTGGACATTTTATTTTTTACTTTTCTTTTTCAAATAAAATTGTGATACAAAATCGTGCCGCAAATATCAAGACTTTTCGGTCCGCGGTGTTGTTTGAAGAACGGGGGCACTTTTACAACTAGCTTTTGTTTGATATTTACAAAAAGATTTAAGTGGAAAAAGTAAATGTTCAATTCATATTTCCTAGACTATAACATATATTTTTTTTTTCACCATCGGAAAGTAGAGATTTCAACGAACAGAAACCATACCAACTTTTTGAAAAAAGCTGATATTTTGACGGGTGAATTTTCGATTGAAAATTAGGGTGTTTTTTCGATATTAATTCAAAATAAGGTGAAAAAATAAATATTTTTAATCAAATAAATTACAGCGTATTTAAGACATAAAAAGGTAAGTTTTCACCAAATTTCGTTAAAAAAAAAAAAATTTTGTAAAAGATAAAAATAAAAAACCAAAAACTTGGTTTTTTGGATTTTTCACATAAATTTTGAGGTTATGTGAAAAAAGTGTAAATACAAAAGTTTTAGATCTTTTTACTACCTACAACTTTGCCATTTGACTTTTTTCGATAGGACTTTTAGTTTTGCCGGAAATCGAGAAAAACCGTTTTTTACCCTTAAAAACTCACCCCCATCCCCTTCCCGACCTCAGATCGCCCGTAAATTATTTTTCCTTTTATTTTTATAATAGTCCCCTCCTTTTCTAATGGGTTTCATCCTACTATTATTTTTTTTGGTTTTAAAAATTATCGACCCTGGTCTATTAGCATTCCGATGAATTGAAAATCTATTTGCTTTTTAAGTGGGTTAAAAATGCCTCGAAAGAAAAAAGATCGTTTTCTTCACGGAAAGCTGATCATCCAGACATAAAAGGTACGACTTACTTTTGCAAGAAATGTAAGATACATATTATGAATACGATGGACCATTCTGGCGTTTCTGAGGACCTCTGAAACTGCCCAAGTTCCGTCAACTGCTGCAACATTGCACGGAAATTCATGATTTTTTTAAATAACTCTAAAATTGTACGTTATCTGTGCTCTTTTTTGCATTGCTAAGTTATTTTAGATCATAAGACATATGAATTTCAGTACGAAATGCTTCAAATCATTATAAATTGGCTTGTAGAAACTGTCAAAGTTGCAGGTAAAGTTGTAGCCAAAAACGTCAACTTTGCCTGGCGGATTATCTGAGATATTAAATGCAGTATCTAAAAAAGGGACCAATTCTTAAATTCATTACTGTTCTATCTATGCCGGGATGTCATTGGAAATCACCAAACTACCATATATATATTTTTTCTACCTGGTAGGCAATGTTGTAGCGTGTCCATTAGAATTCTCGTTTTTCTCCATACAAATTTTTAAGCATAGTTAGGGTTGTGCCAAACGGAAAAACAAAATAGTTCAGAGTACCTACCTAGGTACTGTACTGGCATTTAAATTTATGAATTTATTTTCTTTAAAATAGCGGTTTTAGCCTAAAAAGGTTCATTTTGAGGTTACAAAGTTGTTTACTATATAAGACAAGTAAGAATGAACAGACCTTACACAAAACTGCATTTGTTGACACATAATGTACATCAGTTCATTTAGAGCAAACTCACTAGAATATAACGTAATTTGAGAATTACGTAGGTATGACTAATAAAAACAAATATTCAACACACAAATATCCGCATATTAAGATCAGCACGCGTCATCAATCTTTTTTGTTCGTAATCGAGTAAATAGTGACAACCCTAGCCCTAGGCAAACTTGTAGCATGTATGTTCTAAGAAACACTTTGCAACATTACCTATCCTCTTATTAGCTGTAAATCATTACATTTACAAGTAAAAGTACGTGAAGTAACAAAAAGACCATTATTACTTACCACATGAACACTCACCAAGTAGCTATCTTATGTGTTTTCTGAGTAATACTAATAACAAAAGTTTTGGAGACACCGAAAAAACAGATGTCCGTTTTACAAGCTTTGACAGCGACTGAGTTAAAAACTATCAGTGTTGCCAGATATTTCTTCTTTTAAATGGGTTGCCAGGTAAATGATAGTATTTCTCCCATTAATAGTAGTAAAATAGTACATTGTGTATTAAGGGTGGTAAAGAAAGAATTACAAACGAGAGTCTGTTAGAAGCCCGAAGCCGAAGGCTGAGGGCTTTAATGACTCGAGCTTTGTATTTCCTTTACCACCCGTGTAACATACAATGTTTTTCATCACAATTGCGAGGAAATGAAATAAAATCAGACACAAGATCATATTTTTAACTTATTAGCGGCAGACTACATCATTGTCTGTGACTTACCACAGATAATGTCAAACGTGTTCGGAGTCCGATTCTATAGTGATAGTGACATATGAGATCAATAGTTTATTATGCGAGATAGTTAGGAAATAGTATTCAACTGACATTTCATCTCGAATGAAACTTCATATTGAATGGCACAAGAATTGGGGTCCTGACGTATTGTGATAGTTTGAGTCCACGTATAATATTTAAAAAAAAAGCTATTACGCACTTTAGTTACGTAATGGTAAAAAAAGGCCCGCGGGTATTATTTTGGATTTACGGTCGATTTTTCTAGCATGTTAGGACACTATTTACGAGCAAGTGTGATGAAAAATAGATAACGCTTTGGTAGAAAATCAAATTTTTACAAAACTGGTAATGTTGTAGCTAGTTGGCAAAGTTGCAGCAGTTGACGGTTTCTATACTGTCGAAGGCTTTTTTGAAATCCACAAGGGTATTTGATATTCTGTTGATTGTATTGAGCCTTGTCTGAACCCAGCTTGCTCCTTTGGCTGATAAAAGTCCAATTTTCGTGTAAGGCTAGAAAAGAGTTTGTAAGTCTGCGAGAGCAAACTAATGGGTTTGTAATTGTTCAGATCTGTCTTACTGTGTTCTTGTGGAG
Organism: Acleris laterana; assembly: GCA_963966035.1. Classification (NCBI taxonomy): domain Eukaryota; kingdom Metazoa; phylum Arthropoda; class Insecta; order Lepidoptera; family Tortricidae; genus Acleris; species Acleris laterana. Next base: position 57,164,941 of record OZ014438.1, on the reverse strand, counting down.
CAGGCTAGGGAATGCAAACCGGTTAACCGGTAATACCGGCCCAGTCTGGCGTCGGTAATTTACCGGTAAATTTTAGAGATTACCGGTAATTACCGAATGGTATTAAAAGGAAAAAAAGACGGAAAACAACGTTGTACGTGCAAATTCTGTTGCAAATATCAGAATAAAACTCTAACGAACTATTTATACTTATACTGACTAATGAATTATTAGTGTTATCGATCGCGCTACCGATTTGCCTTCTTATACCTGCCTACCCAATAGTTAACTTAGGAAAAAATCGACAACCTTATGTTTGCATATTCTATAGGTTTCATACTTTCGATTGTTTGATGTACAAGTATTTTGTGGTGTATAGAAGTAAAAGCGTTTATTTTATATTTTAAAGTTGATTTTTGACCAGAAAATTATGTTTGAAGTTGCCTTGACTACTAGGTAGGCAGTTATTTAAACAATTTCAAGAATAGAAGATTGACTGATATGTTACAATGTGTTTTAAAAGTGCTTTTGGTACCAAAATATAAGATTCCGAGTATTTTCTTTTTAACAATGTGATTACCAGTAATTTACCGGTATTACCGGTAAAACTGTACAGAGGCCGGTAATTTACCGGTTTTCAAATTTGGCCGGTAATTGCATTCCCTAAGCAGGACAACCACCGCATTTTCCCAGCTCTTCGAGATTTTACCCAGTAGGTGGCACTTATTAAATAAATTCGCTAGCTTAGTTATTAGCAGATCTCCTTGAGCATTTCCGGTAGTATTCCATCCTCCCCCGCAGCTTTGCCGTTATTTATCCCAGATAGGGCTTTCCCTATTTCCTCGCAGTCTATATCAGGCATTTCCTCAGGCCCAATGTTCATTACTTTAGGGCGGTTTGTGTTGCTCGGTTTCTCTGTCGTAGGAGAGTACAATACCTAAAAAATACTGCTCGATTACATTAATAATCTTTAACCTATCCGTGACCAAAACACCATTTGTGCTTCCGCGTCCTTCAACTTTGTAATCTGATGGTTTAAGATGCTTACAGAACACTTTGGGTCCCTGATGTTTTTCGATAACAGACTCGACTATGCCCTCCTTCCATGCCTCAATGTCTCTCTCCACATGTGTTCGTGCAGTTTTACAAAGATCTTTAATCTCACTTGTGCTTTTTCTACCATCTGAGATCATTTGTCGCCTTTGCTGAAGTAATCCTTGGGTTTTTTCGGTGAATTACTCCCTCTTGGCTACTTTCTGCGATGATTCCAGAACGACACTTTGGAGGCGATCACTGAGGTCTGCGATATCCCCAGGAACCGAATAATTTTTGAAAACTCCTTACCCAACATGGTTTTGTAATCTACACCGTTTATTCCGAGTCTTAGCGGGTCAATCTGGTCCCCCTTGTTTTTCTCTAATCTAGTGCAACGCTCCAGTTTAGCATTCAGTGTGATTTTGGATCTTTTGAGCCGGTGGTCGCTACCTGTGTGGAAGTTATTCAAAACAGTGACGTCTTGTACTACGTATTTGTGGCTAGAGAAAACATACTCTATCTCATTTTTAGTTTGGGCCTCCGGCGAGAGCCAAGTACACTTCCATTCTGGTCTCTTATCGAAAAAAGAACTCATATGAAAAAGCCGGCAGGCAATTCCCCGCAGCAATTTCCTTTTGCCAAATCCGTATGAGGCCAAAAACCAGCCAGCCAACCAGCATGTCGGACCATGCTCAGTGTAGGGTTCCGAAGCCGTAACGACAAACACAAAAAACTATCTCAAAAATCAACATGTATGAACCAATTTTCTATTTAAAGTTATTTGGCGCTGTCTTAGATGATTTTTAGTAGGTATAAACCCGTTAGTCGCCTGTATCTCAGGAACTAATTAAGTCTACTTATTGTTAGTAATGATTCTTTTTCTTATAAATTCGTATATAATATCTCAAACAAGAGCCAAGCTTTTAAGTGTGAGATCAGTATACCTATGTAGGTAGTTAGGTATCTAAACTGCTTCAAACCGACTTTAAATTACAATAAAAGTTTAATCTTTTATATAGTAATTAATAGAAATTGAAAAAAAAACAAGGTCCAGTAAATAGAATTTTAAGTTTTCCAAACGATACTCAACTCAAATCAATAATCTAATCGAAAATTTGTAAACTTTCAGATCGCAAATCGCAAACTTGTAGGTAGCATTCCGGGATTAATATATCATAAACGGATCCCTTAATCGAAAAATGGTTTATATTTTTGAAAGACCTATCCAACGACACCCCACACTATGGGGTAGGCAAGAAAAAAAAAAGCATCCCCACGTTACGTGTAGGGGAGGTGCATTAAAAAAAAATATTTTTCAAAATATTAATTTACCACTTTGTTGGCAAGACTAATATGTATATTCATGCCAAATTACAGCTTTCTAGTACTATGAGTCTCTGAGCTAGACTGCGGACGGACGGACGGACGGACGGACGGACATGGCGAAACTATAAGGGTTCCTAGTTTGACTACGGAACCCTAAAAAGATTCTGACGGTTCTTGTTTCTTTCCAATCTTAGCGTTGAAATCACCAGTTACTATTTTGTAAGTCGTTTTTTCAGACGTCATCGCTTTTGCTATGTCCTCGAAGTTTCAACTACTAAATCGTCCCTCTCTCCACAAGTTGGAGCGTATGCCACCATAACTTTAATAGTTATAGTGCCCGTCACACTTAATGTCGCGTTCAATACTCTTGCCGATACTGAGGCTATGGTCTTAATTTGGTGTTCCAGGCGTTTATGATGTACCAGGATCCCTATGCCATGCTCCTTCCTCCCATGCTCACGACTCCTATGAAAGAAAGTATCTCCAGACCGCAACTTCGTGCATGTCTCTCTCGGTTGTGTCACCTCACACAGGCCCAGTACGTCCCATTTAATGCTAGACAATTGCAATTCCTCTATTTTAGCATCATTCGATAGTGTGCGGACATATATAAATATGACTATATATAAATAGAAAAATAATAATTTCGGACATTTAGGAAAAAATATCCTTGTAAATGGCGGTGGTAAATAGGCAGTAAAAGTTTGAACGGGATTTAGATTATTTTTATAGCGATAAATGGGTGAATTGCAAAAATATTGTACATAGACCATATTGTACTTACATAATTGAGACAACGTTAACTTTCTTTCATTGTTTTTCCATTGTGTAACGAAAGATATCTATATGATTATATGACTAATCTTCGTTACACAAAAGAAAAAGTAAAGGATTGTTAAGGATTTCTAATTGAGCCCTTAACTATGTACAATATTTTTGCAATTTACCCAAATGTGAAAATGTAAATTTATATTTATATCTAAGAAGGTGAAATAAATTTCGTAATAGATTTCGTAGAGAGAGTTTCCGAAATGAGAATCGTGAACATCGTTATATATAATATATATATATATAAATATAATATATATATATATATATATATATATATATATATATATATATAAATATAAGGCAAACCACCGCTGGGTCTAGAGATTCCAAATTTAGCACGTAGGTTCCTTATGACGTCTAGGGGGTGCACTAAGAAAGGATTTTCCGAAAATCAACCCCCAGCGGGGGAAGAAATAGGGGGAGTAGTGGGAAAGTAATTCTACGTGTACGAAGTCGCGGGCGTCCTCTAGTAATACCTACTTACATATTAGCCAGGCCAAAAAGAGGTAAAATAAAATAACGAAAATAATAATATTTTTAGTGTACCTCCCCTACACGTAACTTGGAGATGTTTTTTTTTTCTCGTTTACCCCTTTGTGTCGGGTGCCGTTGGATAGGTCTTTCAAAAATATAGGATCCGTTTCTGAAATATTAAGCTTTAAAGCGCTAATTTTTGTTAGGCAAGTGTCCCCCCCACATACAGCCAAATTTACAAATACTAAAAATATGAAAAATATCCTGAGACGCATTATGGCGGGCAGCAGAATAAATGAATAATTTTAAATATTGATTTTCTGTAATCGCGAAAAAAATTGACCAGTCGTAAAATCATTTTAATATCATCGTGATAAATACGTTGTTTAACATATAGCCGAGTTTAGATGCATGAAAGCTTTTATTGTAATAATATGACGTAGCTCAATTATCATAGACTCCGTGGCAAATCGTAACTTAAAAAACTTTCACCCTAGGGGTGAAAACGAAATTTTTTACTCTGCTATCTACCCATTCAAATTAAACTTTCCGAACAGGAGAGATGAAATCAAAATTTTCCCTCGTTACATAGGCTGCTACGAAAGTTTTTAGCTGTATAAAAAATAACAACATTTACTTTTAAAAGTGTATGGCAAATTAAGGGTAATTTAGCTATTAACCTCTTTGTAAAATGAAATTTGATACTGGCCGCTTACAACTTTTTTTTTAAATTTTTTTGCTGAAAATGTCAGTCCAGTTTTGTTTCTTGCAATGGAAGCTGTCGCGAGAATCGTTTATAAATAAATATAATATAATATTCTAGGACTACAAAAGGAACTTAACCTTTAAGGAATCTAATAAAAATTTAAACGACGCATTTGGGGAGTCTGCTCCATCATTAGCCACAATCTCATATTGGTACCGCGAGTTTAAGCGGGGTCGGGAGTGCCTCAAAGATGAGTCGAGACCGGGACGGCCGTCGACTGCTGTAACGCCAGAAAACGTGATCAAAGCCTAGTGGTTGATTAAAGAACGCAGAAATATTACCCATCGGGAAATAGAGCATGAACTTGGTATTGGATCACCCGCAGTTTCAAGCATTTTACATGATCATCTTGGCGTCAGGAAGGTCGCTTCGCGTTGGATACCGCATTTGCTGACCGAAGAGCAAAAAACCCGGCGAGTAGATGGGTTGCTATCAAAATTCCCTTTTTGCCAAATGACAATATAGCTCAAACGTGTGGATTGTGTAATGTCTTTGTTGCTATATAGACATGAACGCTAAATGTATCTTTAGCAAAACGTCTGGATCTTAGAACAACAATACAACAACAATTACAATACAATACAATTACAATTACAATTACAATTTACAATACCCTGGTAGCGAATCGTCTTTATCTTAGAATGGCTTTATTACTTAATAGACATAAACGCTAAATGGCCCGGTAGCGAAACGTTTGTATCTCAAAATGTCTCAATTACTAAATAGACATGATCGCCTAATGGCCCGGTAGCAAAACGTCTGGATCTTAAAATGGCGTATTGATATGACACTTGATAATTAAAATCAACTAATTTTACTTTCGACGAATTAGGTATTGCTACTAACTCGTTCTGTGGTCATGACAATCAACTAATTTTACTCTCGATGAATTAGGCAAGTATTCTAATTTTACGGACTACTTTAATTTCCTGACGTTTTGCTACTAAGCCGTTCTGTGTTCATATCAATTGACTAATTTTACTTTCGGCTAATTGGGTATTTTAATCATACGGACCATTTATATTACCAAACGTCTGGCTACTTGCTCATTCTAATTTTGAACCGCCCTGCTAAATTGACACTTTGCTGGCTAAGTATTCTACTTTCATGTCATTCAGTTGAATTGACTCATTGCTGACCGTGTATTTTACTGTTATATCATCTTGCTGAAATGGTCCTTTGGGGAAAAGGGAATTTTGATAGTAACCCGAGTAGATTGGTGCCAGTTTATGCTCAAAAAATTCGACGGAGGCAATTCCCAACAGGTTTCTAATATCCTTACTACTGATGAGTCCTCATAGCAGTACATCCATATACTGCTATGACCCTCTAACAAAGCAACAATCTATGCAATGGGTGTTTGAGGAAGACGGGCCGCCATTAAAAATTGTTCGTGGCCGTAGTGTGAACAAAAAAATGATCGCCGTTTTCTTTCGCCGCGGGGGGCCAGTAGCTGTAGTTCCACTCGAAGATCGAAGAACAGTTACTAGCCAGTGGTACACAGAGGTCTGTTTACCCCAGGCATTTGACAGACTTGGTGAGGATCGTCCAAAGAGCGGCACCCATGGAATTCTTTTTCACCAAGATAATGCACCTGCACACACCGCGGCAATAATAATGGATTTTTTGACCAGTAAAGGTGATCAGCTGGTGTCGCATCCACCCTACAGTCCTGACCTGGCCCCGTGCGACTATTTCTTGTTCCCCACTATAAAGAAAATGATGCGTGGCCGGACTTTTATGGACTCGGACGAGGCAGTACTAGAATTTGAGCGACTTTTCTTTTACCTTCCGCAGTACGCATTTTTTAAATGTTTTGAGGATTGGTTTTAAAGAATGAGGCGATGTATTGAACTTGGAGGAGTATATTTTGAAAATATTAAAGTAATTTCTAAAAAAAATAATGGTTTTTAATTAACTAAAAATATTCATAGCAACCCTCGTATAATATCAGTATAAGTAGATATACATCTTCGCCTTAGTGTGCAAAATGTGGTTACAGAATTATCAAAAAGTTTTTATAGTTGTTGGAAATTCTGTAGCTCTGCCTACCCCACTCTGGGAATAAAGGTGTGAGTTTATGTATGTATGTATGTAAGTAGATATAACTTTGTAAATACGACTCGTGTTGAAGTGGAATGTCAAATATGTATCAATTATCAAAAATGTAAAAAAAACCTTATAAAAGGGCGTCTTGGTATTTGCAGGCGCGTTTGGTGCAATACTCGTAGTACGTAAGTAGTATTTATTTGAGGTGAGGGACATGGGTCGGCGCGCGGCAAACCACGTCCCGGATGTGTTTCCGTCGCTCGTGTTCACGCGTGTAGCGAGCGTCTTTCTATTCACCCCTCGGTTCTTAAATCACAATCCATCTCGTTGAACTTACTCATGCATGACAGTGGCACTACAGTGCCTACATATAATTTAAATTGCATTGCAAGACTGATCTACCTGTGGATAACATTAAAACAAAAAATCATTTAAAAAATATATTTCTGAATTGTCATATTACTTAATATGTTTTTTTTGGCTTTTGCAATTAGATTTAAAAATTGAATATTATTACTTTCCGAGTTATAATACCTACTAACAACCTAGTGTAAGGATATTTAGCGTAAATACATTAGTACATTACTAACCCTCTCAGTTTTTATATAACCACTACGTATGTAAGTATACTCATGCGACGTTATAATTGTATTGATTTATCAACTTGTATTTTCTCAATAAGTGAATTTGTAATGCTTCTGAGAAAATAAATATCTTTAACCATGAGTTCAAGTACCTACATATAGCTGCAACATCCAATTTAGCTACCGATTTTTTAATCAACATGTTTGTACGAGGGTAACTACGAAAATTTTAAGCTAATTATATATGTTTTTTTTTAAATGACTATTATGTTTTCTTAATAATAGTCATTTAAAATAAATATAGTCCTCCAAGTTCAATACATTGCCTAATTCTTGAAAACCAATACTCAAAACATTTAAAGGTCAAAGAAAAGACGGCCAAATTGTAGTACTGCCTCGTTCGAGTCCATAAAAGTTCGGCCACGCATCATTCTCTTTATTGTGGGGAATAAGAAATAATTGCACGGGGCCAGGTCACCTATACTGGTCAAAAAGTCCATTGTTCTTACCGCGGTGTGTGCAGGTGAATTTATCTTGGTGAAAAAAATCCACGAGTGCCGCTCTTTAGACGATTATCATCAAGTCTGTTAAATACCTGGGATAGACAGACCTCTGTGTACCACTGGCTAGTAACTGTTCTTCGATTTTCGAGTGGAATTACACCTACTTTACCCGCGCGATGAATGAAAACAAATTATTTTTTTGTTCACACTACGGCCACGGACATTTTTTAATGGCGGCTACCGGCCGACAGGCCACCCATTGTATAGATGTTAGAGGGTATATCCAGGATTCATCAGTAGTAAGGATATTATAATTTCCTCCGTTGAACTTTTGGAGCATAAACTGACACCAATCTACTCGCCAGGCTTTTTGCTCTTCGGTCAGTAAATGTTCGCACCTGCAGGTTGTTCAATATCAAGTTCATGCTCTATTTCTCGATGTGTAATATTTCTGCGTTCTTTAACCTACCACCCGGCATTGATCACGTTTTTCGACGTTACAGCTTTCGATAACCGTCCTGGTATCGGCTCATCTTTGAGGTACTCCCGACCGAACCCACCTTAAACTCGCGGTACGAATAAGAAATTGGAACGGAACGGACTCCCCAAGTGCGTCGTTTTAATTTTTATGAGATTCCTTAAAGATCTTCTTCTCTTTTTAATAATGGCGGTCCACCGCGGTATTTTGCAGTGATTTCGTCAGTGTCAAGTGTGTAGAGTAAATCAGTAAATTGCTTCCTTAAAGGTCAAGATCCAAGAAACAGAACTGGACTGATAATATCTATCAGCAATAAAATGAAAATAGAATAATTGGGATACACAAAAAAAAAACTGCTTGCTTTTACATTTTTATCCGAAAGAATAGTCTTTTCCAAGGATCTAATTTGAAGCATTTCATTAATTAAGGACCACTTGCACAGAAAATTTAACACTGGGTTACGACAGTAACTCGAGTTAGTGAACATCAGATTCATAAGTCTGTAATTTTTTTTACGTGTTTTTTACGGCGTTTTTTTTACGTGTTTTATTTCGTACGGAATTTACTCATTTCATATTTAAGTTATAAATTATTTTTGAATTTCATTAATACACTATGTTATTAAGATTTTAAATACAAATAATATGGTTAAATTTCTTACTTAATGTTTAAAATTAAAGTGTAAACTTAACTCTTTTCATGTGCTGCGAGTTGAAGTGTTTCAATTACGCAGAGTTTTATGAAGCTAATTATTATTAAGTACTTAAAATATGTATTATAATAGCTTAGAAGTGTCCAATATTCATGTTCACGGCAGTTTTTTTTTTGGTTTGCATTTGACGTTACTAAATAATCTGCAAAATACGGAGATATGATACCCTGATGGCGATATAACGTTGTATATGGAGAATTTTATGAAAACGGTGGTTTTCATACATTTAATTTTGCGGATTATTTAGTAACGTCAAACGCAAACCAAACAAAATTCTGTCAGGAATATTGGACACTTCTAAGCTATATTATACATATCTTATTTACTTAAAAATAGTTAGCTTCATAATATCATAAACCTCTGCGTAATTGAAACACTTGAACTCGCAGCACGTGAAAAGAGTTGAGTTCACACTTTAATTTTAAACATTAAGTAAGAAATTTGACCATATTATTTGTATTTAAAATCTTAGTAACGTAGTGTATTAATGAAATTTAAAAATAATTTATAAATTAAAATTGAAATGAGTAAATTCCGTACGAAATAAAACACGTAAAAAAAACGCCAATTTCATAGGTAAGGACCCAATATGTTGTTCAGCATTGGGTGCAAAATGTCTAACACTTTATTACACCATATTTTAAGTATCGATTCATGTCGTGTTATTTCTACGGCTGTTATTTAATATTTAAAATATATTAAAATTAATGAACAGTCATTTTATTATTGGGCGAAAATTGGTCGATTATTTAATTGTAAAATGCCAGTTTAAACAATACTTACATAAAATATTACTGATATAAATTCTATACTAATATTATAAATGTGAAAGTAATTCTGACTGTCTATCGTCTGTATGTTTGTTACGCTTTGAAGGTTAAGCTGCTAAACCGTATTAGATTAAATTAATACTTTGTATCTCGGAAATCATCCCCTAAGAGGGTGAGATTTGGGATGGTAGTTTGTGTGACAATTTGGTCATTTATGTTTGGGAGTTCGGGCATTTATAATGTTAGATAAATTAGAATTCGTATTAATTAAGACTCTTAATAATATAATATCTAACTATGACGGACATTAAGAGCAACCAAACTATCATGGGGGATGGTGCCTTAAGATGGCGAATTTAGACAGATGCATAATACTATATAATAATGTGCAAATAGGTGGATAAAATAAATGCATGTAGGCATCTACAATATGAGTACCTATATGTAAAAAAAATGTATCTATCTGACTACAAATATGCCAACAACTTCACAATGATACACGGCCGGGGCAATATGCGGCAGCACCACTAAAAATTCGCGAAGATCGTATGGCAAGAGATAGTAACGGTATGATTACATTAAACCGCGAATTCTGTAAAGACTGTATCGTTTGTTATAACTATAACTTAACCCAAGCACGAATAATTTATCTATTCATTTAAATATATTCTCATACGGGACAATTGATTGACATTTGTCACAGAATCGATAACTGTATACTTTCTTTGGACATTTTGTTCCAATAAAAAAATACGAGGTTATTTCTGTAGAAGGTATCACGTACCGAAAATTAGCACAAATAAAAGGTGTCCGTGTGGGAGTCGTCCAAACTGCTATCCGTAAGTACTGCGTGGAATATACCTTCAATGACCGACAACGACCAGGCCAAAAATCAGGTCCGTCCAACCTAAAAGTGGACCAAAAGATCGTAAAGGTATTCGCATCTAATAAAGAACTATCGGTCCGAGATATCGCGGAAAAAATGAGTACGAGAATCGGGATGCGTTGGTACAACGTGCAAAGAAAAGAAATAATTTGAAGACAGTTAAAAACCAGAAACAACCAAAAAGGAGCGAAAAACAAAAAGCATCTGGAAAAGAGTCCGAAAGTTGTACGACTCGATTTTATCTAATAAACACAACTGTGAAATAATGGATGACGTTAACCTGGACTACAAGTCTTTGCCAGGTCCCCAGTATTACACGGTACGTGAGGGAGCAGAGGTAACGTAGACTGAAAAAGTCATTTGCGTTGAGAAGTTCGGCAAGAAAGTCATGGTGTGGCAGGCAATTTTTGAATGCGAAATGAAGTCAACTGCATTTTTCACTACCTCATCGATGAATGCCGATATTTATATAAAAGAGATGAAGCACAACTCCGGAACTGTATTTTGGCCCGACTTAGCGTCGTGCCATTGCGCAGCTAAGGTAGTAAATGGTATAATGACAATAATGTAAAATTTCGTGGCCAAAGAGTTAAATCCACCAAATTGTTCAGAGCTTCGCCCGATTGAACACTATTGGGCTATAATTAAAATTACGTTAAACAGCCCGTAGTGCCGATGCCGATACAGAGCAACAGCTTAGGTCAGATTGGAATAACGTCGCTCGAACTTATGACAAAGTCGCTGTCCGATCATTAATGGGCACCATGAGACAAAGAGTCAGAAAATGAATGAATTGGGTGTTTTGTTGTTCTTGTAGTTATAACAAACGATACAGTATGTAATACTGTACGAAACACAGATAATCTAAAAAATTACGTGTACCCCGATCTACCAAACAATATAAAGAATAGAGAATGGTTGTGTGAGAGGGCAATATTAGCACCGACAAACGAAATTGTCGGGTTGATAAATGAAAAAATATGTCTCACGTTTAAGGCGATGATGTGAAGTATCTCTCGGTAGACAATGCCATAGACAGTAGACACCGAGCACGTCACGTGCTACCCTTAGAGTTCCTGAACTCTTCCCCTCCCATAAGTTCATGCATAAAATTGGTGTGGTGTAATCTTGATTATGTAATGGCATGTTGCAAATTACGCACGGGCCTACCTAGGTCCTAATACTTGTGCGGATAATTATGTCTGGAATTGCTAAAAGAGAAAAGGTTTTGATTACCCGCATTCCTATAATTCCGAAACATTTACCATTTAACTTTAAAAGAGTGCAATTCCCTCTAAAAACAGCTTTTGCCATGAACATAAACAAAGCGCAAGGATAAACACTAGAAGTAGCCGGTATATATTTGGAAGCAAACTGTTTCTCCTATGGGTAACTGTATGTAGCATGCTCACGAGTATCCAGCCCAGGAAATCTTCATGTTTTAGCGAAAGATGTCAAAAAATTGTTAGTGTATGTGTACTAAAATGTATTAACCTAGATGATGTTAACCAATTTAACTTCTTTTTAAATTTCGAGCAGAATACATGTGTTTAGATACGAGTTCTACACGGACGACCTCGCGGGCACGAGCTAGTTAAATAATGTATTTCATTGTGAAAGATTTTTTATTATGTTGATTGTTTTGTCAATAAACAATCATTTTATGAAACGAATGTCAGCCATTTAAATAGTTTCGGTTCCCTCATCCATATTTGCCCCCCTGACTCAAAAATGAACAGCATCCATAATCATTCTGGGCACATACGGTTATGATCGTTTTCGAATCAGAAAGCATATAAGATACCAATTAAAAACATAGTTCTGGGTATGTATAGGTAACGAATGTTTTATTTGTGGTTTAGTCGACTAGTTTACTACAAAATAGTTAATGCCAAACAAGTCTTTAAACTCTCCCTAAAGTGTTAGGATTTCTATACTTATATTAAATTTATACCAGTAGGTGGTGCGACGGAGATTCCATCGTCTAAATACTTTATAACTATAAATGACGGGATGCAAGATAGTGAATCTGACCTCAAGTGACCTGAAACTGAAGTCAGCAGGACAGTTGCGATCATATCGAAGGAAATGTCACGTCACTTAACGTGTTCTCTTAATAGATTCATTGTCGTACGATACCTTATCAACAGCACTGCGCTGTCAATATTAAAAAAAAAACGTATCCGTAAACTTATGAGCAGAATAGCCTGTAATGTCGTGTCTTTATCATCAGACCCCGTTTTCAAGCGGATGGTTTGGTGGTTACCTAACCTCAAACTTTGCTTGGCGACTCACCCAAAGATACTGAAGAATATTTACAAAAAAAAAATGTTACCATTCATAGCTACAACGTCGAGACTATTTATACTCGTAGTTTGTACTGCACAACACTGATGTTAGTTAGCCACCAAACCACCCGCTTGAAAACGGGATCTATCATACGTAAGAAATTGTAACTTTAAGGCCTCATGTCCATTAATCATTTTGATGTTGTCTTTATTTTCACTTATTTATGATAATTTACAGTTTTTTAAACCACCTATAAGTTCGGTAACCCATCATTTTATCGAATATCACTCGATTGTATCATTTCCACGAATAACGTTTTCAGAATATCTTAATTACGTAGGTCTACGTATAGGGTAAAAGTGGGATAGTTGCCCCACATTTTGAAAATGTCAATTATTTCTGAAAATACAATAATAAATCAACAGATTATTATTTGTAATGAAAACCATGTCTATTAGTTACTACGTGGTTAAGAGCAATTGCGTAAAAAAATAACAATAATATTTAAAAAAAATATATTTTCAGAGTACTAGTTGTGAGGATAGATGCCTATTGTATGGGTTAGATGCCCTGATGCTTTTATCACTATGAGGATAGTTGCCCTTTGGGATTAATTAAAGCCAAGTATAATTAATATATTTTATTTTAATCTGTTTAAATGTCACATAAGACTGTGGTTAAAATTATAACAAACCAGCTTTTTCCAATTTCCGGAAGTGCGCCACCAAACGTTTTTCGTTAGCAAAATCAAGAATAGGATGCTTTCCTGAAAAAAAAAAACAGTACTTATAGGTAATCTCAGTTTCATTATTTTTGGTAAATGTGTTTTTTAAATCGATCCAGTCAAGAAACATTTGCTTACCCAGGGTTTTTTTTCAGTATTTTTGTTTAAAAATCTTCTCCTTAATGTTCTCCCCATTCCCATATTGCCTTTCGATATCTCATCTAAAACGGCTATTAAGGTCTCTTGCCTCCATTGACCACGTGCACGAGCGCCAGCCTTCCTCTGATATTTACGAGGCATGCTAAAACCAAGCGTTAATAAAATTAAAGGCCATGCAAGCTTCACCTTAAACCCTATGGGGATAGATGCCCTTAAGGGCATCTATACTCACAAGGCATCGAGGCATCTATCCTTTTTGATAGGCATAGATGCCCCTATTTAAAAAATAATAATGTTGTTAGTAAAATTTCCAAACCTGTACTTATAGGTAATATTTGAACCATACACTTGCAAATAACGATAAAATAAAATATACTTACTTCACACTATTAAAAGTTACACACTTCCAAAAATCCTTCAATATCGTAATCCGCCGCGACCCTGAGCGAAGCATCGAACTTTTATTTATTACGCGCGAATCGACCGTTGCACCCGGCTGCCAAACGCATATTGGCGGGGCGGGGGGGCGACCTTTACTTAAAAGCATTCGTTGCGGCTGTGTAATGTTTGTAAATTTTGATTTTAAATTCGGGGCATCTATCCTCATGGGGCAACTATCCCACTTTTACCCTAATATAAGTAATATAACTATCACAAACCATACTATAGTGTACCTTTCAGTATACGCACAAAGTTGGTTTTTCCATACTTGGCGAAAAAAATATTTTAATCATGCAAGAGAACACTGAAAAAAAATAAATTAATACATTAAGTTAGGGGTTTTTCGTATCACGGACATAAGGAAAAATGACAAAAATTCCGATTTAAATGATCAATATCTCGGAAAAAAATTGCTGAACATACATAGGGGTGAAATCGATAGCTTTTGAGCTGGGGTGTGATTCTGTAAATAAGCAAAGGTGAACGAATGCACGAGTGATACCAAGCGGCGAGATTAAGTAGTCCCGTTAGTGCGAATAAAACACATTGTAGCGCGTGCATTTTCAATTTAGCAGCACGATAGGTCGAACGTATAAGGCTGCTTAATTGAAAATGCACGCGCTACAATGTATTTTGTTCGCACTGACGGGACTACTTAATCTCGCCGCTTGGTAGGGTGAATATTCGGGCGTTCCAACCGCCGTCATTATTCTCTTTAATACATTGACGAAAATAATGATAACCACCAGCAATTTTTGACGTCAAAATCAGCGAACCCGGGGGTAGTATCCATTCCATTTAAAAAAACAAGAAAGTTATTGAGTTTATATTGAATAATATGCGAAAACAATAATGACGGCGGTTGAAACGCCAAATATTCACCCGGTATCACTCGTGCATTCGTTCACCTTTGCTTATTTACAGAATCACACCCCTGCTCTATCAGCCCCAGGCGGGTCGACGTCGGTTACTGGGCAATGCAAAAAAAAAATTGAATTCATGTATTGTGTAGGTATATCCTTAACTAATAAAATCTTTGATAAATGTAAAATGTATAGAATATGCAATGCGTGTTTATCGACTGCTTACTCCATTCTTTAATGGTGGAAAATGACGGAGAGGCATCCCCGTAAACAGCATCTAACCTTTTTTTTATATCGGTCGGGCTGACCCCTTCCTTTGTCAGGAACTTGATCACGGAACGATATTCCAACTTAAACATTTCGAAAACTTTCAGACTTCCTATTATTCTAAACGCCGTCAAATCAAAACCACAACCAACAGAAACCTCAAAACTATACACGAATAAGCAGAATAAATGACAATCAAAATGACACATTCTTTTTATTTATTTTAATCGCCATATTTCTCCAGCCAGAAATTTTTGGACCGCACCTCGTAATTCGCAGAAGGGAAGGAGTATGTATTGCCTGATAAGTTAGATAAAGACCTTCACCGTAATTCAGAGCTTTTTAATGTGTTATTCAATATACAACTTGCAAATGGCGAATGTGTTGCTGCTTGTGTAAATATGGAGATGATTTATATTTCGACTTGTTTTTTGCATATACACAAGTAGTTGTTTGAGTAAGTCCTATCAAACTCTGGTTGCAACATTACATAGTCATGCTTCATATCAAGTTATTAATATGTACGAGTATTATATCAAAATAGTTGTTTTATTAACAGTACGGCGCTGCTGCCTCGCGAGTTTCTTGTGTATACATACATAACTTAATATGTTACGAGCAAAGCAGCATTAAATAATACTCGCGGTGCACACGAACCAGCAATCCATATTGCATCTATTTCATGTTATTTCAGAATTTGGGACTCTTTAAGACGTGTCGTTAATAGTATTTTTCGTAATCGTGTTATAATAGAGAGCTTTTTAGTCGAGTACCGTGTTAGGCCACGAAGCTTGCTGAGTGGCCTAAGTAAGGTACGAGATTAAAAAGCTTAATTATGACACTATTGTGAACAATACTTTTTGTACGAGTTCATTAAAATTAATAATGTAGGTAAGTCATTAATACGAGTATATAAGAAAACTAAAAGTAGATTTTTGACAGATGATGCGACGCTGCTACGTTCCGAAACGACACAGATTGGCAATTATGTATCGGATCGAGGCTCCTTAAACAAGGACACATATATGGAAATCCGAAGTTCTATTTTCAATTTTTTTTCGGTTGTCTAGAGCGTATCGAAATAGTTATTTCGGTTGTCTAGAGCGTATCGAAATAGTTATTTCGGTTGTTTCGGAAGTAACATCTAGACTATTCAACGATGAAAAGAGTGACGTTACAGTATTCTCTATGAAATCGTAATACACACATTTTAATCGACGAGTACAAAAATCGTTTTTATAGTATTTTTAACCCCCGAGGCAAAAAGAGGGGTGTTATAAGTTTGACGTGTAAGTGTGTGTGTGTGTGTGTGTGTGTGTGTGTGTGTGTGTGTGTGTGTGTGTGTGTGTGCGCGTGTGTGTCGGTCTGTGGGACCGTAGCTCTTGAATGGATGAGCCGATTTGGATGCAGTTATTTTTTTTAAAGCAGGTTCTTAGACATGTTTTATCAAAATCGGTTCAGCCGGTTGTGAGATTTGAGGTTTTAGGGGGTTAAAAGCGGCCCGATTTAACGGCGCCCCATACTTTAAGTGCTGATATCTCTTAAACGGCTTAATCAATATTCATGAAATCTTGCTAAGAACCACCGCTAGAAACCTGCATTCGAGTAACGCATCCAAATCGATTTACCCATTTGGGAGCTACGATGCCACAAACAGACACTCAGACATAGAGATACACGTTATAAACTAACCCTCTATTATTCATTTCATGTCTTTAAAGAGACATTGCGAGCTATATAGTCATATTGTTAATTTCTCTCATGCTGGATTGTAATCTGTACTTAGAACCCTAGCGTCGCTCGGGATAAAAATAAGTGTTTCGGAAAATAAGTTTATTAGTAGGTACCTAACCAAAGGTGAGTTGTGACTCCATGTCGCTAAAAGAGTCTTGATCCTTGGTAGAATCAGAATCTATAGTCCTAGCGGTACGCCAAAAAGTTCTGCAAATGGTGTTAAAAGCATGAAAATCGGGACGATTGATCTTAAGAATCAGTTTTACCCGTAGCACGAAAACAAAACGATAAAGGTTAGGAGTTATGACGTCATATTGTTTTTGTGTGGTAAAATAAAAATGTTGTAGGACCTATCGTGTGTGGTGTTTAATAAAAGGGCTTACTAAGCCGATTCTAAAAATCGATCACATCACTATATTGTAGTCACTTGTTTTAAATTAAAATAAAAATAATTTTCAAAACATTATCAAGTTTGGGCTCGTCCAGTTTTTTTTTTAATGGCATAGAAAAGACAAACGAGCACACAGGCCCCCTGATGGTAAGTGGAAACTGTGACCCATAGACATTCGCATTCACAAGACTGCAATGATACTCGTATCCTAAGACTGCAAATGCGTTGACAACTCTGAGGTTTAAGATGGAATACCTCTATGCTAGTCATTTCACCGGCTGTCTTATCCCCAAACCGGAGAATAAAGACTATTAGTATTTGAACTAGCATGTATTAACAAGTTTAAACACATTTTTTTACATGCATTAATAAAAAAGTTACGAACGTTTAAAGGCAGAATTCCGGAAAATTTGAGAAACAACATTTGAAAAATCATATCTCCAAAACCGTGACCCTTATGACCCAAGGTCCAAGGGCGAAAAGATAACAAATAACCCCAAAAAAAATTGACGGACCATGTGCCGAGCATGTACCTATGTGATGTAATTAAAAAAGACATGTGGTCTTTCTATTTAATTAATAACGGATTTCCAAATTAAAAAAGATCAGCAAGTAAAAAAAACCGACTAAATCGAATTATCCGATTTTTTGGACTTTTTCAAAAAAGTCATGATTTTTATCAACCCTGATTAGGTGTTGTTTAATAGTTTAATATAGTTACACAAACGATTTGCATTAATGTGTTTAATTAACTTTTAAGTAAGTAAGATATCCCATCAAAAACATACCTACATGTGAAAATGCAAGCCAAGTTCAATGTTAAGAATATGCAATGCGTGTTTATCGACTTCACTGACAAAAAAAATGAGATCTAGATGGGTGCCAAGTTCCGTAGATAATCCTGATATTTATTTATTAAGAACATACCTACAACATTCTAAAATAAATTAAAAACACAATTTCTTATTTTTTCTGCTACAACAATATTTGCTATTAAGTATAACTTCTTATATTTCAACACCCAAATTATTTACACAAAGCAAATAACTTAGGATAAACTGAAGCTCAAAATCTGACTTGGCTAGTTTTTTACCAGCAAGTCAATTATTTCGAAGAGTAAAATATGACCATACAATATAAAAATACAGTAACTTGCGTAGGTATAACAAATATGAAAACTAGCCAAGTCAGATTTTAAGCTTCAGTTTATCCTAAGTTATTTGCTTTGTGTAAATAATTTGGGTGTTGAAATATAAGAAGTTATACTTAATAGCAAATATTGTTGTAGCAGAAAAAATAAGAAATTGTGTTTTTAATTTATTTTAGAATGTTGTAGGTATGTTCTTAATAAATAAATATCAGGATTATCTACGGAACTTGGCACCCATCTAGATCTCATTTTTTTTGTCAGTGAAGTCGATAAACACGCATTGCATATTCTTAACATTGAACTTGGCTTGCATTTTCACATGTATGTTTTTGATGGGATATCATTTATTTTTGTCAAATAAGTTGGCATGCGTTTCAATAAACAAACATTAATTACTGAGTAGTTCCGGTGAATCTGTGATCTTCATTCATCATCATCAGTTTTACTTCACCAAATAGTGCTTTTCAAAAGCATATATGCACGAGTTAATATATGTATGCTATATACTCGTATATATATACAAAATACCCAAATCGATATAGCTATACCCAAATTATTTGAAGAGTTCCCTCAATTTCTCCAGGACCCCATCATCAGATTCTGACCTGGTGACATTGGGACCAATCAGACAGTGTGCCCTTTCAAACAAAAAAAGAATTTTCCAAATCGGTTAATAAATGACGGAGTTCTGAGGTAACTAGCATAAATAATAAAATAAAATAATAATAAAACTTATAAAATCACTGTTTTCAGATTTTTTTATTTGTATACGCATAATTACCCATCTGTATGCCAAATTTCAACCTTCTAGGTCACCTGGAAGTGGGTTAGGTTTTTGATCATTAGTCAGTCAGTCAGTCAGTGGTAAAAATGCCGATTTTTAGACGTTTATATCTCAATAACCGTTTCACTTTTATTTATGAAATTTAGGGTTCTAGTTGATCTAAAGGGTTTTAATACATATACAAAATTTCATGTTTTTATGTTAAGTGGATTTGGAGTTATTGAGGGGTCAAAAGTGGCTCCAAACGGTTCGTGTAAATAACACACGGCTGCGCTCGCCAGTTCCTTTTTCTTGAACTTGGCTGATGCACGAGTTAATATATGTATGCTATATACTCGTATATATATACAAAATACCCAAATCGATATAGCTATACCCAAATTATTTGAAGAGTTCCCTCAATTTCTCCAGGACCCCATCATCAGATTCTGACCTGATGACATTGGGACCAATCAGACAGTGTGCCCTTTCAAACAAAAAAAGAATTTTCCAAATCGGTTAATAAATGACGGAGTTCTGAGGTAACTAGCATAAATAATAAAATAAAATAATAATAATAATAATAAAACTTATAAAATCACTGTTTTCAGATTTTTTTATTTGTATACGCATAATTACCCATCTGTATGCCAAATTTTAACCTTCTAGGTCACCTGGAAGTGGGTTAGGTTTTTGATGATTAGTCAGTCAGTCAGTCAGTCAGTCAGTCAGTCAGTCAGTGGTAAAAATGCCGATTTTTAGACGTCTATATCTCAATAACCGTTTCACTTTTATTTATGAAATTTAGGGTTCTAGTTGATCTAAAGGGAAAAGGAAAAACATGAAATTTGGTATATGTATTAACATATACCAAATTTCATGTTTTTATGTTAAGTAGATTTGGAGTTATTGAGGGGTCAAAAGTGGCTCCAAACGGTTCGTGTAAATAACACACGGCTGCGCTCGCCAGTTCCTTTTTCTTGAACTTGGCTGGACACGCTGCCGCGTGTCTAGATAGGTAGCCTACGAGTATTAATGAAAGTTAAACTAAATTAACCTTTCTACACTTTTGTATAAATTCGTGCTTAAAAAAACTTTAAATATTAATTTGCTTTATTCCAATTTGTTTAGTTTTGTTTGCAAGCGTATTAATATATTAATTTTAATTCTTTTATGTTAACAATCGCTGTTAATATTTACCCTTAAAATACAATTTTAAAAAAAATTTAGGCTTATTCCATTATGCACCCACTTTTACAGAGCTTAATGAACTCGAAGTTTTGTATGATCCCACTGGAATCATGAGAGTGAGAGCATAATGGAATAAGCCTTTTTTTGTTATAATTTCCATTGACGAATTGGACTAATTCTATATCATTTCTAAATGAATAGCAATGATTTATCTAAATATATAAAAGTAGCAACTGACTGACATATCAACGCACAGCACAAACCACAGGACATAGGGACTTGAAATTTGGAGGGAGTATTCCTTAAGGGTGCACTTAGAAAGGATTTCCCAAAAATCGAGCCCCAACGGGAACAAATAGGGAGAGTAGCGGGTAACTAATACTACGCGTACGAAATCGCGGGTGTCCTCTACTTTCAAAATAAAATTCAAATAATGGTGATTATAAAACTTGAAATAGTACTTAATGGGTATGTTTGCAAAGCTCTCCATAGAAAGAGTTGACCAGAGCTAGACCAAAAAACTTTTCATCACACTTGCTCGTAAATGGTGTTATTCCATGCCTGTATACAGAAGGACAATGGCCTAAATTGTTCCCGCGGGAGTTATGGCGAGTTTGTCATCCCTAGGGAGTAACGACTTTCTTTTTAAAATTTGCAACTCTTTCCTAGGTACATCATTTCTGACTAAGGAGGTTTAATTTTCAGCCAAAAATTAAATCTGTTTCCAATTTCATCTTAAAAAATTAGCTATAGACTAACTTACATTACACAAAACCTATACGCTTCATTAAACTTCATTATTTTTATACCTATTTCAAGTTTATATCAACATTTATCATTAATTGTAGTAATTATACATTTTTATCAAATTGGCTAAATCTGGCTCGAATCCAGGTCGAAACTAAACGCAGTTATTATCTGTGGTAGAGGTCACAAAAAAATATCGTTTCCATTTACGTTCCCGTTCGTCAAAAGTTATTTCTTTATATTTTGCAGAGTTAAAGTGTTTTTTCCTCGCAAATGTGATGAAAACCATTGTTTGTATCACAGGCAGTAAGGGGATTACTAACTCGAGTCATTAAAAGCCCTCCGCCTTCGGCGACGGGCTTCTAACACTCTCGTTAGTAATTCCCTTCTTACTACCCTTGATGCACAATGTACTATTTCATCACACTTGCTCGGAAAGGGTTTTATAACACGCAGGCGTTTAGGGCAGTTATAGCCGACTTAGCTCCCGCGGGAGTTATAGATTTTCATAACTCCCCAGGGAGTTATGAGTTTAGTTTTAAAATATAATCCACTTGTACATCATTTCAGACCAAGGAGGTGTAAAATCAGCCAAGGTTTATTTCCTATATTCAAAACTTGGCTACAAACCAATTTTACTGTTTAATTAAACTTATACGGCACATTTGTCTGCATTATATTTCTATTTTACCATTATTTCAGAGACATTCGCAATTATTTTATTAAATTTCATTTTGAAAATTTGTACAATCTGGCAGAATGGCCTGTATTTGTCAAGTTTAAAAAAAAAGCAATTCTAAGCATTATCTGTGGAAGAGTAAAAAAAAGTTGTCAAACTTTTAGCTTAGCGAATCGAGTTCGTTTAATTTTGTATTTTTTTCTATTTGTTTCTTATTTCCTCGCTAATGTGATGAAAATCATTGTGTGTGCCTTCGGCGTCGGGCTTCTAATAGTCTCTCGTTAGCAATCCTCTTCTTACCGCCCTTGATGCACAATGTACTATTGGAGATTCAGCAGAAGACAACTCCGACACATTATCGGAGTTATACAGGGCACTTTGATGTTAAACATCTTCTAGCAAAGATGGGCCTTTATGACGACACAGATAATAGTAAATATTGTTTCTCCGTGATTTGATTAAAGTGTGTGGCTTGACTGTTAGGGTTAATTATACAATAAATAAATAAATAAATAAATTGTAGAATGTGCGGCGAAGAGGTAGAAACAATGAAACACTTACTTTATGCCCTCGCCGGAGTAGGAATGAAAACCCAGAACCTAACGATTTCAAGGCACTGCCATTGCACTCCACTATACACTATCTTGAAGGGGTGGAGACTGCATTGGATTAAGCGCTAAAAGAAGGGTAATTACACAAAAGATCCCAATAGGGTCGAAGTGAATCCGTAAGGACCCAGCCAATAAGATAAGATAAGATAAAGGGGGTGTTAAAGTACAGATTCACTATTATTAGCGATAACACCCCGCGTCACTCTAATGTTGGAAATAGGCATTTCCTTTTGCATCCAAAATATCAGTTTTTTTTTTAATAAGGTCACTTTTATCGCCCGATATATTTGTTCCTCATGATCCATAGCAAACCGAAGATAGCTTTTTGTATTTTCTTTGAATATAGTTTGTATTTATTTCATAAAGCAGTCCGCCGCAAAAGTGTTTGGGCCATAGTCTGTAAAAATAAACAATAAAATTGCCTTATTTCTCATACTTACTTAGATCTTCTATCGCAATAAATAACTAACATAAGTTGGTATTACGAAAGGAGTTGTAAATGTTAAGTAGGGAAATATTTAATAATAATTTATATAGGGGAAGTCCAGTGGGTAATAAAAAGCTGTCGGGTAGTAAGGCCTCCTACTTAAGTAACGAAAATCGCATTTAAAATGCGTGCTCACGCTCAAGGCTGCGATAAGAAACACCTAGTGGGCGAACAAGCTCGTACCGGCGCGCTGCACCCCTCCCAGCCTACAGTTTTGCGTCATTCATTTTGAAAAGTGGCCGCGTGGCACGTGTAACAAAAATAGACCCGAAAGAATCATAACAATTTTTAGTACCTACTATTACCATTACACTTAGCAATGTCAATTTACGCTCATTTTCTTTCTTACGAAACTCTTCGAATGGGCTAGATGTGATTAACGTGTTGGTGGTTATTATGACCTATAAAAATAACCTATAGGCCAGGCTCTTGTTAAGTGTATGGAAATAAATTTATCTCGGGCGTTATTATCCTCGTATTTGACATACCGATTTGGTTTATTCTATAACTTTGTTTAAGTTACCACGAAGTTAGTGTGTAACGATTTGTCATATTTTCATAGTATGAAATATTATTTCTTTTAGGGCTCATTATCCATCCACCTACTTCATATATACACCGTGTTTTTTTTGATTTACGATAACTTTAAGGGAACGTTCTTTAGGTCAAATAAAGTTAATTTCTCAAAGACAGACAAATGATAACTCTTACGGTTTTAAAGATATTTAATTTTTAAATTTAATCAGTTAAGTCACGTTGAACTAGTATAAAAGGCTCTTAATTGATAACAACAATTTTCTTTTAATTCTTATGAGTAAAGAGTTTTGTAATTGTTAGGTTTGTATACGCGTCCATGGAATTAGTAAGTATAGGTCTACCAGATTGTCATGAAAAATTTAAAAGTAAAAATATATCGATTTTCATATGGCAATGTTACCTTACCCCTGTCAATTCAAATTTCACAGCTTGTCAGAGTTTGTTATTGTTTGTTGTTTTTACTGAAATATAGCGTTAGTTATCAGGAAAATGCCCTTAAAGCCCTTCGATCCCAGGCGAAAAATATCGTTAATCATGTGTACTGTAAAAATTGTGAGCAAGAAGATGTAAATCAAACACAATATTTGGTTTAGTGTCGTGTTTGTAATGGACTAGTAAATGAAGCCAAATAATATTGATACTTTAAATTCCTTAGTACATTTGCAGGAACGTATTATATTATAACTCCACTTGGCTTTTTTTTCTGCAACGTAAAAGTCCATTTAGAAACCTTATTTTTTTGCCACCGCCTGTGTGGCACGGTCTTCATGATGTTTTCATGGGAAAAAAAAAAACCTCACCTTTTCTTCAGAATACGAAATTAAGAGTTAATTTGATATGATAAAACATTCAAAATTGTACACATTCATTTGGACCTGTGCAGTATTGTTAGCTAAGCAACAATACGTCGTTGCGTTTAATGAAGCCATTTTCAACTAAATCCTAATAAACTTACACAATGAACATGATTGTTTTAATTTAACCTTAATACTCAAACAATAAAAAATGCAAGTCCAAAGTTAGTTTTAAGGGTTCGGTAGGTAACTAACCGTTTTTAATTAATGTTATAAATATTGGTTTGTTCCGTCCCTCTACGCTGTTCCATCTTCACGGCATAGATAGTTTATTGCCCAATGTGATATTTAAAGTTTATCCCGAGAAATGGAATAATTTCCAAAAAAAAAGAATTCTACGCGGACTGAGTGAGCCACATCTTTATTTTATTGTACGAGTGGAAAATCAAGTATCAAGACCTTTAAATCCTGTTACCCCGGAGTTGCAAGCCCTAAATTTGAATTTCCCTTTTATTTCATGAGATACTGGTAGACCTATACTAACGTACATCTGGAAGGTGCACTACACCGATAACGCGAGCCGAAAGAAATGTACTAAAGCTTACTGCGTCCCTTTCTAATTTGAATTGCAATTTACGGACAAATTAATTTTACAAGCCGGTGGGGCAGTAAACGAAACAATATTTACTTATTCAACTGATTGTTTTCAAAATCGATATCTGTGGACCTGTAGATCTGACAACTAATCCGTTGACAAATTGAGGAAAAGTAGCCGCCATCTTGAACTTTTTAGTTATTCAACTGATTGTCTCCAAAATCGATATCTGGGCATCTGTGTGGTCTCTGTTAACGAATCCGTGGACAGACTGAGAAAAAGTAGCTGCCGCCTTGAACTTCTGAATAAGAGCAAGTAGAACAAAATACAAGCATTGAAAGCTTTCAAACAAAATAATAATAAAAGTAGTATTAAGTTGTCATTCAAGTGTCAATTTCGATTTATAGGAGACCAGACAGAATACACAGATCCCCAGATCCACATACAGGTACATTTCTTTCGGCTCACGTTATCGGTGGAATGCACCTTCCAGATGTACGTTATTACACTTATTACTTACTAATTCCATGGTCACGCCAACATTGACGTATTTGACACTCACTATTAGTTAACTCTAAAGGCCCTTTTAGAATGATCAAAGATATAACATTCAATTACTTTGTTCTAAACAGAGAATTTTTTTTTTGCTATGTTTAAAAATCAAATCTACCAATTAGTTTCTATGGATATACCTAGTAATATGCCGAAGTTATCGTAAATCAAAAAAAACACGGTGTATAGTTTTGATAATCGGTATTAAAAATGGGAGATATGTAAATGGTTATTTTTTATTGGAATAAACACACTTACTGTATTTCCAAACCCTTATTAACGTCATTCAATTGTTTTATTTTACTACTATAAAAATAATTTTACTTTTGGGGGTCGAAATGGGCAAATTTTGTACGTCACTAAGTCATCACCGACCGGCTCGTTAGTGTGAATGAAAATTAGTAGTCGACAGTTAGGGCTCAATAGCGCGGAGAGCGGTTATCAGTTCTGATCTTTGGTCGAGGAGCAGCACCCTGGTCAATTACATAGGCTGCTACGAAAGTTTTTAGCTGTATAAAAACTAACAACATTTACTTTTAAAAGTGTATAGCAAATTAAGGGTAATTTAGCTATTAACCTCTGGTAAAATGAAATTTGATACTGGCCGCTTACAACTTTTTTTTTAATATTTTTTCTGAAAATGTCAGTCCAGTTTTGTTTCTTGCATTGCAATGGAGCTGTCGTGAGAATCGTTTCGTGCTATAATATTCTAGGACTACAAAAGGAACTTAACCTTTAAGGAATCCAATAAAAATTTAAACGACGCATTTGGGGAGTCTGCTCCATCATTAGCCACAATCTCATATTGGTACCGCGAGTTTAAGCGGGGTCGGGAGTGCCTCAAAGATGAGTCGAGACCGGGACGGCCGTCGACTGCTGTAACGCCAGAAACCGTGATCAAAGCCGAGTGGTTGATTAAAAAACGCAGAAATATTACCCATCGGGAAATAGAGCATGAACTTGGTATTGGATCACCCGCAGTTTCAAGCATTTTACATGATCATCTTGGCGTCAGGAAGGTCGCTTCGCGTTGGATACCGCATTTGCTGACGGAAGAGCAAAAAACCCGGCTAGTAGATTAGTGCCAGTTTATGCTTAAAAAATTCGACGGAGGCAATTCCCAACAGGTTTCTAATATCCTTACTACTGATGAGTCCTGGATATACTGCTATGACCCTCTAACAAAGCAACAATCTATGCAATGGGTGTTTGAGGCAGACGGGCCGCCATTAAAAATTGTTCGTGGCCGTAGTGTGAACAAAAAAATGATAACCGTTTTCTTTCGCCGCGGGGGGCCAGTAGCTGTAGTTCCACTCGAAGATCGAAGAACAGTTACTAGCCAGTGGTACAAAGAGGTCTGTTTCCCCCAGGCATTTGACAGACTTGGTGAGGATCGTCCAAAGAGCGGCACTCATGGAATTCTTTTTCACCAAAATAATGCACCTGCACACACCGCGGCAATAACAATGGATTTTTTGACCAGTAAAGGTGATCAGCTGGTGTCGCATCCACCCTACAGCCCTGACCTGGCCCCGTGCGATTATTTCTTGTTCCCCACTATAAAGAAAATGATGCGTGGCCGGACTTTTATGGACTCGAACGAGGCAGTACTAGAATTTGAGCGACTTTTCTTTGACCTTCCGCAGTACGCATTTTTTAAATGTTTTGAGGATTGGTTTTATGGAATGAGGCGATGTATTGAACTTGGAGAAGTATATTTTG
Organism: Acleris laterana; assembly: GCA_963966035.1. Classification (NCBI taxonomy): domain Eukaryota; kingdom Metazoa; phylum Arthropoda; class Insecta; order Lepidoptera; family Tortricidae; genus Acleris; species Acleris laterana. The sequence goes on along the minus strand of OZ014438.1, from coordinate 57,137,852 downwards.
AAAAATATTAGAGTAATTTGTAAAAAAATGAATGGTTTTTAGTTTTTAATTAACTAAAAATATTCATAGCAACCCTCGTACAAGCCTCTGAATCGCAATTCCTGCTGCAAATTCGGTTTTTTTTCTTCAGCTTATGTTGTATATTTTCCTAAAACTATGATAGAATAATGTTATATAACTCTCCTAAATTATTAGAACTCAATTGCTAAAAACTAATTTCACAGTATTTGTTTGTAGGCCTCAATAATCCTGGAAAAAGGCGAAAAAAGCCCTAACCCTACATTTTGGTGACAGAGCTGGAGATAAAAAATCCACTACAATTGTAACTTATTTATCCTTTAAAACATAATGGTAAATCAAAGTTTAATTTTTAGTAACAATATTTTTTATTAGTGTACCAGAACTTTCTCCACACCGCTCCAAATTACTACTAAACTAACGCATATTTTTGCCATTTTGTAAAATTGTTCATACAGATGTTTTTTGTTTAGCTATCACAGAAAAACAAATAAATAATGTAGTTTTTTTTGTCTCTAATTTAAGTTTGATCAGTGCCATGGTATATTCCACATTAAAAAAAAACATTATGTGGATGGTTCATATACTGATTCTCAAAACTTATGGAACACCCCTCGTAGGGGAAGATGGGGTGGCTTCGTACAAAGGGAGCATTCGTACAGTGGTCATATCTCGACTATCCATCATGCTAAAGCGTTCATATTTATATGTGTGACTGCCGCTCATATGCATAGGCTACCCTCAAAAAGTAATGGCAGTGCAGCAGCAAATTTCGCCATAAATAATTAATATGTGTTTCCGCGACCCGAAAGTAATTTTTGGTTCTCCTTTCAATGCGTCTGTCTCTAATAAGTTTTACTTGAATTAGAAAAAACATTTTTATACAGTTGGTAATTAGATCCTTGAGATTAATATGTAAACAATGGTTTTGGGATTACTTTAACGGTTATTTTCTATTTTGATTATGTTTCTGATCGTTTTGGTTGGGGTACCTTCGTACAGTCAAAATGTATGCAATTTTATACCGTACGAATGCACCCCAAGTAAGTAAAAAAATTGTATATCAAGAATAATTATAATTACAAAACCAGGTCAGTAAGATATGCCCAAAAGATGACTAAAACAGGTGAAATAGCTGAAAATCCAATGAATCCTGGGAAGAAACGAATAGTGTATGAAGGCACCCCACGTATGGGGTACATTCGTACAATTCCCATTTTTTGAGAAAACCATTATATCTTGGCAAAGTGGCTTTGTATTAAAACTGAAATACAAAATGATTATAGCCAAATAAGTGGATGATGAAGTAGCATTCATCTCATATTGAAAAAGCGGTTCGTTTTTTTTTTACAAGGCTAAGAGTAAAAAGTGTATGAAGCCACCCCATCTTCCCCTATACAGTTTTGTGACCGGAAGGTACTGATGATTTTGGGTGCTAAATAAAGGTTATCTGGGCCAATATGCACCTACACTTAAGAATATAAATGTAATTTTATCCATGTTAATTGATTATTGATCTCAAGTGTCAAAGATAATGATGATTTTTGTAATTATTTAAGTTGTTAAATTCTTAGGCCATTGCCAGTTTTTTAAATTAAAACATGTTGATTAGATTGGGAAATTATCATTTTATTAAGATTCTCCCTTAACTAGGCTTTAATACCCGCAGGTACCTTATATTATAACACCGTAAAGTCTCAGTTAGACCAGAAGTATTCAGGATGTTTGGCACTTAGGTGTAGGTAGGGGTTTTGAGGGAAGCACAGACGCATGTCAAAACCTTATTACGCCAAATGCTAATCATATCAAAAGCTTATTTCGTCAAACTCTAGTTTGTCCAATCCTTGGTACGTCTATTCATAGTATTGTCAAGTCCCTGTTGGATGATAGTTGTCATTCTATAAAATTTTTACCACATTTATTATAATGCAAAGAGTCACGGTTTTTGAAATATTGGTAATTATTATTATTTTTAAATAGCTCTGTTCGTCAGTTTTCTTAAATTTAATACCCTGTATAACCTGCTTTGAATTATTTTTTAAGTGTTTTAGCTTCACGATACCCTGGTTACACTGATAAAAAATTACCTCTTGAGGCCACATTACCAGTTTCTCGAAGTTTAATAAATGGTTTTGTGTTAAAGCTTATGCGTTTGGAAGTCTTCGAGAAGGAAAACGTTCCAGGTATAAATTAAGAGCCCTTGTTGCGTCTCTGTCATCAAGACCGTGCATAAAAATAATGTCTACAAACTCGTGGTTGGAAAACGAGGTCATCGTGAAGACGTTAAATTTTAAATTAACTATAATTTTTTAAAGCTAAATTCGAAAACAGACTAATTGAAAAATAAGCTGTACTTACAGTGTTTAGAGCGTTCCTTATAAAGTTGGACCATAGTTAAGCGCAGTTAACCATACAAACAACGAAGTCAAAAAAAGTTCCGTTGTGCGAGTCAAGAAAAGTATCCCAGAATTGTTTGGCTAATTTTCATGTTACAACGGAAAAGTTTCATAGAAAAATTTAATTGAGTGAGTTAGCGTGCCCAAATTTTTGGTCCTTACCCTGATGGGGAAAAAGGCCTGCCATACAGAGAAGCTAATTAATAGTTATTTATATAACTGGTACATAAATAAGCTTCTTAAGGTACGAGTGCCGAGGTTGCGAGAGCTCTAATTACAGGCACGACTACCTTTACCTACGTTTACCTTTACGGTACCTTTAGAGCTAATTTTGAATCGTTTCATACATAACAAGCTAAAAATGATAATGACAAAAATAAACAATCGCTAACTTTTATATTATACTTTCCCCGATTTTTCTGGTAACCAAATTACTTGTCACCAAATTAAGTCCATTTCATTATTCCGATTGGTGTTAATAGTTTGTGAATTTTATTGCTAAATGCTTACAAATTTCATTAAAATTTTAGTAAAAAGTTACTAAAATGGTTCTGATAATTTATCATACTAGTTGTAATGCCAAACGAAACGCCAATTTTTTGATATCTATATTGTACGTACTCATGGTAACCAAATAACAAATCGATGGATATAAATCATCTATTTTTATAATCAGCTCGACGAACCTTGATCCCTATGACACTGACAGTTATTCCCACGACACAACCTTGTAGTGTCGTCACCGTTACATTAGAATCGAATTGGAGGCGTCTAAAAATGACATTAATTAATTTTAGGTAGATATATGCCATTACAATGAAATTCCGTTGGAATTATAACAATTCTTAACACTTACAAGAAATTATCTCAATCAGACTTTACGTTTACGTCGTGCAAAAGTTACTTCGTTTGGACTAGTGCGAAAAGTATCGGTAAACAAATGTCGATAGTAGAAACGAGTGTATAAAATACATTAACATAGTACGCTTTCAGTGTCCGATTTATAATCATTTAAATTATAGGTGCTGAATGTTAAAAAAGTTAAATGAAATTTGTTTTTATTTCCCTCAAATTATGGATATTTCTGGGGACACCAGTTATTGTTTTATTTAAGATTAGGTTTTATTAGTATCAGTTTTCACATAATTAAATAATAAATTTTGAGTGACATTAATTTTTTCATACTTAGGTTTTAGTACATTCTCTATTATCTTTCTTTTTTCAAAATATATATAAATGACATCATTACAACAACATAACAAACATTAGAAATGCAGATTATATTTTTAAAACCATGTTTACCAACGTGGCTGAATGCAAGTCACGCTTTTGCCTACAAAAAAGTTAAGTTACATCGACACGACCCATCACTAACATAGGGATCAAGGTTCGCCGGGCCGATTATAGTGAATTCATAAAAATCAAATTTTAAACACATAATGAGTCTCAAAACTAATAGTGTTTTTAATATACGTAATTTAAATTGGTGTTAAAATATTTTTAACGGTTTATTATATTATACAAATGAGAATATAAAGTGTTCACAAAACCCCAAGACTGATATCCGGAATGGCTGTAACCATGGCGGTAATAACAATGCTATAGTAATTATTATAAAACTGTTATTGCCATGGCAACGGTTACGCTATAGGTAACTAATACCATCTGTAAAAATCTATATGAGTCTCTGTTTGATGTCCATTTCAGAACATGAAAAATGTACGAATCAAAACCATACTTGCCGAACCTTATAAGCTTATAACAAATTAAATTACAAACTTGATATTTTACTTCATGATAAATTAGTACATCACACATGCGTCACGTGTTCAAAGCTATCCTGTGCAAGTCTTTACCTACTAAGTTATTGACAATAAATACCAGGTAGGATGTAAAGACACGTACTGAATCTCTTTACACAATTTGATCAACTCGATTTCGTCGGTCATATAGAATGCTCTTGTCTTGCTCCCCCCAATTCATATTACGTGCAGTGACGGCTTTCAAAAACCAGGCGCTTGTTCTGTAATTCTTATAGTTCAAAACTTATCGACAGACTGACGAGGTTTTTATTTTCTGGATATATGTAGCTATCAGGTTTTATTCAGGGTTCGCCGATAGATATTAGGATATATATCCATTGATATACATCCATTGATACGAGTATACAGGGTGGAAGAGGACCGTGGACCTTCCCGAAAATGGGAGACAAAAACCCACCGACCAATTTCAAGCAAACACTTTAGTTTATTAGAAAACACAATAGTAATGAGGGCGCCACCCGCGTACATCCGTCGTACGCTCGGCGCAGTCTTAAATTCTGGTACCGAACCGAACTCAATTTTCGAGGAAACACCTAGTTTCATTCGTTTTCTACTTAGCTTTATATTGAATGTCAAACTTTATCACCACGGAACAAGATACATAATACATAAGTAGTATAAGTATTATGTGATGATATTTATCCGATATAGCTATATTATATACACTCACGGACAAAATTAAAGGAACAGGAAGAAGTAACAATTTTATAGCAGAAAATAATGGTTTTTATTTTTTTTTAAATATTTATTTCTAATTACAATTTTGAACCATTATAGTAAAATAAAATAATATTAACTAGGTACCCCTTAAAGTACGCTGTATTTTTTTTGGATTATTGACGTCTTTTTCTGTATTTATATTATTTTTTGTGTTTTTAGTAGTATTTTCTTTAAAATGTGCATTTTTAACAATTATAACAATAAATACTCTATATCATATATTTAAAAAAATAGTACATTACTGCAGAGGCCGTGATGTAGGGGATTTAAGGACGAGTTTGGGGTAGACGGCCGAATCATAGACGAGGCCGGATAGAACGAGCCCTTCAATCCCTGTTCCGGCCGAGCATTGTATAGTGCTTTTCTCAGGCAATGTGAGGAAATATTAAAAGTACATTAATGCAATCTTACGATGGCAATCTTAAGACTGCAATCTTACAATGGCAATTTCAAAACTGCAATCTTACGATCGCAATCTCGAGAATGCAATCTTACGATGGCAATCTCAAGACTGCAATCTTACGATGGCTATCTTAAGACCGCAATTTTACGATGGCTATCTTAAGACTGCAATCTTACGATGGCAATCTCAAGACTGATTTCTTACGATGGCTATCTTAAGACCGCAACCTTACGATGGCTATCTTAAGACTGCAATCTTACGATGGCAATCTCAAGACTGCAATCTTACGATGGCTATCTTAAGACCGCAATCTTACGATTGTCATCTCAAGGCTGTTATCTTATGATGGCAACGAGTCCAGCAAACCCTGTTCCGGGCGAGAATTTTATAGTGCTTTTATCATGCAATGTGTAGAAATATTTAAAAAAAAAAACCATGTAATCAAAATAGTTATTTGTTCAACAAGAGAGCAAAGTTGGTTTTTGCTGCGAGTGATGATTTTGAATCCCGAGTAAGCGAAGGATTCTATTATTGAATCACGAGCGTAGCGAGTGATTCTAGGTTAGAATCCTGAGCGTAGCGAGGGATTCAAAGATACGAGACGTAAAAAACTTTGGTCTCGTGTGAGACATACAACTTTTCACCTCAGCAGCGAGAACAACACAGCGTGAAGCTGGTAGGGCCAACGCAGGTCTTCCGTTGTGACCATTTGGTGAATACACGACTAAATAACGACACGATCGCATATGCATCAATCACAAGCATTTTTGCAAAATACTAATAAAATAAAAAGTGGAAAAAATAAACATGAAACAGATAAAACCTGTCACTCAACTTGATAATGCCGTAGTGCAAACACAACTTTATACAGCTTTATGTAGTCTGTGGCTTTAAAAAAAACCTAACTAGGCCTTGTCTATGGCTATTGGCTATGGCGGACAAATTAACAAAAATTACATCGTCATTTACATTACATTACTTTTTTTTTTTTAAGTACAATAATCCCGCTATTTTTGAAATGCGTTCTGAAACTGCCCCCGCGGTTTATGTCACGAAATTAAAGATTGTTAAAACGATAACAAAATTATGTAGATACATAACTTCTTATTTTTCATTCATTTTGTCTTCAAAACATTAAATAAAAAAAATGATTGTACCTACTGTATAAAATAGTTATAATAAACACATTTCAAAGTTTAACAGATAGTTTTATTTGCAATTTTACGGTTATGTGTGCATCCGAACGTGCGTTTCTTTTTGGGCCTACTATGTGTGGAATTTGAAAATCGAACTTCGAATCAAGTTGTTTCTATCTCTCGCTTTTTTCCTATCGAAGTGAAAGTGACAGAACAAAGTGAAGTTCAATTTTTTCGAATGTTGTGAGTAGCCCCAGCACTGCTCACGGCATTTAAAAAAAATAATTAAAAAGCTACTTTGCCTCTCGCTCGCAGCAAAATTGAATTTTGCTCACTGTTTTTAAGCAGCAAAACCTGCTTGTTTGAGCTGCTGAGGTGAAAAAAATATAGTACCATAGACTGTTGTTTTTTAATGTCAGAGTCTTAATTCAGAGTTTTAATACAGAGTCTAGTGGTGGTTGCCAGTTAGTAAGCAAATTTAAAAAGTTAGAGCAGCGGCCTTAAATGTTTTTCCTTAGGGTTTTCATACATTACTTCTTGGCCTAGGCCATGAAGTGATGTAGGGAGCCACAAACAAGAAACTTTATGTCTTCTATTCGAGACATTAACGCATACATTTCCGAGCATGTTTGAGAAATAGTACATTACTACAGAGGCCGGGAAGTAGGGGGTTGCCGGCCGACTGATATAGACGGCCGAGCGAAGCGAGGCTGGATAGTTACGAGGCTGGCAACACCTTTTCACGGCGAGGTATGTATAGTGCTTTTCTCAAACATATGCAATGAAATAAAAAAAGACATCACTCAAAAAAGTAAATTGATAAATGTCCACCCTATAGGGAAGAAAAGTAATTGGGTGTTAAAATAAAGTAGGTACCAGGAGCGCAGCGGTAATTAGGAGGTATATCAGGCATAGCGCAACTTAGATCTCAGGCGGTGCGGGCAGCCGGCGGGCGGCGGCGGGCGCACACGACACAGCGCGGATGTCTCCCAAACGTTTATGCACTCCTAGTATTTGACGTTATAACATTTTCTCAAAAATTTAAAAAATATAATTTAGATATTCAGCCTGTTCATAAAACCAGCTGTCATGGCCAAATTAAAATTAAAAAAAAATTACTTCCCGGCCTAGGCCTTCAATTTTGTATGAAATTCCTTTACAGTTCTCTCGAGTTGTTCCGTCGGGAACGTGGCACTTTGAAGCCTAAAATAACTAACATAACGCCGACATTACATAGCATGTTTGAGAAAATACAATATATGTTGCACAATCTCAAATGTTCCAAAAAATCGCATATAGTTTTAAACCAAAGGAAAAAGAAATGATTTTTTTATAAAACTTAAGGAAATAATAATAGTAACTCTTTTATGGTTGCCAAATTTTAAGAATTTAAAAAAAGTTATGGATATTTACTTACAATAAATATCAGATTTATTCGTAGGTAGACTAACGACCACATTCTTGAAAGTTTGATAAAATATTGGCTTTTAAGGCTATGAGCTTCTAAAAAAAGTCATTTTTTAGAACCCTTATAGTTTCGCCATGTCCGTCCGTCCGTCCGTCCGCAGTCTAGCTCAGAGACTCATAGTACTAGAAAGCTGTAATTTGGCATGAATATACATATTAGTCACGCCAACAAAGTGGTAAAATAAAATTTTGAAAAATATTTTTTTTAATGCTCCCTCCCCTACACGTAACGTGGGGATGCTTTTTTTTTCTTGTCTACCCCTTTAGTGTGGGGTGTCGTTGGATAGGTCTTTCAAAAATATTGCGGGTTTATGAAAACCATTTTTCGATTAAGGGATCCGTTTATGAAATATTAAGCTTTAAAGCGCTATTTTTTGTTAGAGTCAAGTGCCCCCCCCCCCTCCTCTACAGCCATAACTACAAATACTAAAAATCTGAAAAATATCTTCAACGAAAGCGCATATAACGAATTTTAAAGGAAAACTATCACGGCTAAGTAGACATGATTAGTTCCTGAGATACAGGCGACTAAAGTGTTTATACCTATCAAAATCGCCTATGATAACTTTGATAGAAAAATTGTTAACGGGGCCTGCACGCTCATAAGCGCGACCGCCTAGATGCTGTTCAGGCGTGCCCCGGAATGCTACCTACAAGTTTGCGATTTGCGATCTGAAAGTTTACAAATTTTCGATTAGATTATTGATTTGAGTTGAGTATCGTTTGGAAAACTTAAAATTCTATTTACTGGACCTTGTTTTTTTTTCAATTTCTATTAATTACTATATAAAATATTAAACTTTTATTGTAATTTAAAGTCGGTTTGAAGCAGTTTAGATACCTAACTACCTACATAGGTATACTGATCTCACACTTAAAAGCTTGGCTCTTGTTTGAGATATTATATACGAATTAATAAGAAGAATTATCATTACTGAGTAGACTTAATTAGTTCCTGAGATACAGGCGACTAACGGGTTTATACCTACTAAAAATCATCTAAGACAGCGCCAAATAACTTTAAATAGAAAATTGGTTCATACATGTTGATTTTTGAGATAGTTTTTTGTGTTTGTCGTTACGGCTTCGGAACCCTACACTGAGCATGGTCCGACATGCTCTTGCCCGGTTTTTTTTTTAAATTGCTAACAAGTCAAAAAAGTTCTTCAATTGGTGCCAGCTCATTAGACGCAGAAAAATTCGCTGATTTCAACGATATACTCGTATACAGGCTGGTTCTCGATAAACTGTACATATTGAAAGGTGTGAAATTTTAGGTTAATTTATCGGTAAAACATTTTTTTTAGTAACTTTTTTTTTCTTTCAGTTGTTTTTTTTATTGGTCCAATATTGTTATCAATTATTATAAACCTTAATAATGTCAATACTACGCATTTTGTTTTATGTTTTTTGGGCTATTAGATCAAAAGTTACACCGTTACAAGTAAGTGTACTACCCAAACTTTATTAAAAAGTTTAAAAATGTGTAAAAAAAACTAATAGCTAAAAAAAAATGTTTTACCGATAAATCAACCTAAAATTTCACCCCTTTCAATATGTAGGTACAGTTTATCGAGTACCACCCTGTATAACTCCATTTGCCCAAAAATGGTTCGTTAGTTAATTAGTCCAGTAGTTCCAGCGTGTCGTTAACATTCACCGTTTTTGTTTTTTCTTTAGTAAAAAGTTTGAGTTTCAGAGTTTTTTTGAAAGTTATCGATCTGTACTAAACTTAGAAAACCGGTGACCAAAAGGTAACGGTGTAGTATATTTTTGGAATAGGCTCTGAAAAAAAAACCATACAAAAAAATTGTGACGTCATTAGGTACTGCATATTTTTAAGAGCTGCCGGTCAAGATGATTGATTTAACCTAAAGTACCCATGCGTGTACCAAATGGCTATCCTGTACATCGATTTGCGTTTTTTTAATGGTAGCCCGACTATTACTTTAATGATTAAATAATAAACTGCATTCAATGTACAGTCAACCAATTTGATTTCTAGGCCACTTTGGACTATGTTAAAGTGACGTTGTCAACCAAAACGTAAGAGACTCCCTATGATTTGGTTTACAACGTCACGTTGACAAAGTCCATAGTGGCCTAGGAATCAAATTGGTTGACTGTACCTAGCTTCTTATCTTATGAATGGTTATCACTTTTTAAGAACTATATTATTTGAGTAAAATTGCAATTATGTATTTTGTTTCAGTCCCTTTTTCGGTGAAGAGTTCCAGTTCGAAGTACCTCGCAGTTTTCGGTACCTATCCTTATACGTGTTTGATCGAGACAGGCATCTCAAACAAGATAGAGTGCTCGGAAAGGTGGCAATAAAAAGGGAAGACTTGCATCGATACAACAATAAAGACCATTGGTTTGCTTTGCGAGCGGTCGACGCAGACTCAGAAGTTCAAGGGAAAGCGTATATCGAATTATCACTCGAAGACTCTAGAAAACGATTACGAATGGAGCCGAAACCGCCGGATCCCAATCCGGTAGCGGAGAAATATACGTCAAAGGGTCATAAAGCAAAAAAACTCGGACGACTATCTGAGTACTGTAAAGAAAGCATGAGGTTCGGCTCTTGTTCGAGTTCGACTAGTAAAAAGCTCCTCAGCTCCGTCGCCACGGAGCCAGCGTTGTCTCTCTCGCGCTCGGAAAGCTTAAAAGACCGAGCGCAGTGGGCGCTACTCGCAAAGCCGCCTATGCACGCCATGTCAGAGTCAGACTCGTCGCCCTCGCCCACGGGCGCGGACTACTGGTCGGACCCCGAGCGGCACTGCGACGCGCGAGCCGGGCTTGACACCATCCGTCTCCGCGTGCTCGAGTGCTCTGATCTCACCACCAAGAACGGACAGTGCGACCCTTTCGCTATCGTCACCGTTCTCTACTCAAACGGCCGAAGAATTGAGAGACGCACAAAACAAAAAAAAAAAACTATAAATCCTCACTTCGATGAAATATTCTGCTTTGATCTTGTCATGGAGGCCGATCAGAAAGATGGTTCCCAATCGGTGAGTAAATAAGGTTTACTTTAAGTTATTTCATTTATTTTTGTAGATCATAGTATAGTATGCAATTAGTGAATAAAGGACGAATTTAAAGCGAGGGCTATAGAATCCTGAGCGAAGCGAGTGATACATGGCCCTCGATATAAATCCGGTTTTTTCCAGAGTTTTATACCAGGGACCGGCCCGCTATCCCATTCAAGGGGTTTCGAATGAGTTTTTATAAGGATTTATTTAGAATAGCCGTATCGCTTGAAAGCCGTTCGATTTGCTTTTTAAAGCGCTATTTATAAGGGTTACCCTTACCAAATCCGTTTCGTGTACGTCTTGCTCGATTTTGCGCTATATTTTGAGTGATACCAATATCCCTTTAAGTTAAAAAAGCCGTTTGATTGGCTTTTTAAGCGCTATTTTTAAGGGTTACCCTTATATTTGGTTATGCAATAAGAGGAATATCAATTTACTGCTGCTCTTTAGGTTTCCCCTATGTGAATGGCTAGTAACAAACAACTAAGTCTTATATTTCTTCCAAAGGGGTTATTCTTTTAGTGGGTTGTACTTCGAAAGGTAAGTCTTTTAAAAGCTTTTATCGGGGAATGGGTGGCCGGGTCCTTGCTTTATACCATGACTACGAGAAAAAGAAAGATTCAAAATAGCGGCAATTTACCTACTAATGACAGCAAATAATACAAAACTTTTTTTTAAATGCTAAACTCCTTGTCGTTAAGGTCGACCAATCAAATCTCCAGGAGGTATTTGCACAAGGATGTATGTCGAGTATTCTTTGCACAGGAGTTTGTATCGCGTCTTTTTTGCGCAAGGAGGTTGTATAGCATTGAGATTGATGTCGAATATATTGGTTCAAACGCACTTCAGTGTTTTGGTACACAGTGATTAAAAGTGCTTTTTATTCACTGTTGTCAGTGAATAAAATAAGCTTTTTATAGGGGGAATGGTATAAAAGTTATTTTGAATGCTATTATTGATTTTACTGTTTGTTAGTTTCCATCGAATGCGACTAATTCCCCAATGGCGGACGTAAAAGCCCCATCGGTTCAATAAAGCCATAGAAGAGTGTATGGAAAATGGTACCACATCAGTGGTACATCATGGTACAATAATATACTTCACCTGGTACTCTCTTCCGAAAAGCAGTGGTCAAGTGATTGAACTCGTACTACATCATATTCAGCTACCAAAATTTCTAAACTTTGTAATTGGGGTAAAATCAATTTTTTAACTCAATGTGAAAATACTAAATACGAGTGCGAGTGAGTGTATATTTTACACAAATTGAACCCTTTGTTATCATTGAGATTTAATGTTGTAAATTTCGATTTTTAATAATACTTATTTTTATTTTCCATCACCCTAATAATAATAATGCAAGCATTTCTAAGCTAGGGATTAGATCGCGAATTGTGCCACCGTTAACATTCCTGCTGTTAGTATTTTGAATGGAGCATATTATCATTTTACATTTCGTACGTTCTATTTCTAGAGTATTTTCTCTTATCTAGCGTACCTACGGTATAGTAGACTGTCTATATCGGACGGCATAATTATTGTTTGTCCTAACATTTGTTTGGTCGAAAACGGTTTGAGCCATTCCATATGATTTCAAGAAATCGAGTGTGCCGCATGATTCATGAATTGAATAAAAAACTTGAGGATATACTTTATGTTTATAGAAGTGCTGAACCACCACCAGTTATTTTTTTAGTTTTTGTTTCCGAGTTTTACTAATTCGAAGTAAATAGCGGGGTCAAATTCCTGCTTGTATATAATACCCACTAACTTTTTTTTAGAAAAGATAACGTAATAATTGTGTGTATACTCGTAGATGGGTGAATCAACTTTTAAAGTACTCCTTTTCTTTTACGGTATTAAAACTTTCCTGGTGACTTATGGTTAATAATGATGTATGAATATTAAAATCAGACCATCAAATTTATAGACCCCACCCATTAAACACCTCAAATATTTATTAATCATCGAAAACACCGGGTAACTCAGGGGAAAATGCACTTTTTACATACAAAACCTAGGGACAACATCGTCCCCTGCGTTACCAACTATATTATTGTTCAAATCTGTATTATTTTAAATTAAATAAGTTCAAATGTTAGCCTATTTGTCTAATTAAATTAACATGTAGGCCATGGAGTAAGAAAACATATAGTTTTTCTAAAAACGTGTAATTTGTGAAACTTGTCAAAAAATAGGGAGTAAGTACCTTAAAAGTTGATTCACCCAGATAACGAACTAACTGTGTTTGATTAGGTAAGAAATGTGGATGTCATACTGTATGAAAAAAGTAATCTGAATTAACTACAAACAAAATGGTGTCGATTTGAAATTTTTACCTTTTTTTTTTGCAAACCCTGATGCATATTAAGGATTACTTTTTTCAGAAATATAAAATAGGTACTAGTTTTGTTCATTCTGTAAAATAAATATTATCGTTTTAGAATACTATATACAGTGGTGGTCATATAATTAGGAACGGTTAGAAAACATGGGAACATATTTTTACAGGTTTATCACAAACCTGTATAAATATTACATATTCTTAGGTATTTAAAGGGGGATATTAATATCAAAGATAAGTATTTTAGGTGCCTTTTTACATACCCTAATCCCAAAACTAGATAAGTAAGTTAGTAAATGACTTCGTATTAAAATATCTGCAGGTCACAGAATTTATAGGAACAAGGTCTGGACAAATTAATTGAAAACAGTGAGAGAAAACAAATTTATTTTAACAACTAAGTAAACAAATTAATAAAATAAGGACTACAAAATAATAGTTAACTGAAATATGACAAAAACCAACTGATTTAATATTTTGTAGGATATCCTCTGTTAGCCAAAACTGCACTGCATCGTCGAGGCATCGAGGCTATTAATGCTTCACATGTATCGATAGGAGGAATAGCGTACCAACACTCCTCAAACGTTTTGTGAAGTTGATCCATGTTGTTTTTTTTTACTGGCGACATTTTTCTTGACGTGCTGCCAAAGATTTTCAATTAGATTCAAATCTGGACTGTTCGCTGGCCAATCTAACACTGCCACTTGTTGACCTGCTAGGAATTTTTTGACTGACTTAGCAGTGTTTAGGGTCGTTGTCATGTTGGAACGTCCACATCACGGGCAGTGTCTCCTCAGCGTACGGAAGCATAGTTTCATCTAAAATATTCTTGTATTGATATTAGTCCAGCATCCCTTCCATTCCATTCCATTCCCATCCAGCATTTTTCTTACAGGCCCTACGCCATGTCCAGAGAAACAACCCCACACTTTTATATTGCCGCCTCCATGTTTTACCTTCGTTTTTGTATAGTTAGGATGCAATTCTTGGTTCGCCGAGCGTCGCACGTGTTTTTTGCCATCTGAACCCAAGCTGTTAATCTTCGTCTCATCAAATCAAATCAAATCAAATCAAAAAAAAAATGTTTACATAAAAAATGGTGTATAGTTACATACAGGTCTTAAGATTAATAGTTGCGTATCACATGTTTTGCCGCCAAAGCAGCATGTAAAATTTTATAAAAGTGTTCAATATTTATGCTATGTCATATTATGAGAATTTATGTCATAAACAAATTTTATTAATTAAATGTCAATTAAAAATAATGGAAATACAGATTTTCCTAAAACTAATAACAATTAAAAGCATGTCAACCTAAGTTCAAATATAAAATTACATAATACGAGTATAGAGGGTAGTTTCAAAGTCATGTTCATGTCCAATACATTTTAATAATCATTGTGACCGTCGTTTAAATACTCATCCACCGAATAAAATCATTTCTTTACAAGCCAAATTTTGAGCCGTTTAAATTTATTTAGAGGCAGTTTTTTTAGTGTCTCAGGTAACTTGTTATATACAGTTACGGCCATACAGTATGTGCTCTTACTATATAACTTAGTATGTTTGGCGGGTATTACTAGACGGTCCGGATACCTAGTGCGATAGCTACAAGTATCTTTACAAGTTTTGAAGTAGTCTGGATGACATTTAACGAACAGTAATAATTCATACAAATATATGGCTGGAGCAGTTAGCAAGCACAATTCTATGAATAACGGACGACATGAACACATTGCATTTACGTTACATATTGCTCTGATGCACTGCTTTTGCGATATTAGAACTCGTTTGACATGGTGCGAATTTCCCCAAAGAAGAATACCATATCTGAGCAAAGAGGACACATAGCCGTGATACGCTTGAATAGCAGCATCTTTAGTGCAAATTCTTGCAAGCCGCCATAATGCGTAAGCAAAAGAATTTATCTTACTGCACACTTTGTTTATGAGACCCTCCCAGGAGCATCTATCATCAAGGGTAATACCAAGAAATGTGGTTTCGGTCGATTCATTGACATCGTCGTCTAATAACTTTACTGTTAATGTCTATTTTTTTGCATTTATATTAATTAACTGTACAAACGTAGTTTTATCTAATTGACACTTAAATTATATTTAACTAACCATGTAACTATTTTATTTATAGTATCGTTTATATCCGCATTGTATGTGTTTAAATCTTGACCAGGTATAATAACTGATAAGTCATCCGCGAACAACGTACAGTCAAGGGTAGTTGCGTCTGGGAGATCATTGATATATATCAAAAACAATAATGGACCGAGATTGCTACCCTGTGGCACCCCTAGACCATTTACTTTAGTACTTGACCTATGCTTAGTTATTATATTTGTCGGATTAATTTTAGTAATTTCTATAAACTGGGTACGATTATGTAAATAATTACGAAGCCAATCGTTAACCAAACCTCTCATGCCATACAGTTCACACTTGGTCAGTAGTATATTATGCATCACTTTATCAAAAGCCTTAGACATGTCAAAAAATACAGCGGAAACCAGAGATCTTTAGTCTAAATGTTTGGCTATTTTATTTACCAAAGAAAAGGCTGCTAGAGATGTAGATTTGCCTTTTTTAAAACCATACTGTTCTTGTTTAATTTGGCTAAATTTGTGAAGAAAATTTGTAATTCGGTCATGCATTGCTCTCTCAAAAATTTTCGAAATTATTGGAATCGGAAAACAGCACATTTTTCCAATCGGTCACCTTCCATGAAGTGTATTTTCGAGCAAAAGCTAACCTGGCCTGGCGATGCTGCTTCGTGACGAGTGGTACTACGCGGACAATCCGAATAGTTTCGCGGACACTAGCCGCCTGCGAATAGTACGAGCGGATATTTTTGGTTCGTTGACGTCGACAAAAACCTCCCTTATAATGGCTACAGAGCTTTTAAAAGATCTGCTTTCGCCAATCTAACGATCAGGCTGTCTTCGCGAGGTGTTGTTTTTCGGGATTTAGGTTTTCTTACTACATTTTTTACAGTACCGTATGTCTTACAATGATGTATCGCGTTAAAAACTTTAGTTGTAGAACATTTAAAATGATCAGCAATCTTTTGATACGACCAATTTCGCTGATAAAAATCCATGACAAGTTGGCGTGTAGTAGAATCGCAACTTGGTTTTTTACCCATATTGTACAGGAATATTCTCTCACACTTTTTATTACGAATCGTAAAAACAAATTCAGCAAGAACGTGAAAAACGCGGCAAATCATAGACGGCAAAAACGATTTCTTTATTTCTTTCAGTTACCTGAACATTTCAAATCGACACCATTTTGTGTGTAGTTATTTCAGATATTTTTTTTCAACACAGCAACAATTATTTTGTTATCTTTTCTAAAAAAAAGTTAGAGCGTATTACATATCAGCAGGAATTTGACCCCACTATTTACTATTTACTTCGAATAAGTAAAACTCGGAAAAAAAAAATGTGGTGGATCAGCACTTAGTCACCATAAAGTATATCCACAATTTTTTTTATTCTAATCAAGTCATGCGGTACACTTTTAAATTCAAATTTGTTGAAATCATATGGAATGGCCCTTTTACAATTGAACCTGTTTTTGTTATTTTATTGTTATAAAAAACTAACCTAACCTACTTAACTAAACTACACAATAGATGTTAATTAAACTTTGTAATATCAGTCAAAAAGGGTGTTAGACGAAATGATTTCCGACCAAACAATCGTTAGGACAAACGATCATTATACCATACGACGACGGGCTCCCACCGAGCCACCAAGGCGATAAAGCACTATTTTATGTCACGGGCGAGAGATTTTGAATCCTGAGCATTGATAGCGGCCGGGTCATAATATGGTACTAAATTTAATTATAACCCGCTGGTTAGCCGATGGCTATAATGACTTACTTTAGGTGAGATTTGCATGACATATAATTGGGCGATTTCGAGCATGTGGTGTGTAATAGTAGATTGATAACGAAGGGTTGAAAGTGACCCACTTCACCTGAGATACAATAGTCTAGGGGAAATGGGTAATTTCACCCGAGTTAGACACTCTTCTTTTCATTTCGACTGTGAGGAAAGTAAAATACTACACGCACATTTTATAAAGCTCGAAGTTTCTTTTTTGTATTGTTGTATATAAGCTCCTTCGTCGTATGTGTATTTTCTAGATGGCCATACCGAAACGTGAAAAAATTGTGTCATGCTATGCTATCATGGCATTATTATGGCGGGCAGCAGAATAGAGAAATAATTTGAAATTTTGATTTTTTGTATTGCGAAAGAAATAGACACGTCGTGAAATTATTTTAATATGAACATATCCTAATATACGTCGTTTAACGGATAGCCGAGTTCAGGTATATGAATAGCTTTTATTTTAGCTTTTACGTAGCTCAATTATCATAGACTCCGTGGACAATCGTAAC
Organism: Acleris laterana; assembly: GCA_963966035.1. Classification (NCBI taxonomy): domain Eukaryota; kingdom Metazoa; phylum Arthropoda; class Insecta; order Lepidoptera; family Tortricidae; genus Acleris; species Acleris laterana. The sequence goes on along the minus strand of OZ014438.1, from coordinate 57,120,083 downwards.
TATTAAAAAAAACACTTTCCACCCTAGGGGGGCAAAACGCAAATTGCCACCCGGCTATCAACTCATTCAAATTAAACTTTCCGAGCAGGAGAGATGAAAAAAATATTATTATTCAATCAAAATGTCAAAAAACATCAAACTGACAGATTCATAACCGGTCAGTTTGAGTTGAAGAAATCTGTGATACCAGTAGCTTTTTACTTTTAATTATGAATGCATTCATAATATTATTATGCCAATATTAATTAAAGTAAGTGTCTAAATTAGAATTAACGAAGGACGATGTTTTTTTTAAATTCAATCTTTAACTAATTTGAACTCGAATTTATCCTTAATTTTGGGTTATAAATAGTAAATCAAGTGGGAACTGTGTGATGATCTGATGATGTAGAAAGTCGTAATTACTTTGAAAAAACCTCTAATCTCATATTTCTTGACGTAAGATTTTAAACTTAAGTGTGAATAAAATTAAGTTCAAACTCATACATCACAAAATATCAGATACGGGTTTTTTCTAAAGTAGTAACGAAGTGTCCCTTTACCGAAAAAATACCTTGTTTTATGCGACTATTTGGTAGCTGGTTTATTTGGTGATACCGTAACCAGCTGGTATGAGTCTGTAAGCAGGTGTGATATCCGGCAGGCGGGGGTGGCGAGCGAAGCACGCGTGTCGGTGTGGCACGACACCGCCTCGCCGGTCTTCCTGGGTGAGGTGCGCCTGCAGCTGCGCCAGCCCACACCCGCGCCACGCGCCTGGTCAGTACTATCAAACATACCTCTACCTATATATTATGGAACATTAACGATTCACCTAGTACCAAACTAAGCTCTAAAGTAGCACCGTCCTCTGTGCTTGTGATGAATCAAGGGAAAATGTTTAAAGTTAATTAAGTTACTAGATCTCTGATGTGAGGTTATAATATAATGTTACTGTTCTAGCAATAAATGTCTTTGTCTTTGTCTTTGTTTATTCAGTATACTCAATAAACATAGACTCCCTTTTATTCTAACTTCAAATACTTACTTTCATTTTACGTCCTAAACACAATATATGTGTATCGACAAATTCACATTACCTAATCCATAGCAAAGTTAAGTTAATTAATAATTATAAATAACAAATATAAGCGCTGGTTATTGGTACTACTCGTATTGAGCAAAAACTCTCTTGTTTTCGGTAATTCTAATTGTTATGAATGGACTGTATTGCGATAATTTTAAATACGACACGACACGATAGGAAACCGAAAACGATAATACGACAATATTAAATGTTGAATACCTTGAATAATCAAGAGAACACTTACCTCAGGCAGTGCAGCGGTGAATCCTCACTGCTTTCAAGTGCAGGCTCTCCAGGCCCCGAGCTTAAGTACTAAAGGCTTACCGAGGCTCCTGTTCTACCTGCAGCTTGATTATCAGCATCAGCAAGCGTCCTTTTGACTGTCCAAGGTATTGGAGGTGGTATCGACACGAATTAATCACCAAACATTTAAACTAATTGTAACCGACACTTTTTAACGTGGCAGCTGGCGCGCGATCCGAAACGGAAGGGGCGATACGATATTACATGACAGTTCAACTGACATTTTGTTGAATGTTGCCATATCAAAATTCTAAACTAAGCGGATACTTAACATTCCGCCCACCAAAATACAAGGTATTTTCGAAATTTACCATCGATATACGAAACTTATTAACTAAAATACAACGAAAAGTAGGTAAATAGTTTGAACTTCCAACGATCACGAGAATAACTATTTGAAGCTCAAGCTAGAACCTGATAAACTAATTATAGAATTATAAACGAAACTAATTTTGTAGAGGTAGTGGACACAGCTTTACTACTGGACGTTTATACTCTCCTGATGCAGTGCGGACAGTAACGACTCTACAAGTACCATCAGCACCCGGATGCAGCTGCACCACTCTCCCTAAGTTCCATTTTAAAAGGCTACATTGTTCATTTATTACGAGAACCATGGTCCCTACGATAAGGTTTAGTTCCTTCTTAGACCACTTATGACGTTGCTGGAGCGTATGGAGGTACTCTAAATGCCACTTACGCCAGAAATCTTGATGCATTTGTTGTAGTAGTTTCCAACGTTGAAGGGGACTAACTTTAGTTTCAGTTAAAGTAGATTCAGGAAGAATGGTCAACGGTTCCAAAGTCAGGAAGTGACCCGGTGTCAACACAGAAAAATCGTTGGGATCAGAACTCAAAGGCGATAAAGGGCGCGAGTTAAGGAGAGCCTCAATTTGGGTCAACAAAGTGTAAAACTCTTCAAAGGTGAGACGTTGCGAACCGATTATTCGCGACAAGTGAGTTTTAACCGACTTTACTCCTGCTTCGGCTAAGCCAGAGAAGTGAGGGCTACCAGGAGGGTTAAAAATGAACTCTATATGCTCTTGCTCGGAAGCAGTAGACATTAGGTCCCGAAGTATATTACTCGCGCCAACGAAATTTGTTCCCTGATCCGATATCAATTTTGAACAGCGACCGCTACGTGCAATAAAACGTCAGAGCAGCTAAATACGCTTCAGACGTTAGCTCCGACACGAGCTCTAGATGCACTGCCTTTGTGGCAGTACACACGAAAACACAAATATACGATTTATACGATTTACTGCCCCGGGCTCGCCCGAGAGAAATGGTGAACGGACCAGCATAATCAACAGCGGCCGACGAAAAAGGTTTAAGCTGGCTGACACGAAACGAGGGCAAATCTCCCATGAGTGGGGGTGGTGCCACCCGTGGACACACACGGAAACATTTAACACACGACATTACAATAGAGCGAATAGCCCGCTTGGCTGACAAGATCCAGAATTCCTGGGCGATAAGATTTTGCAAGGTTTGCAAACCAGGATGCAGGAACTTACGGTGATACTCTTCGATAATGAGCGAAGTGACTCTGTGGTCCCGAGGTAACAACAAAGGGTGCCTCTTCTCATAGTCCATGTTATGACTATGAGAGAGGCGACCGCCCACCCTCAAAAAACCTTCATTATCCAAGAAAGGACATAATTTACGAAGAGGTTTCGGAAGTGAATTCGTTGATCCTTTTTGTAACATTCGAATTTCAATCGAAAAGACACGCTCTTGAACGTGTCTAACGAGAAACCGAATGGTGTAGTTGGTTTCATGGGACGACAGAGCCTTTCCGGTTAATTTCCGATTAGATTTTTTTAGGTTATGAAGATAGCGAAAACAATACGATAGGACGTTAACGACACGACGAAAAGACGAAAAACGCGACAAAATTTGATCGATAAAATCAGAGTTCAGGGCACTAAACAAAGTCAAAACCTTTTCCTCTTCAAAAGCGGATCGATCAACGAGAGGTTCGTGACTTGGCCAATTCTCTTTAGGACGCGACAGCCAAGGTGGCCCCGCCCACCATGAATCACACTGCAATAAATCAGCTGGAAGTAAGCCACGAGAACCGTGGTCTGCTGGGTTATCAGCAGTGGGCACATGGTGCCAAGAATCGGGAGATATCTTATCTTGAATTGAGGTAGTCCTGTTGGCGACAAAGGTCTTCCATCGCGAGGGACAGGATTTTATCCATGTCAGAGCCACAGTAGAGTCCGACCAAGCATATATTTCGGTGCCCTGGTAAATATCTTTGAGGGCGTGTGAAACCGCCGACATCAGGTCAGACAGAAGAACCGCAGCCAACAACTCTAAACGTGGGATCGAAAGTTTGCGAAGTGGTGCGACTTTTGATTTCGCGCTACAAAGGCGCACAATGATCTCCCCGTTATCGTTTACCACGCGACAAAAGATTGCAGCGCACATCCCGCGCTCCGAGGCATCACTGAAACCATGGCACTGGAGATCCCGAAACGAAACTATCATTCTCCGAGGGATGGAGAGTGAACTCAAGGACGACAATTGAGATTTTAGCTTGAGCCACTCTATAGCGATGAATTCAGGAGCATCATCATCCCAGTGCACACCCGATAGCCACAAGAGCTGCATAAGATATTTAGCGAGGAAGACGACAGGCGAAAGTAATCCTAAGGGATCAAAAATCCGAGCGATATCAGAGAGGATGGATCGTTTAGTGCAACGACCATCCAGGGTAGTGGTTTTAAACGAGAAAGTATCCGACTTAGGCAACCACAAGAGCCCTAAAATCTTTAACGAGACGTCATGAGCGTCCTCGAAGTTACGAAATTGTTCCGAATAAAGATCGGAATCCGACAAATCCTCAAGAAAGTCTTGACAATTCGATGTCCACTTCCTCAAATGAAGGTGTGCTGACGACAAAATCTTTAACAACTCCACCCGAATACGCACAGCACTCTCGACTGAGTCCGCGCCAGACACGATGTCATCGACGTAAGAATCTCTATCGAGAACTGCAGCACCAAGAGAGGCAGTAGAGGAGAACTCCTTTGCCAACTTCAAAATACACCATAATGCTTGATAAGGTGCGCAGGAGACACCATATGTCACAGTGAGTAAACGAAAATCCTGCACAGGCCTATCTGGAGACGACCGCCACAAGATCCGTTGGTAATCGTAATCTTGAATATCGACGAGAAACTGGCGGTACATTTGTTTTATGTCTCCTGTGAAAACTACGGCATGCCAGCGAAATCGAATCAGCAAATCAAAAATATTCTTTTGTAATTTTGGGCCTGGCTATAGAACCTCGTTCAATGATCTTCCGTGGGCGTCCTTAGCACTGGCGTCAAAAACTGTACGTAAAGGGGTAGAAACGGAATCTGGCCGTAGCACTCCATGGTGAGGTATATAATAAAAGTTGCCTTCATTTGACGTAGGGGCATCGACCACCTTCATATGACCGCAACTCAAATAGTCATCCATAAACTTGACATAAGCTGTCCGAAATTGAGGATTCAACACAAACTTCCTTTCTAAATTTAAAAGTCGCTTAAGAGCGATATTACGAGAATTGGAAAACCGGGGCTTATCCTGAGGGTCAACGAAAGTTAATGGCACGACCATTCTTCCTTCAGGATTACGACAATAATTAGCCTCCATATGGTTTTCACACGACAAATCATTTTTCGACAAAATAACCGATTTAGGAGTTTCGACATTTTCCATCTCCCAAAACCGCTTAATATTGTTGTCTAAAGACAAATTCGACACGAAAAGACAGTCCTGGGTAGCGACACTAGGACCGTCACGAAAACGACAACGAGAATAGTCAATGTCAGTAGCACATTCACCCATCACTATCCAGCCGAACAGTGCGGACAGCGACAGGCTGACCTGCCTCGCCCTTGACAAGACCAGGTTGAAGCGCTGACGCGAGAAAATTGACATTGACTAACATATCGACAGGACCTGGTTCATAGAAATGTGGATCAGCTAGGTCCAACTTCCTTATGTGATTCCAGGTCGAAATATCAATTCGACCAGATGGCATATCTGAACAAATTTGCGACAAAACGAAAGCTTCAAACGAAAATCTATTTTTATAATTTCCATTAGATGGATATATTTCACATTTAACAGACCCCAAAGTTGCTGCTGTTGTTTGACCAATACCATTTACTGACTGCTGACAGTCGTCTATATGCAACCCGAGCCGATCTGCAGCAGCCTTTGTAATAAAGTTGCAGGCACTACCTGAATCTAAAAGGGCACGGATTGAGACTAACTTCCCATGACTGTCCTTTATAAAAACAACAGCAGTTGAAAACAACACTTGAGTGTTATAAGTTGGGACCGACAAAGAGGTCAACTGAGAATTTGACTGTGCCTCATTAGATGGCTCAGTGCCCTTATTAAAATGAAGCAGCGTATGGTGACGATATGTGCATTTTTCACAGCGAGAAACTGACTTGCAGTACTTCATAGTGTGCGATGGCTTTAAACATAAAATACAAACTCTTTTCTCCTTCACCTTTGAAAACCTCTCCGCAGGTGTGAGCTTCAAAAACTTAGGGCACATTCCCAATTCATGACCAATATCAGAACACATTGGACAACTACAACTAGGGACTGATGATACAATAAGCGAAGATTTATTTCGAATAACTGTTTTAATACTAGTAGCATTAAGTTTTATATTAGAATTTTCTAGTGCATTACTCCTCTTTTCAATAAAGTTTCTCAACACCTCAAACCTTGGAATGTCAACATTAGAGTCAAGTTGCAATTCAAAAGCTTCCCGAGTAGCAATATCTAACTTCGACCACAATAAATAATATAACATGAAATTCTCATCAGGTAACTGAAATTTAGACAGAATGTTTAAATTTTCATTAAATGTTCTAAAAACTCTATCTAAATCATTTTTATGTTTAACTGACTCACAATTTAACAACCTTTCATAATAAACAATTGCAGTTTGTCTTTTTTTATCATAATACAGACAAAGTCTGATAAGCACTTAAGTAATTGTCATCCGATAAAGGAAAACTTTTGATTAATTCATAAGCGGAATTTTGTACACTCGATAATAGATAATGTAACTTTTCAACATTTCTTATATTCCGAGAATGAATCAACGAATCAAACAGCTCTTTAAAGGAGACCCAATTCTCCAGCTTTCCATCAAAAGGTTTAATTGATATTTTTGGAAGCTTAGCCAAAGAATTGTCATTAGAAACGACATGTTTATGTTCACTTTCAGTACTTTGTCTTAGTCTGCATTTCAAAGACTTCATCAGTGTTTCAAAATCATTAGTGACTTTATATTCCTCGGTACGTTGTTGCGGCTGAAGAGGACGTAAAACTCGAATTTGTGCATCGTGAAAATCCTTTTCCAAATCTATAAAATCTCGTTCATTGTAACCAACTAAATCTGAACTTTCTATATACTCTAATCTCGTAATACAATAGTCCCGCGCGACACGATACGCATCAACCGTCGCGGGTTCAACCTCAGTATCACTCATTTTACTCGTTTTGTACAGAACGCAAGCTGAAAAGCAATAATATCATACAAAATCACCAAACAAAATAAATATTCCGTATCAAATGTCAGAACATAAGCATATGACGTTTAAATTTGCACAGATACAACAATAAGACCTGAGCAATACTCGACACGGTTGCGTTCCGTTACACACTAAGTTTATTAATTACGAAATTTCAAACACAAGTTCCTAAAAACAAATAATTTAATTTTCGTTTATTTATATTAAATTTCGATATTTAAAAACACGAAAATTAAATTAATTATTAATTTACAATAATTAATCCGAAACAATAAATTTCCAAAGCGAAGTCTATGATATTTCCGAACGCAAAAATATCAGCATACCCTACAATTTGGTGGACGAAAATTATAACTACGAAACGATAAATTATACACCAAAATGCAAGGGAATTACTTAAAAACAACGAAATAAAGCGAAATATCCACAGTTCGCGCTTCGTAAATCCGCTCGATGGACCAAAAATGTTATGAATGGACTGTATTGCGATAATTTTAAATACGACACGACACGATAGGAAACCGAAAACGATAATACGACAATATTAAATGTTGAATACCTTGAATAATCAAGAGAACGGTGTACCCTTGTTTTGCCGACAACCGTTTCATCGAATATTATTTCATCGACAACGATTCATCGAAACATTAGTACTAGTAATATTGTTTGGCGTTATTTTATTTCAACTACTATTTATTTAAATGTATCTTACTACGTGGAAATACTAATCAACGAATACTACTTAATCGCTGATTTGTTTCAAATTATCTTAATTGGTACAACTACAAAACATTGCAATTCATTTCTTCGACGTATTACTTTAATACAATTTTTATATGCCCTATTGCACATTTATAAATTTTTCAAATTATGTAGTGTGACAAACAAATACCTATGTATAATAAAAGTAAGATGTATTGATAATATTAAATTAATAATATTATTGCATAACTAGTTATATCAAGAAATAGAAGTACGAGGCTTTTAAAGTAAGTTAGGTTAGAACTGCGACCACCAAGAAAACGAACTGTTGACAGAAGTGGGTTAGGTTAGGTTAGAACTGCGACCCCCAAGAAAACGAACTGTTGACAGAAGTGGGTTAGGTTAGGTTAGAACTGCGACCCCCAAGAAAACGAACTGTTGACAGAAGTGGGTTAGGTTAGGTTAGAACTGCGACCCCCAAGAAAACGAACTGTTGACAGAAGCGGGTTAGGTTAGGTTAGAACTGCGACCCCCAAGAAAATGAACTGTTGACAGAAAAGCATGACACATTACTGTTTAGTTTTGATAGCAAAATATTACCAATTGAAATAATGTTATGCGGAATAAATATTATTACAAGTAAAAAAAAAACAATTAAAAAAACCCGAAATGATTAGTCATGACATGAATTCTATTGAAATAAGTAAACTACCAATTAAAAGACCACGTTTCAAATTACCTAGTATCGAGTCCTCGACGCAATGACTTGTCGATGAAATGAAAATACTTGAAACGTTGTCTTTGAAATAATATTCGATTAAAAGTTTGTCGGCAATTCAATGGTAAACCCAAGAGAACACTTACCTCAGGCAGTGCAGCGGTGAATCCTCACTGCTTTCAAGTGCAGGCTCTCCAGGCCCCGAGCTTAAGTACTAAAGGCTTACCGAGGCTCCTGTTCTACCTGCAGCTTGATTATCAGCATCAGCAAGCGTCCTTTTGACTGTCCAAGGTATTGGAGGTGGTATCGACACGAATTAATCACCAAACATTTAAACTAATTGTAACCGACACTTTTTAACGTGGCAGCTGGCGCGCGATCCGAAACGGAAGGGGCGATACGATATTACATGACAGTTCAACTGACATTTTGTTGAATGTTGCCATATCAAAATTCTAAACTAAGCGGATACTTAACACTAATCGTTTGTTGTCATTTTTACACAATTGCTCAAAAAAAGGAGTGTAATGTTTTCAGGGATCATGTATGTACGTGGGTGACACGCTCATCCGTTTAAGAGCTACGGTGCCACAGACAGACACACACACATACACTTACACGTCAAACTTATAACAGAGGGTAAACGATCTTATTGAAATTCAGAAAATGACAAGCAGAAACAAAGCCAATTGTTGTCATTATTGAAAGATAAGATATATTCGTGTTTCAAGTGGCCGGTCCTATTATCAAGTTAAGTTTTACCAAGCTCAATCTCTTCAAATCGTGGCATGGGTAAGGCCGTGAATTTTGACCAACGTAACAAAGAAGTAACAAAAATAAATGTGACGTTACCATAAAACGTAACATAGGTAGTTGTTAAGCTTAGATCACACTGGTAAACATTCGCAAAAAAAACACATGCTTAAAAAAAACTGTTTTTATTGAGTAAATAGGTACAAATAAAGTATTTATACGTAATCAACATTATTTTTAAATTACTTAAATGAATAATTATTAAACTTTTAAAATTAAATAGTAATCAATAGGTACATTTCATAATACAACAGAGACATTTGAGCATTTCTCTAAAAATTACCACTGAGTCATATCTCTGAATCTATCTATCTGAATCATCTCTCTAGTTTATTGGTTGAGAAATGCGACCTGTAGAGGAAAACAGACTGACAGACGGACAGACAGACAGACAGACAGACGGACACTAGACAGAGATTGGACGATTTTCGGCCCAACCGGAAGCATTCGTTCGCTTCGTTCGATTAATACAAGCTTCTGCCCGCGACTCCGTCCGCGTGGAACTCTTTTATATCGTAGCTCCATACAAATTTTCACCCTCTATTTCACCTCCTTAGGGGATGATTTTCGGGATAAAAACTATTTTATGTCCTTCTCCGGGACTCAAACTATCTGTATACCAAAATTTCATCTAAATCGGTTCAGCGGTTTAAGCGTAAAGCGGTAACAGACAGAGAGACACACTTTCGCATTTATAATATTAGTATGGGTTTTGATGACATTGTTACTAAGTCAAGGAATGCCCCGAACATCGTGGTTGTGACTTATATCCGCCATATTATAAAGTACAAGAAGCAAAAAAAGCATGTTTCCCTGACGTAAAGTATCTGAAAGGGAAGCTTCTGTGCCTGTTGAAGATTTAGTGCAGTACACTTTTGATCGGATATTTGCACTAACTGATAAAGTTTTCATCAACTACTGCACAGCAAAACAAATCCTGACCCTAGACCACTTTGTGAGGCATCTGGGGATTTGACGGATCGACTGGTCAATATTTATATAAACAATCATTCTTGGATGCTGAGGGTGACGAAAACAGCATTTTTGTAACCACGTTCATTCCACTACAAATCGTGGCCGATACAAATGCTACAATATGGACGAATCCTTCACCGCGATCTTATCGGTATTGCAGACCTGTGCATATTCAATATAAAAAAGAATTGAGGGATTTAATTATTTCTGAAAAACAGGAAATACAAGGGCAAATTGACATTCTCACTCCTAACATTAAATGTGTTAAGTGTCCTTAACGTAAAATATGTTTTTTCTTCAATTTTTTTTTCCCAACCGTTTTTAGCGTGCTTTTCAAATATTTACATTTTCATTAGATATGCCAAAAAAAAAATGCTGACTGAAGATTTCATGTTTTTTTTATTATTTACTTGCACTTTAGAGCTCAAATTTTTTGACCAGTGATACACCCACACTAGGGCATGCAGTATCGGACGATTTCCAGTATCGGAATTGAAAGTCGGTATTGAACCTCAATATCGGAATCTCGGAATTACGCAGGGCATACAATATTGACTTTTCCAATACCGGAATTAAAATTCGGTATTTCTGTCTCAATCTCGGAATTCCGATACTAGTATCGGAATTGGGGATCTTTTAAAAAACACACACTTTTTATTGAAATAAGATTAAAGCCTCTAAATAATCAGCATAACTGAATAAACAAAATAATTCTTTTAAGTAAGGTTTATTGGCATTAACAAAATACATATTTTTTTTACCATTATTTTAAGTTAATAAAGACCTAAATGTTGAATTATAGAATCATCTTCTATAGTTACATTATCAATAAAAGGAGATCACGAATTTGGCTTAACAGAATAACTCTCATTTAAAGATCTACAAATTAATAATTGAACTAATAATCTATGGAAGGATTAACATGTAATTATTGCATACTAGGTGCTGCCATCTATGTGTTGGAGCTTGTAACTAAACCAGGGAACTCCATAGATAACTTCGAAATAATCGAAAAATTACGTTTTGTTTCGGTATTAGAATACCGGAATTAAAAGCTAATGAATACCGGAATTACGGTATTGATAGGCCCAATATCGGAATTCAATTTCGATATTAAAAGTGTTCCGGTATTGCTCCGTCTAATCTCGGAATTGTAATATCGTAAAAAATGGTCCGAGATTCCGAGATTTCGAGATTCCGAGATCTCGGAATTCATGCCCTAACCCACACGTCTTTTTTTCTAAATTATAGCTGTGGGAGAACATGGAGATATCTTTAAATAAAATGCTTTACCATACATTTTTCTACAACAAGACCTAAAATGAAATGATTGGTACCTTTTTATAGAAACGTGCACGCGGCATACTACTTACAGGCCACTCGCATTTCGTTATTTAAAAAAAATAAAAAAAAGTTTCACGGTGGAATAAAAAATGCTGTCAAATGCATACAAAATCAAAAGGACCAAGGCCAAAATTCCAAACAGCCAAGGTAACTGCTCGCTTTTTTAGCACAGTGCGTGTGTTTCTTTTTGCATTTGCATTCCAATGTCTATGGTTAGTATTTAAAAACAATTGACAGTCGGTAACATTTGTTCATTCTGCATAATATATGTGAGACTATTGTTGTGCGAAATACTTACTAGAAAAAATGAGCTCAATCTACGAAAGCCACAAAATAGGAACCATACCGCCCATATTAAAACCTGAACTAGCTTCTTGAAAAACTATTAAGTTTTTATTTACAAATTGCCCAAACATGACCAACTTAAGTTTTAATGTGAATTAAATTAAATTAATTGCTTTTTAAACATGTATTTGTGTTATTTCCTCACATGTTTGAGAAAAGCATTATGAAATACTTATTCGTATTTCTCTCTCTTTTTCTCTTGCCGATACACACACAATACCACTACATATGCAATTCCACACTCTCGCTAATTCATCTATACTATTGTTGGCTTATTTATATCTTGTTTATTTTTAAGGCTATTCAAAAAATGTTTTTCCTCACAGGTTTACAGGTATTACATGGATCAGCTTTTATTGAAGTTATAAAAAAAACATACAGTCGGTTTTTAAAGATGGCTTCTCATTTATTTATTTTATTGATATACGATTATATAAAACATACAGTCGGTTTTTAAAGATGGCTTCTCATTTATTTATTTTATGGATATCCCCTTACATACTCTGGTTCGTTCGCTTCTACCCGTAGAGAGAGGGCCTTAACTATTACGACATACCTATTTAAAAATAATTTCATCCGATCGATTTCCAGTTTCTTTTATTACTTAGGTTGCTGATAAAATGTTTGTTACGTCTGCCATACATAACTTTTGTATATAAAGTCTGTTCCTATTCAGACTGCCAATGACTATAAGAAGTATACCTGACTGTAATTGTCTTTAGATCGAGGATGAAATAGTGATGAGAATATGTTACCTCTAATTAGTTATTTATTCATCATCATCATCGTATTATTATGCTGGGTGCGACAGAGACGAAAACCTCTCTTATCAATCAAATCCTTTATCAAATCTATCAACCATCACTACATTTTCATTCAAAATTATTCCTAAAAAATTAAATGTATGGGCTTCAGGCTGTCTCATGGTTTTTCACAGAAAGTGCTTTTCATCAAAAAATACAAGAGAAAATAAAGATTACCTACTACCTCGAAATAAACATGAAGACAATGATAAGTATATAAACAAATAATATATGACTATTTTGAACCTTCAAAAGTACACAAATATATAGTGAGAATGGTAAATTGATTTGTTTATATGCAGACATAGGAACAATCGGTGCAAAATTAAATGACAGCTAGAAATTGCCTATATCGATAAACTCAATTATTTATGCTTTTCCCATATACTAGTCATCGGTCCAAGTTTTGTTTGTATTTTTTTTTCAATTATGCAAATGAAACAAAATAGCAACATAATTCTGGTAATTTTTTATTTTAAAAGGGTTTTTTAACCTTCACTCATCATCGTCATATTGTTTATACTCCTAACAAATTCTGATCGTTCATTTTAACAATAGTAAATGGGACAGTCATTCTGAAATACACAATATGGAAAAAAATGATGTAAGTGAAGGTTAAAAAATCCATTTAAAATAAAGAATAACCAGAATTATGTTGCTATTTTGTTTCATTGCATACTTCCAATAAAAAAATATTTTTACAAACTAAACTTGGAGCGATCACTAGTAGGTATATGGAAAAGCATAGATAATTGCGGCTGGTAGGACCTTGTGCAGTGTCCGTCCGGATCGCTACCACCATCTTATCCATTAACCTACCGCCAAACAGCAGTGTTCGCATTGTTGTGTTCCGGTTTGGGGATAAGACAGCTGGTGAAATGACTAGCATAGAGGCATTCCATCTTGGTCCTCAGGGTTGGCAACGCATTTGCAGTCTTAGGATTGCATTGCAGTCTTGTGAATGCAAATGTCTATGGGTCCCAGTTTCCACTTACCATCAGGTGGCCTGTGTGTTCGTTTGTCTCCTCTATGCCATAAAAAAAAGAGTTTATCGATATAGGCAATCCCTAGCTGTCATTTAAGTTTTCCCTTAATATTCCTATGTCTGTTTATATGAGTGACCGAATGAATTGGATCGGGCTTTACAGTACCTATGTTTATACTTCCGAAACTGTAAATGAACATAGGGAGTTTTTATAGATTTTATTTCCATAAAATTTAAAACATTTTCGTAAATGTACTGCTCAGCTGATGTTATGTGTTATAGCATTATAGCATATAGCACTTAATTCCCTTTCATTTGATACCCCATACATGTATATAGGGCTTAAAATTAGACATGTTCGCAATTTTCAAATTATTAGGTGGGGTCCCGTCGGTTTTTATTAAAATTAATTATTAACATATTATAGGTTATCTTAAAAACTAAACATGCTAAAATTTGGTTGTATCACAAAGTGAACTATTTTTCACCTAACATAACGAGGTACAGGAAATTCTCTGACAAAAAGTTTATTGATTTCTCCTTATATAAAGGTTCTTCCTGGCGTCACGCGCAGGCGGCGCGCTTTCGCGCGGAGCCACGCCGCCTGGCACTCGGCTGTCGGCGGCGGGTGCGGCGGCGCTGGGCTCGTTGCGCCTACTCCTGCAGTACACCGTGGACCACGTTTTCCCCATCAACCACTACCGCCGCCTCCAACAGCTCTTTCTCAGGAGTGTCAACCAAAAGGTACACGATCTTTAAGCATAATACACAAAAAGCGCGGTTCGGGCGCTGAGCGTGGTCGTTTTCATTGCGTGAGCCACGCCGTTCGATGTATTCACACACACACAAAAACACAGACGCGCGGGGTTATGCGAGTGATCGAAAGCGGGCCATCGAGATCGGATAGTAGGTAATGGCTGTCTAGGATAAGGTTTGTGTGTACTGTATATATTAAAATTCACTGATTTGCATTAATAATATAATTAAGTAAAGAACGAACACACATAACGGCTATTACGTACAATAGTTTTGGGAAGAAGCAAGCTTCACCACAGATAAGATACGAAATCACACCATAGATGCGAAGTCTCAAAATTAGTGTTGGCGGTGTTGCCAACATGTTCGGGGCGCGGCCTGAATCACTTAGATTAAAAGATAAAGATAAAAGATATTTATTCAGTAAGTAGGCCGCACGGGCACTTTTACACGTCAAGAATCTACCAGGGTAAGGACCAAATTTTTGTCATCGTTGCACAACGGAACTCACACTGGAATGTGTCACACCGGAAAAAAAAGGCGCACAATAAAATTATAAAGATAAGTGTACAAGGTTTGAAGATGGCAGTCAAAATGAAAATCATATTTTTAATCATGTGATTTTTTAATACGAAAATAATGGTATTCTTCTATAAAAAAATCTTAAAAAATTAAGAAAAATATACATTTGGTTGATGCTATGCTATTAACAAAGTAGTTTTTCTTTTTCATTACCTCAAATTTCATTGGATTTTCTTGTTTAAATTTTTCTCTATACTTACGGCATCGTTCGGCCGAAGATAACGGCATCTGAAAAATAAGCTAATTATATGAATATACTATTTATGTTAACCTGCTATTTTTTAACTTTTTTAATATATGCTTATGTCAAAGTTTTGTAATGTGTAAACTAATTCGTTTCATATGATACCCCATCCGATTAAATTGCTCAGCTGAGATATTTTGACCCCCCACTTAGACCCGCAAATGTGATTTATAATTACTAAAATATGTTTTAACAACCAGCTAACTTCCGACAAACCAGGTCATTTTTATTTCTAGGACTATTGAATAAAAAATTCTGTCAAAAAATAATTTTATGGGACAAGATTTTTCTACCTAAAGGGGGTTTTTTTTTACGTCATATTTAGTCATCTGCTTATCAAGATCAATCCAACGAGCCCAAACACGACGGGTTTACCATGAATAGTTTAGGAGTTCCTGTGGCCAACCTTCTGGCTCCATCATCAGACCCTAGACACCATCTACGTCTATAGTACTTATCAAGACAAATGCAACGAGCCCAAACCCGACGGGTTTATCATGAGTAGTTTAGGAGTTAAAGTGGCGAACCTTCTGGCTCCATCATCAGACCCTGGACACCATCTACGTCTATAGTACTTGTCAAGACAAATCCAACGAGCGCAAACACTACGGGTTTATCATGAGTAGTTCAGGAGTTCCTGTGGCGAACCTTCTGGCTCCATCATCAGACCAGCTCCAAGGTACCATATTACTGCATTGTCACCAAAGTTACATAAGTAGGTACACCAAATTTCAGCTCAATCAGACACCCGGAAGTGGATCAAATTCAACCTGTAAGATTTGACCCACACGATACACAAACACGGTAAGCTAAATAAAAGATTGTAATTAAAAAAAAATACTGCCGAATTGAGAACGTCCTCCTTTTTTGGAAGTCGGTTAATAATACATGTGTCCTTGCCTTTACAAATTTCCATTGTAACACGTCGCACAACTTTGTGTCATTCGTCGCACAAAGGAACGAAAATTGTTCACTACATAACCTAACAAGCGTCGCAGCTCGTTAAATATAACTACAATGTCGGCTACTTCTAGATAAGTTTAACATTTAATATATAATAGTTCGTATTTACCTTTCGTTGTTAGAAAATTTGGTCAAGAAAACAGCTTTTTTCCACTTTAAACACACAAAATTTTGATGACGCACACTGCCGAAACTAAGAAATGCTCAACTAACAGCCAAAATAAAATTGCGGTCCTATCCACATTTTGATTGCCAGCTAGAAGCCAAAGTTGCCATGCTAACAAAATAAAAAGCGGGTGTTTTGCGTTGTAGGCTTGGAAATTATGACGTCGCACAACCACAGTGTCACAACGGAAATATTTTTTGTGACATCGTTTGTTTTCAAAGTTAAAGCAGAAAATAGCGATGCTTTGAAATTTAAAGTATAATATCATTTGTGTTGTTTATTGGAGACTTTATTAAAGTTAAATTGCAAACGCTAGCCATTCAGCAAAAAAGAAATAAATATGTATGTCCAGAAAGTTGGAGGTGGGACATCCTTAGTTTATATGGGGTACAGAAACATAATAAAGTTTGTTAATTACTTACGGAAAAATTAAACAAGTTAATCAATTAAATAATTGAGTAATATAATTTTAATAGGTCAAAATTTTATTTGTGACTTTCAAAAACCGTTTTCGAATGTTTGAATACGAAATATTCAGTCACCAATAAGGTGGACAACACTTAACATCTGGACCGGCCCAAAAATTTGGTCCTTACCCACCAGCGCTTCCCAAGAGGAGACCACTGCCGAGAAGAAACGCCGCAAGAAACTCAGCAGTCAGTCGTTTTTTAGCCATATTTAATACTACAATGATACTACTTAGTCTAGCATTATACACGGTGGGAATGAGTAACCCGCCAAATTTTAACCCTCGATTCTAGGGCCAATGTGGATAAAAAAAAGTAATATAAACATTGCTAGGCAAAGCTTAATTCTCGAGATAATAATTATTAAAAAAAAAACAAGAGTTGAAAAATCTCTAGGGTGACACGCCCTTATGATGTGACGTCCTCACACACATACGAACATGAAAACGGTATATCAAACTTATCTACTGGCCGTCAGCCGTATTAACGGCCAGTACCAACCAGTCATCGAGTTTGAATAGCAAAAAGGATAGTTGAGAGAAATGTCCGCCATAGAAAACACTCGTTATGTAAATGACGATTACTGGGTTACAAACTAGACACTCATAGCTGTATTAGAAACACACGTGTAGGTAGGTACTTTAAACTATCAGTAGCTACTCAAAAGATAATTAATTAATAAGATAATAATTTTGGTCTTCATTTTTGCTTCCGTTCTCTGTCAAAGAGTTCGCAAGTGTACAAACTTTTTGATTGTAAAACGTTGGCTGCACAGAACTATCATTTTTTTTAAATGTCAACATAATGACAATCAAACAACAATCAATTGTCACCTGTATCACTCATTGCTGATCATAAAAAAAATTCGCGATGTCGCGACATTATTCTAATGAGCATTTAGCGGATATTCACTTTATTTACGGATACTGCATGGAAATTCTCGCAGAGCAGTCATCGAATATTCCAGGAGATTTCCTAATCGTCGCACACCGCATCGCTCTACTTTTGCAGATGTCCATAGACGATTTCGTGAAGTTGGCTTACGACCCATTCGTTCGGAGAGAGCAATTAATTTAGACTTGCGAACTGAAAACCGCATCATGAACCTGATTACCGAAGACCCAACATTGTCGTCAAGGGCGGTAGCGAGAATAGTAAACGTGAATTACCGAATAGTGTTGCTTGTATGGAAAAGGTATGGCCTTCACCCTTATCACTACAGGAAGGTACAAGGCCTAATACCTAGTGATGGGCTAGCTAGAGTCACCTACTGTCAAAGAATTAACCAAAAGCTTGTAGAAGACTCGGATTTTCTCAAAAACATACTATGGACGGATGAAGCACTGTTTACTAGAGAAGGAATTTTTAATTCTCACAATTTGCATCAATGGCTTAAGGAAAATCCACATGCAAAATTTGAGCATTCTCACCAACACAGATTTTCCGTTAATTTATGGGCTGGGATCCTCGGTAACGTATTGATAGGCCCAGTCGTGTTTCCAGAGCGGTTGAATTCCGAAAGTTATTTATTTTTCTTGAGAAACGAATTGAACCTTCTGCTTGAAGATATTGATTTGCAGACCAGAAGAATTATGTGGTTCCAGCATGACGGACTTAACGTGCGTGATTGGTTAAACCGAACATATCGTAACCGCTGGATAGGACGTGGAAGTTACACAATAGCATGGCCCGCCAGGAGCCCGGACCTCACTCCCTTGGTTTTTTTTTTCTGGGGTACATTAAAAGATAAGGTGTATGCAAAGCCGATCGGTTCGAGAGAGGAGTTATTGTCACGGATCATGACAGTGTCAAATGAAATAAGAAACAGTAATTTCTCATTGGATCATCAACTAAGATTACGCTTAAGTCTTTGTGTTTCCAAATAGTGGTCCGCATTTTGAAAATTTGTTACAATAATAAAGTAAAATATCAGGTATCTGTAAATAAATGATTTGCTCTCATTAGTAAAGATTTTGTTATTATTTCGTCTCATTTTCGTTTTAACATTCAGGTTATTACACTAATGACCGTATTTTACAGGTAATCTCAACATGTGGCAACTTTGTACGCAAATGTTTACTTTTGATAGTTGCAGAAACGAAATATCTACCTAGGCAGGTATTTACTTGTAAATGTAAAATGAGATGTGTGTAATTACTCGTAATAAGATATCCTAAACAACCACTCATCATGTTTACATGTGTGACAGTTGTTGTCATGAGCTGTAAATAATGAAGTTTCGCACTAACACTGGCGTCACTGTCCACTTGTGTTAGTAGTTATCGTTATCGCTCTCTCCGTATCTTCCTCTCTTTCTCCCTAGGGTAAGGATTTGTTCACAATAAAGTTCTATCATTCATTGAATTATTTTGTTCTACAAAATAAATTTGTTAATATGGCAGTATTGGACCTATGTTGATATAACATTATTTACTCAAAATATCATCAGAAATGCGTGGTTGAAATTTGGCGGGTTACTCATTCCCACCTTGTATAAAGCTATAATATTAAATTAAATATAATATCAAATAGCATGCGTAGTTCAGCAGCAAAACATGTCAAAAATATTACGAGAGAGACAAAGGGAGAAAAGGAAAAAAAAAGGAGGAGAAAAAAACAGGACAACCAAATAAAAGTTTGATATGCTTTCCCACATCAACGGTGTCCCCTAAACAAACAACTTTGCAATTTTACAAATTATTAATGACTAAGTTTCGGGTTTAGGCTAAGCATTTTTATCTGTTAGATAGTCCTCGACCCTATAGTACGCTTTAGATATTAACGACTTTTTTAAGTATTTTTTAAGTGCTGGAAAGGGTAATGTTAAAGCTTCGTCAGGTAATTTGTTAAAGAAATTGTTAAAAAAAATTGACGAACAAATGATTTATATACCTTACGGGCGCGGAATTTTCGGATAACAATTTTATTTTTATTTCTTGTATTTAGATTATTGTACATCGGAATTTTTGGTGAAAGAATTTAAAAGTTTAATAACATAACATAAATAATATTCTCATAAATAAATTGAGACGCTACAGTTAAGATGTGAATTTCTTTAAAAAGTTATCTTAAGGAGTCACGGGAATTTAAGTTGAAGGACGACGCGCTGGCCTAGTGGGTAGTGACCCTGCCTACGAAGCTAGTGGTCCTGGGTTCGAATCCCGGTAAGGGCAGATATTTGTGTGATGAGCACGAATATTTGTTCCTGAGTCATGGATGTTTTCTGTGTATTTAAGTATATATTTCTCTATGTAAGTATTTATATCGTTGTCTAGTACCCATAGTACAAGCCTAGAGCTTAGTTTGGGACTAGGTCAATTGGTGTGAGATTGTCCCCTTATAAAAAAAAAAAAAAAAAAAAAGTTATAAATAGAACGAATAGCCCTTTTTTGTAAGACAAATATACTTTGTATTTCAGCTGCCTTACCCTAAACCAGAATACCGTACGACATGACACTATGGAAATAACTATAATAAACTATGCGAGCTGTCTCAACATTAGTTAGCTGTCTAATTTTCCTAACCGCGTAAGCTGCCGAACTTAGTTTACCTGCCAGTACCGCTATATGGGGATTGCAAATTTTTATCTATGGTTATGCCTAGAAAAACAGCCTTATCTACCATTTGCAGACACTCGTCATTTAGAAAAATACTAGAATCTACCGGTTTAACATTAGGCAAAGCGAACCTAACACATTTAGTTTTTTTAGCATTTAGTAGTAAATTGTTACTAGTAACATAATTAAGTACTTTAACTAGTAAAGGCCTAAAATAGAGCCTTGCGGCACACCTAATTTCACTGTAGCTCCAACAGATTGCGTTTTGTTTACAACAACTGTTTGAGTTCTATCACTTAGATAAGAAGACATAAGACTTGAAGCTTTATTGGACACTCCATAATGTTTTAATTTTAAAATAAGGGTCGAATGATCCACGCAATCAAAAGCTTTAGAAAGATCACAAAATATTCCTACTGCATCACAAGATTTCTCCCAACTGTTATATATATCTTTAATGAGCACAGAAGCCGCATCAATTGTTGATCGACCTCTGGTAAACCCAAACTGGTTACTGTTAAGTATTTTATTTCTATTAAAGTGACCTAACATATCATTCAGCATTAGTTTCTCAAAGACTTTACTTAAAACTGGTAGTATGGAAATGGGACGGAAGTTCGTTACATCACTCATCTCGCCCGATTTAAAAAGAGGTATGACTTTACTATATTTCATGATTATTATTATATGATTATTATGGAATTTATACATCTAAACACAATAAAATAAATACTGTTTGAACATAACAGAACAATTAGTTTTAAATTATACACATACAAACATAAAATATCGAAGTAAAATATATTATCATACCACAATACATTTAAGAGTCTAATGGCAGCGGGCTAACCTTAGTGATTGAGCGGGTGTGGGTTTTACCATTTGGGGTTTTGATTTTCACAGCTCTTACTATCCCGTCATGACCAGGGAACACTTTTACAACTCTGGCTATTGGCCAAGACATTGGGGGACCGTTGTCCTCTCTTTATATAACGAGACTACCTATCCTACCTACCGAGAATATTATTAATAAGCGTACGCCACTTGGGTCTATTTTGAAGTACATTTAGGTATTGTTGGTACCACATTTTCCAAAATTACCTTTTAATTGAGTACATTGCTGCCAAAATTTAAGTCTATTGTTAGCTATATTGGATACATCTTTTTCTGGATACATTGTCAATGAACTACCGATTATAAAGCGGCCAGGTATATTAATTAACAGTAATCGTTAGGATTTGACGTCAATGGTATGAGCGGCATGGAATTAAGTACTGCCTCAATTTCCGACAAGATTGTACTGATTTGCTCATATGTTAATAAATAGGTAATTGTTTTTTTAATATTCTTTTTAAATGGTACTTTGTATTTTTTACTGATGCTTCCCACAATCCAACAAACTTGGGAGAATAGCTTGGTATAAAATGAAAGGAAATGCCATTCTGGGCAGCAAAATCATGCACCATAGCCAGGTGACTTTGAGAACCCTGCAGTGAATACAACTCTACTAATTGGCTCCTTGCGCCCTTAAATGTACTTGCGTTGTCGCAGTGAATTTCTGTGGGCAGCCCTCTTCTCGAAACTAATCTTCTAAGGCACGCTAGGAAGGTTTCAGTTGTCAAATCTGATGCCAGTTCCAAGTGAATGGCCTTCGTTGTGAAACAAACAAAAACGCAGATATAACCTATGCCAACTACTAAAGATCGCCTAACCCGTGAGAGCTTAACGTTTATTGGCCCTGCGAAATCCACTCCCGACTTCCTCGAATGGGCGACTAGATGCAGTGACGCGACTAGCCGGCAAGGAACCCATCAGTTGTTAGAGGCTTCTGCCTTCTGTCGGAAACATAATATACATTTTTGAGTTACATTTTTTACTTCATTCAAACCATTTATAATCCAGTACTTCTGATTTAAGCTACTGAGCACTAGAGTGGGACCTCTGTGTAAAAACCTAATTAATATGTTCATTGGTTATTATGAGCTTAGTTATTATTGAGCCCTTAGGAAGTATGATCGGATGCTTTTGGTTGTAAGATATATCTGAGTGATGTAGTCTGCCACCGATCCATAATAAACCGTAACCATCAATAAATGGG
Source organism: Acleris laterana (assembly GCA_963966035.1). Taxonomy (NCBI): domain Eukaryota; kingdom Metazoa; phylum Arthropoda; class Insecta; order Lepidoptera; family Tortricidae; genus Acleris; species Acleris laterana. Next base: position 57,097,638 of record OZ014438.1, on the reverse strand, counting down.
TGAAGAGGCGATAAGTTACCTTTGACAGGTTTACTCGCCTGCAGAGAATCTATATCGTCCTAAAAGAAAGCTGTTTACTAATTTTTAATGATCAACATTAGAGCATTACTTAGTTCGCAACTTGACAAATATTCATCGTTACCTTTAGATTTCAATTTAATGTTCGAAATGAATCTCAATATATATGAGAGTACCCTAACCATTTTATTGATGCTAGAATACTTGCGCAGTTTCGCACTTCAGGTAACGTCGCTGGCAATTCTACAATAGATGGATATTGATACTCACTGTCATGCAAAAACTCTGGGCCATGCCACCACAAACCACATCAAGCTGGTGCGGACTGACTCCTCTGCTGATGTAGTCAGCAGGGTTGTCCTTTGTGTTAACATAATGCCAATGACAGAAACCTGATAGTTCTTTTATTACCTTGACTCTATTTGCGACATAAGTTTGGAGGTTCGTTATCGCCGTGTTTAATCAAGCAAGCACAATTTAAGAGTCGCTATAGAGATGAACGCTATCAATTGTTAGCTTGAGTTTAAGCGTATTGTAAACCCGTGCTATAAGCTTTCAAAGAAGAAGTGCAGCGTTGAGTTCGAGGCGCGGTACCGTCATGCCTTTGTTTTGAAGGGGGCTTATTCTCGACTTCGAGCAAAGTAAGTGCGTAGTTGTCATACCTTTGTTGATGACTCGGAGATAAATACAGCAGCCATATGCAGTGGAGCTTGACGCGTCAGAGAAACCAATAAGCTCGACCGTGTCTGAATCAGATACATGAATGTTCCTATTGATAAATATTGGAGGCATTACCGCTAAGCTGGAAGCAAACTCCAACCATTCGTTATGTATGTCGTCAGGGGGCACAGCATTCCAATCAACTCCTGTAGCCCATATTTTCTGCATAATGGACTTCGCATGCACTATAATGGGGTTTACAAAACCCATAGGATCATAAAATTTAATTATGCAGCTGAGTATATCCCTTTTTGTGGCTTTATTTTCGTTAAAGGGCTCTGGACAGGACAATTTAAATGAATCCTCCTTCATCACTATATGAAGACCTAGAGCTTTTCAACTACAGTCATCCTTTTGGAGCTCTTTTTCATCAAAATGCTGGTCAGTTGAAGGAGTATCAGCCAGAACTCTACAATTGTTTGACGACCATTTATGCGTCTGGAAACTACCTAAGCTTAACAGTTTGCCCAACTCTGTTCTTGCTTTAATAACCTTCTCTAAGTCGTTGTGAGCATACAAGATGTCATCTACATATGTATTTTTTTTTAGTATACCTCTAGATGATGCTAATGGCATAATATCATGTTCGTATTTTTTAGCCAACTCGTCAAGGCACCGAGTGGCTAAATAACTTGAACTTTTCCGACCGTATGTGGCGGTATCAAGTCTAATACATTTAATACTTTAATTGGGGCTATCCCTCCATAAAATATTTTGTAAGGAGGTGTGCTCTTCGCACAAGCGTACGTTCCTAAACATACGTTTTTGCACAAAGTCTACTGACTTGTTGTCATTTATAACGGAATTAAATAAATTTATGAACGGTATAAATTCCCTAAACTTACCGTTGAATATCGGTACATCGATAGGTGCCAATCTAAATTTGGATATTGGAGCTGGAGGCGGGCATGATTGCTGAGTATCGCGTTTTTTAAGTTCCTCATTGAGCGCGCTCAAAATTGCATAATACGAGGGTCAAACTGAAAGTTCTTAGAAAATCAATAACTGAGTAAACTAGCAAGTTATTCGTTTTATTATTATCTTTTCAAAATAGTGTCCATTCATGTCAATACATCGCTGCATCCGACTGCATTCTACTGCGAGGTCGTTTCTCCCGAACTTTTTCCAAGACAAGTGGCAAACAATTGTTAGTGTACCACTCTGCAGTAACTGTTTTTCGATCCTCTAAAACATACATACATACATACCTTCACGCCTGTCTCCCAATGGGGTAGGCAGAGATTATGGAATGCCAGGTGCACCGATCTAAACACACAATTTTCGCTTCCTCTACATTCATCAATCTCTTCATGCACGTACGGCGGTTTCGGGTGCTTTTGATTTAAAACAATTGGGTAAGTATAGTTTTTTGAAGTGATTTCGTTCCTGAGGTAAATGGCAACGCCACCACCCCGAACAGTACCGAGCCCGCTGTCACTGGGTCCAGTCCTATCGTTGCGAATTAACCTAAACCCTGGAAGCGGATAGAGCGCAGAAGGAAGAGATGGCTTAAGCCATGTCACCGAGATTAGAATGGCGTGGACATTTTTACAAGAGAAGGAAGAAAGTAAATCAGGGAAGTGAGCCGAAATACTCTGTGCGTTGATGTGGACGACATTGAAATTTTTCACCGACGTACAAAAAGTGCTGTTCAGTCGATCAGCAAGATCTGGCATATCAGACACGTCACTTAAAGAATCGTAAAGGCTTGACGAAGATAGAGAGAAAAAAACACTGTCATGACTAGCATCAAATACGTCAGACATGAGAGTGCTATGTAATTAATCTATATATATATATATATATATATATATATATATACGTATTTATATAATAAAAATAAAAATAAATTTTGTGACAAATAAATATTATAAAAGTTACTTAATACGGGCACTTATCTGAGACCTAAAAAGGCCGGTCTAAATACTATTAAACTCAATCGCTCACCAACAGCTGGTCAGATGCTAACATTACAAATTAACATATTAAAACATAAAAAGACAATATAAATGCATCCGAATAAAAATGGTATAAAAGAAAAACAGAGGTAACATCAACAAGAAAAAAATAAAATAAAAAATAGCAGGACAACTAACTCGAACCACAACTCTGACACCACAGTACGCAAAACTTAGGTCAAATGTCAGGTGCCAAAACAAATTGTCGACCTACCGGCGCAAACGACGGTACGAAATTAACTACGACAACTCAATTAATAATACTAAAACTAGAACTCCGAGCGTCAAAAGACCATCCAACAGTTACAAGGTCAACTATTGTTAATGCTAGGAAATCGATTCACGGACAATAACAGACAAGATCACTTTGACTTCGGAGCGATTGCAGCTGCACGGTTAGGAGGCTTCGAACGCATAACCAACGGCTGCTTACTAGGGGCCTCCTGCGTGCGGTCCGAAGATACTAAGCTCCCGCTTCCTGATGCCACGGCTGGAGACGGCAAAGCACGAAGCTCTGGCATGGAGGCGACTCGGCGGCGAGAACCATCCCGGCACAGCACCACAATCCGCCCGTCGCTCGTCCAACTACCCTTCACTCCATGGATCCTCCTTGCCTCGACGAACACTGCGTGTCGGCTACTGGTTAAGAATTCCGACAACGTCATACCAGAACCCTTTAGTCTTGTCTTAGACGCCCACGCTGCATTCCTATGTACCAGGGATGCAAACCTCAACAAAATTGGTCTAGGCTTAGAGTCTCGCAGCCTTCCAAGGCGATGGCACATGTGAAAGGACTCACGTGAGAGGTTCTGCAAGTGTAGACTTTGAGTGCAGATAGCCACGGCAGTCTCAATAGTGCTTTCATTAGCGGCCTCGGGCACCCCATGCAACAGCAGTACCTTGTGACGCGACCTCATCTCCAGATCGTCCAAGGACTTAGCCACAAGTTCCATTTGTGCCTGAAGACTGGAAATTGTCTTCCAAATAAAGGTTTTAAATACCTGGAACTCGCTGTCAACTGAATTGGGCTGGGAGTTAGTGCGACTGCTCTCAAAAGTGTCCATCCTAGCAGCAAATAGCTCCTTCATCTCGTCCATGGATTTTTTGAGTTGAGCCAGAGTGTCCATTATATTAAAGTTGATTCAAATTGAAATGTGAGAGTGGTGACAATAATTTTATTAATTTGGTAAGTTGCTACTCAAAAGTAGTGATAACAGCTGAGGGTGGCAATAAGAGTTTAATTAACACATTTTTTGTTAAAAAAGTATTGTTTAATAAACTTTTGTATTTTTAACTATATTATAAAATAATGAGCAAAATTTGTATGTACTAATTATTTGTCTACCCGAAAAAAAAAACCTGCGTCACCTGCGTTAAATCTTTCAATCATTTCACGGCACCAATCAACACGATGGAGTTTTTGGGCCTCGGTCAAATTATGAGGTATCCACCGGGCACAAAGCTTCCTGACCGCTAAATGTTCATGTAGGATTTTGTGGACTTGACTCAATCTGCTGATAGGTCACTCTTTTATCAGTCACTATCATACGCCGCACAACATTGATGTTATCTTCAGTCGGCGCCGTAGAAGGCCGTCCCTTACGCAGATCATCGGTGAGATTAGTGCGACCACGTTTAAACTCATTAAACCAGTTGTAAACAGTGGCACGAGATGGGCTTCATCGGGAAAGGCCAATCGTAGTCTATCATAACTTTCTTGTTGACTTAAATGATATCAAAAGTCATAAAAAATCATTGCACGAAAATTTTCTCGCGTTAAATTCATGCTTACGTGACAGACAATTTTCAATTTGCCGCCAAATCGTGAAACACATGACAAATGAAATGATGAATGAATACACGTATTTAAACACTAAATTCTAATTAAAACTGTCTATTATTAGCAGGGATCGGAACTTCGGATCGATATTTACCTAATCTTTGGCGGCGGCGTTGTTGTTCAGTTCTATGGAGGCGGACTCAATATTATTTGATAAATAATAATCCCGGGATTTCGGAATAAATAAATTACGCCATCATAAATCCATAATTAACTATTTATATTCACTATTTGAAGTTATTTTTTGAATAAAGATTTACCACATTTTTAATTTCATTTACAGGTAACTCATCTAACCTAACCTAACGAATTCTGAGGAGCAAATTGACGGGACTGTTTATCCTAAATTGTAAAATAAACATTTTGTAGAATCCGAGAATCCCGGAAATTATATTAATAAAATAATACTTTTAAGAAGCCGACGCCATATTCGCTTCACTTTTTCCGGGATTTTGACAACTTTAGGTAAATATCGATCCGAATTTCCGATCCCTGAATTTATTAGACTTATTTTACGCTTGCTCGAGAATTAACCAGACTGGTGAACAAAGTAAAGTAAGCAGAATGGCGTCAATGGCGTAGTCGCGTCGCTCGGTGAGTCCACCCGAATCGACGAATTGAGCATCGAGGTGAAAGCGCGCGTGAGTTCCTATTCGTCGAAGCGTCGTAGGAAGGCGTCCGGTTGGTGATTTTTGACACTGCCGACAAGTGACGAAGCTGCTCGATGAAACCCGACGACCCTTTGCTGCGCGGTAACAGTCGCCGAGATGTGCGCCGTGCACCACGAGGTTCGTCAGGTACCTATATGCGCAATAGCTCCGTGTCACGGCCATGACAAAGGGAACTTTAAGCTTTTTTCCTATGTACTTTCCTTCGTCCTGGTGGCTTGATGTTAATGCCGATGATGGATAAACGTTGTTATCGGTGTGATTCGCTTCTCTTTAGCTGAGTTTTCTGACTTGCCCGATGATGTTGCACCGGTGCCGTAAATACTAGTCACTAGCGAGAGGTTTCGGTTTCAGTCTTGAACTCTTTTTATATCCCTTCGAAGGACCATGTCTAGGATTAGGTTTGTGTGGACTGTACAATATTAAAATTCACTGGTTTGCATTAATAATATAATTAAGTATAGAGCGAACACACACAACGTCCATTACGTATAATAGTTTTGGGAAGAAGCAAGCTTCACCACAGATAAGATACGAAATCACACCATTGATGCGAAGTATCAAAATTAGTGTTGGCGGTGTTGCCAACAATGGCGATTATGGAGAAGATCGATGGAGTGTTTCGTTGAAACCGCAATAGATATGGATTGGATAGATCGATTTGTAGCGACCGGCAGCGGCAGGCGCGGCTCCCGTGCGAGCAGACCTTTAATAACCGTTATTTTCGTGTAACGTTATGTTTCATAACGTTATTTTACTCGAATAACGTTATACTATAACGTTATGTGACGTCATACCTGTAGCGGTATTCATTATAACGTTATCAAACAAAACGCTATACGTATAACGATACTTCGGTTAGCGCTACAATAACGTTATAGACCATCTCTTTCTTACACTCAATTTCACTCACTCCCGAGCTTCGTGCGGCTGCGGCTTATGGCGCCTGATATTGTTTTGCCTTGCCGTTGCCGTTGCCTGCTATGTACCGATGTTTTAACTGTACTGGCTAGTGATTCTCTGAACAACGACGGTCGGACGGACGGACGAGTGAATGTCCAAGCGGCGAGTTTAAGTAGTCCCGTCGGTGCGAACAAAACATATTTTACCGCGTGCATTTTCAATTTAGCAGCATGGTTTCTGCCGATGGATCGAACGTATAAGGTAGCTTAATTGAAAATGCACGCACTAAAATGTGTTTTGTTCGCTCTAACGGGCCTACTTAAACTCGCCGCTTGGACATTCACTCGTTCGTCCGACCGTCCGTTCTTTTTAACCCCCGACGCAAAAAAGAGGGGGGTTATAAGTTTGACGTGTAAGTGTGAGCGTGAGCGTGAGCGTGAGCGTGAGCGTGAGCGTGAGCGTGAGCGTGAGCGTGTGCGTGTGCGCGTGCGCGTGTGCGAGTGTGTGTGTGGCACTGTAGTTCTTAAACGGATAAACCGCATCATAGCTCCCAAACGGATGAATCGATTTGGATGCGGTTTTTTTTATATGAAAGCAGGTTTCTTGTCGGTGGTTCTTAGACATGTTTTATCAAAATTGGTTTAGCCCTTTTTGAGATTTTGCTTTCAACCACCGCTAGAAAACTTGCTTTCAAACAAAAAGAACCGCATCCAAATCGATTCATCCGTTTGGGAGCTATGATGCCCGTTATTAACTAACACCCCTCTTTTTATTTATTACTTATTAGCCCCCTATTATTCATTTCATGTGTTTAAAGAGACGTTGCTAGCTAAAGTCATATTGTTAATTTGAAAAAGTTTAAAACGCGTTTAAGGTGCGAGTCAGGGCGCGCCCGACACGCGCCTGATACGTGTTTGAAAGCGTCCATATAACTCCATGTTGAAACACCACCGCGCCCGCGCTCTGTGTATTGTACACACAACATCACACCTAACTAACCATTAAAGACGGAGCAGAGAGAAAAAGAAAGAGATGTATATTATGTGTATTATGTCAACAACATTCGATTCTAGTGCGACTCTCTTTCATGCAATATTTCAGATTTCTGAAGTGTATAGCTAGATGCGTTGCTGTGTGTACTTTACGCATCAGCTGGGGCCCATTACTCAAAGCGTATTAGTCTAATAATACTAATGCTTTGTCGATTGTAAATAAAACCACAAAATGAGTTAAAAGACATATCAGTGGATTAAAACTTTTTGAGAAAATATGACGATATAATGAATAAAATGCGAAATGTAAATGTGCTAAAGATTCGTTTGGGAAATTAAACTACGGCAATAAGTTTTTTGGGAAGTGAAATATGGCGAAAAATATTTTGCCCAAACCCACTTCGAAATATATCGCCTTTCGGAAATGTTAACCTTTTTAGTCTTTTTAGTCTATGTATTTTAATACCTAGTAAAATGAACTTAGGATAACTTTGATTGTACGTTATACTCGTAGGTACCAAAACTTGACCCTTGACTTTTTGACCAAACATGGTTTTGAAAATTAAAAAAACTGTGAAATAATGGCATTTACACACGCTTTTCTATAATGCGTTCAGAATCCGTTGGCAATAACCAGCATTACAACAATCAATTTTACGGTTCTCTCCTAGGCGCGGAAAGTAAGGGATTTCCTGACGAGGTGGTTAGCAGGCCGAGCAATAGTGAGGGAAATATAATGTTTTTCTCAAACAATGCGAGGAAATGATAGAAATACATAATTCGGAGAAAATGTTTGTTTGAAAACTACGAGTATTTGTTAAGATAGTTTCACGCACAACGAGCCGCCGCCACCACTGCCACCACGGCAGGCGCCCGGCGCCGCCCCACACTGCACCCACAAGTTGGGTATACGGGATTTCGCGAAAATGAGGCACTCGTCTTCGTTTTTCAAAAGAAAGGTTATCCTTGTTTGGACGATTGTATCGTTTCTCAACCGTTTCATATGCCAACCCCTTTTTATTTCTGTAACTGTAAATATGTCATGGTGGTTGTGTGGTGGTGGGGGTGCTAGTAGCTGTAAGTTAATTTCTTATTAGGATATCAAATATATAAAGTTATTAATTTTAAATTTGGAACATCTTCCAAAATCAACAAATAGAAAAGCGTGTGTAAATCTCATGTCCTCATTTGTTGTAAACAGAACACAGTCCATTGGAGCAGCTGTTAAATTAGGTGTGCCTCAGGGCTCCATATTAGTTCCTTTCTTATTTTTGGTTTACATTAATGACTTACCACCCATGATAGAGAATCTTTGTGATATTGTGCTATTTGCTGATGATACATCATTGATTTTCAAGGTAGACCGAAAATCCGTCAATTACACTAGGATAAACGCGACGCTAGGTAAAGTACTTAATTGGTTTACTAGTAACAATTTGCTACTCAATGCTAGGAAAACCTCCTCACTAAAAAGGGGTTAGGTTCGCTTTGCCTAATGTTAGACCGGTAGAATCTAGTATATTTCTAAATGGCGAGTGTTTGGAAATGGTAGATAAGGCGCTTTTCTTAGGGATAACTATAGACAAAAACTTGCAATGGAGTCCCCACATAGCAGTACTAGCAGGTAAATTAAGTTCTGCAGCTTATGCTGTTAGGAAAATCAGGCAACTTACGAATGTTGAGACAGCTCGCTTAGTTTATTATAGTTATTTTCATAGTGTTATGTCATACGGTATTCTGGTTTGGGGAAAAGCTGCTGACATACAGACTATATTCGTGTTACAAAAAAGAGCCATCCGTTCTATATATAACCTAAACTCCCGTGATTCTTTAAGATTACTATTTAAAGAAATTAGTATTTTGACAGTAGCGTCACAATTTATTTATGAGAATATTATTTATGTCATTAAAAATCAGGACTCTTTTATTAAGAATTGTGATATACATAATTTTAATACAAGAAATAAAAATAAAATAGCTATTAAAAAATGTTCGTAAGGTTTTTAAATCATTTGTAGGTCAATGCATCCATTTCTATAATAAATTACCTGACGAAGTTTTAAAGTTACCATTTCCAGTACTTAAAACTCACTTGAAAAAGTCGCTGATGTCTAAAGCTTACTATAGGGTCGAGGACTATCTATCAGATAAAAGTGCTTGGCCTAAACTAAACACCCAAATAACTTAATAATAACTTAATCGTAAGAAATATGTACTTAAACATTGTATATTGTCTAGGGGACACGGTTTCTGTAGGAGAATGTATCGAAACTTTTTATGTAGTTGTATTACACCATCATAATTAAGTATAATTTTCATAATTATTTTCTATTACTTACTACTAATTAATTCTGGAGAAAATTCAGAGTTTTGACACATTTTCCTGCTCAACTACGCGTGAATACATTTATTTCTTATCGTATGTTAGATTCATTGTTTTATATAATGATAGGTTAAGTTTTAAAATTGTATATTTAAAAAACGACTAACTGTTGAGTTTCTTGCGGCGCTTCTTCTCAGCAGTGGTCTCTTGCGAAGCGCTGGTAGATTTTTGACGTGTAAAAGTGCCCGTGCGGCCTACTTACTGAATAAACATCTTTTATCTTTTTTATCAACACAATTTAAATAGCCCCAATCGTAGGTACTAAATTAAAATTGAAATTTAGTAAATACGAAACATCATCACTGTCGGTATGTCGGTATGTTGTAGCTTAGCATCTATATGTTACAGGTAGGACTGGCAGCAATGCAGGTCCTTTGCCTTCTGACTCTGAACCCATCTTTACATAATTAGGCCTTGAAAAGACTCATGGGATATTATTATGTCACAGGAAAGCTGAAAATAATAGGGGAATGTATGTTTTGCAGCCCATAACGTCGTCGGCGGTCTATATCTTGGGCGAGATAGTGTCGAGCAAGACCGACGCGGCGCAGCCCCTGGTGCGGCTGTTCGCGCACCATGACCTCATCGTGCCCATCGTGAAGGAGCTCGCCGACGCCGAAATATCCGTGTTGACGTGAGTCTCCTGTGCTATCTGCGCCCTACAAAGTCACGTCAACGTCCTCACTAAAAATGGTTTCCATGCAAAAAGCTCAAAACTCGAATACAATATTCATTAGACAAATGCACTATTTCAATACGAATGAAAATAGTACGTTATTGCAGAGGCCGTGATGTAAGGGATTTAAGGACGGGTTTGGGGTAGAGGGTCGAGTCGTAGACGAGGCCGGATATAACGAGTCCTTCAATCCCTGTTCCGGCCGAGGATTGTATAGTACTTTTCTCAAGCAATGTGAGATAATATTAAAAGTACATTGCTGCAATCTTACGATGGCAATCTCAAGACTGCAACCTTACGATGGCAATCTCAAGATTGCAATATTACGACGGTAATCTCAAACTGAAATATCACGATGGCAACTGCACATAAAGGTAGTAACAGATGATAACAAAGTCGGTTGGCAGTATGTAATTTTTCCTTAGTCAGTTAAATGTTAGTACAGTCAGGGTAAAAAAAGGTTCGTCACTTTTCGACTCTATAACGTCGTTAAGGTCCAAAAGTGATGAACCTTATTTTACCCTATACAAGCTAATTTAAAAAGTTAGAGCAGCGGCCAATAATGTTTTTTCCTACCCCTGTATTTTTATCTGTCATTTATATAGTCACGAACACTAATATAAGAACATACATAATATGTCCGCAGAATAATCCAGAGAAAAGTCTGTCTAGTTTATGCCCCGTAACAGCACTTGTGCTTTTTTAAATCAAAACGACACGTCTAGCTGCAGAATCTTTCCAAACCTCGGTTAAAGTATTAAGCGATACACACAAACTTTACAACAATAGTAGATTGTACAAGGGTATAAAACAAACCATTTTATCCAAGATAGGGATGGATAATCCATTTGTCCATTATTTATCGAGGTTGGATAATTACGTCGAGGATAAAAATTTAATTTAAAGTTTAAAATACAGACCCGACTCAAAACAGTATGTAAAGAAAAACCTGTAAAAAGTAAAACATATATATATATATAGTATTGGCCCTATAAGTTTAATTATGAGTAGGTATATATTTTGATTCAAGCGTCGCCACGTCGGGGACCGCTAAGCAGCTGGGGTATTTTATATTATTTCGTTTACTTTGCGCTCCCCCGACGTGTCGCAATTTAAACTTTTCGAAATAAACAATACGACTTTAGCTAGCAACGTCTCTTTAAAGACATGAAATGAATAATAGGCGGTTAATAACTAATAAATAAAAAAGAGGGGTGATAGTTTATAACGTGTATCTCTATGTCTATGTATCCGAGTGTCTGTTTGTGGCATCGTAGCTCCCAAACGGACGAAATGATTCGGACGCTTTTTTTTTAAATAAAGCTTAATCGGGATGGTTTTTAACAAGATTTCATGAAAATTGGTTAAGCCGTTTAAGAGATATAAGCTCTTAAAGTTTGTATAAATCGGGGGCTCTTAACCTCCTAAAACCTCTATATCTCAAAAACGGCTTAACCGATTTTGATAAAACATTTCTAAAAACCACCGCCAAAAAAAACTTCTTTCAAATAAAAAATCCGCATCCGAATCGGTTCATCCTTTCTAGAGCTACGGTGCCATAGACAGACACACACACACACACACACACACACACACACACACACACACACACACACACACACACGCACGCACGCACGCACGCACGCTCAGACAGACGTCAAACTTATAACACCTCTCTTTATAGCGTCGGGGGTTAAAAGGGAAAAGCAGAGTGTATAACTCGGTCTTATAACTGTACATACATTTTATTGTAATACTACAATACAATCGTATCCGCGCGGCATAGTCCCTATAACACTGGCTGCATTACCTCTCTGGATAGCTAACTAATTAATTTCTCAAACCATTCTGTTTTAGTCCCTATTTCACAATCGTTAAAATATGATTAAATCGATATATATATATATTGTGCCCGTCTTATAACCCATTTTATCCTCGACTTAATTATCCAACTTCTCCTGCCGGCTCAGGTGGATACCATAAGTCTTGGATAAAATGGTTTGTTTTCTGTCCTTGTTGTACAATCTATTTCCAACTCCTGTACTTTTATCTGTCATTTATATAGTCACGAATACTAATATATTATTATGAACATACATAATAATATGTCCGCAGAAAAATCCAGAGAAAAGTCTTTTTCGAGCCAAAACAACGCGCCTAGCTGCCAAAGCTTACTAAACCTAGGTTAGGTGAGGTTGTAGGCGGCATTGTACTTTGACACAGATACAAAATATAGACACCGCGAATAAACGCCACTGACCGTGTGAGTATTTAACGCTTCAAAGCGTTGCACAATCGATTTAATCATATTTTAACGATTGTGAAATAGGGACTAAAACAGAATGGTTTGAGAAATTAATTCTGTTACCTGATTGGTCGATTTTAAAAGATTTACTGTCATTAAGTACAAAAAGAAATTCGTCAACTTGAATTGATCATTTGGAATTTTGACCTAAGTGTAAATCTGATAAAATGTAATTATGACCAAATTTATTTTCGTTAAAAATTAATTAAGTCTGAAATGAATTATGTCCATTATAAAAAATGTGCAAAATTTAATAGGTACGCACAAAGTGAATATTGTCTAATTTTATTTGAGACCGTAATGTAAATTTAAGTACAAGTATTTCAAATGGTAATACTTCCATATACAAATGGTTATTATTCCTGTCGGCCTATATTAATTTTGGACAATTTTACCAGAGGACATGATTCCATTTTGGACAATATTCTGGATGGAAAACTATCCTAATAGTTATATTTCAATTTGGCATTTTTTCCGATTTGACGACTAATTCTTTGTGGACGAATTTCTTTTTGTACTTAATGACAGTAAATCTTTTAAAATAGCTTTATTCTGGTTGGTCGATGCCAAATACAACGTTTTTAAAACAGTTCAATTATTTAAAGAGTATACTTACCAAATAGAACTTAACGTTCCGATTGACAGTCGACGTGTATTTAATTTGGTGAAGTATTTTGATTGGTCAAATTAAAATGTTTTGTGAATCATTCTATTTTCCATTTCATATTTTCCTTAGGGAAAATACGTCAATCTAAAAACAAAGTTAAACATAAACACATATTCTGTTCGTTCGTTCGTACTTTTTTCGCTTAATTTTGTATTTCATTTGAAACCTAGTCGTAGAAAAAGTGTATGCAACGGTGTATGGGCTCACATCGTGAAACACACCCCTTGTCTTTTTTGACCTCTCTTATGCAACTGTTGCGTAAACTACTATTTCTTAGGCTTTTCATATGTAGGGAGCCATAAACAAGAAACTTCATGTCTTAATTTCGTGACGTGACGTGAGCATGTTTGAGAAAAGCATTTTAATTTTTTTTTACCAACTTTTGCTGTACCGATGTTTTTCGATCCGTACAATGAAATGATCATTACATTATACTAAATCGGTTTGTAACTGTGGTTTGTACAGTCGAGTTCATAAATATGTGTACACTTTAGTACCTAAAGACTGTTCCTATTCACAGTGCCAATTAAAATAACAGGTATACCTGACTGTAATTGTCTTTTGATAGAGGATGAAGTAGTGATGGGAATAATTTTACATCTAATTAGTTAATTAAAAAGGTATATATGTATATATGCTCACTACGCTCAGTATTTAATGTACGCCCTCACCGTAAATATGTCGTTTTGCTCCTTTGTGACACAATCTACCTACTATTTTGAAAAGCTATGAAAATAACCAAAATATGATAAGCCAACAAAGTTTTTTTCAAAACGGAATTTAACGTGGAGTTTATATATGGCCGACCAATTACATCATGTCACGCACCACAGTGCATATCGGATCTTAAGGCTAAGTGCACATGAAGGCGCGTCAACGCGCGGTTGGCTCGCTGTGCGGTGTGGGACTAACAAATCAATGTTTATTTATTTATTTATTCAGGTTACAAACAGTCACATGACAATTATATAATGGATGGGTATGAGCACAAAAAGACCTAAAGAACCATAAAAGGAAATACAATCAATTTTAGCCACAATAGATACAAAATTCATAATAATAATAATGATAAGAATTTAAATGATATAGATACTTTAGAATTTAGGAATATACATAAATCTTATGAGATGTTAATTACTCATATGCTGCTTACAAAGCAATAAAATACTATTCATTGTAATTAATATTTTTTGCTGCTTTATGCTTGAAAGAACTTACACCTTAATGAAAAATATCTATGACACACAGTTTATTATTATAAAATTGCGTAGCATGAGAAATAAACCGGTGTTTAGCGTAATTAGTCCGACAGATATTGTTTTAAACTGAAATGATGTAACACGTGAGGAGGTGCGCGGGTCCCGAACCGCAAGAGTTCCAATAGAGCTGAGCAGTCGATCTTGTTATGAAGTAATTTGCTAAGAAACATGGCGTCTATAATAAATAACCCTACGATTAACCAAACTTGGCAAATTGTGAAAACGGTTTACTAATGTTTGGTCAAAAATATTTTCCCAAAGTATCACTTCCCTATAAGTATACTTAATCACTATTTTACTTAAAATTTAATTTCCCTAGAAATCATAAAATAAGGCAAAACAACTTTTAGCAAATTAACAGTTAGCAAATTTTTTTTGGCAAATTATTGTTTAACAAATAATTACTTGGTCATGTTTCGTTTTACCAAATTTCATTTAGTCAAATGTATCGTTTCGCATGACATACTTTTTTCCAAAATATTGTTTGGAATACGATTTATATCCTGCAGCGCATTGGATAAAATTTAGGGTACTTATGAGTTTCAGGTTCGCAGTTCTAACCTAACCTACTTTTCTGGTTGCAGTTCGTTTCTGTGGGGATCGCAGTTCTAACATAACCTAACCTACTTTTCTGGTTGCAGTTCGTTTCTGTGGGGATCGCAGTTCTAACCTAACCTAACCTACTTTTTTAGTAGCAGTTCGTTTCTATGGGAATCGCAGTTCTAACCTAACCTAACCTACTTTTCTGGTAGCAGTTCGTTTCTGTGGGGATCGCAGTTCTAACCTAACCTAACCTACTTTTCTGGTTGCAGTTCGTTTCTGTGGGGATCGCAGTTCTAACCTAACCTAACCTACTTTTCTAGTAGCAGTTCGTTTCTATGGGAATCGCAGTTCTAACCTTTTTTTTTTTTTTTTTTTTAACGTAGAGGAAATGCATTTACGCATCGTCCCCCCCGGCTAGGGTAGCCTTATGGGGGGGGGTATGACGGACTCTCAACCACCTCAACTGAGGTGGAAGCCTACCGTCTAAAACCTCTCCGGTGTTAACCTCCAAAAGCTGTTAACGGGGGCACCGTGGGCTGATGACTATGCCACCACTGGGTGCCCCCCAGCCGCCCCAGCCTATTGCTGGGGCACCTGCGCCAAAGGAGGGAGGGTTCGGTTAACACTCCGAACCCTCCCCCAGACGTGTAGAACCATGTTGTGGGACCCTATCCCCACGGTTCTACTAGGGGTTCAGGCTGGCAGCAAACTGCCTCCGCCTTCGCCCCACACGTCTACGCCGGAGCGGGTGCGCATCCACCTCCGCCTCGCGCTCCCGCTCCGCCGCCTCCTTCTGCGAGATGACGCTCTCGCAGAAGGAGACGACCGCCAACCACGATCTCTCACTGCTCAGCATGGCCGACACCACGCTGTGCAGTGAAAGATCGGAGAGCCCCGTGTCCGCAACCATAGTGCGGCGCTCCGGATCCCACTTCGAGCACACCTCTAGGGTGTGCTGGGCCTTGTCGTCCGGATCGCCGCACTGATGGCAAACCGGACTAGGCTCTCTCCTAATCTTGTGCAGGTAATGACCGAAGCAACCATGCCCGGTCATCACCTGCACAAATCGCAGTTCTAACCTAACCTAACCTACTTTTCTGGTAGCAGTTAGTTTGTGTGGGGGTAGCAGTTCTAACCTAACCCAACCTACTTTTCGGGTAGCAGTTCGTTTCTGTGGGAGTCTGAGTTCTAACCTAACTTAACCTACTTTACTGGTAGCAGTTCGTTTCAGTGGTATAAATTGAGTGTGCGAAGTAACAATTTCAACAATCATTTTATTGGAATATAATATTTGCCAAAGGAAAACATTTGCTCAATAAACGTTTGTCTTAATAAAACTTGACAAAGTAAAATTATGCCAAATGATAATATGACGAAATAAATAAAATGCAAAATGTAAATGTGCTAAAGATTCGTTTGGGAAATTAAACTACTGCGATAAGTTTTTTGGGAAGTGAAATTTGACGAAAAGTATTTTGCCCAAACGGCAGTACACCTGTGAAATCTGCTAAATTCAAATTCAATTCAAAATCATTTATTTCGGACAAAGTCCATAACGTCTTACTAACAGTATTACTTAAATCTAGGTTTAGTATTATATTAGGTTTTAATTTTTATTTAATTTAAATAACATTTGCGCATAAGGGGGCATGTAGCTGCACCCAGTGCTTTAGCCACGGTGAGTCCCACCGGTCGGCCAGCGCGCACAGGATGGTATTCGAGCTTGCGCGCCACCGCCTCAACAGCGAGCTACATCGCTTCCTGATGATCGCGTGGAAGCCGTCAATCCGCCCCTCCGCGAACATACCCGACGCGCTGCAGTGTCGTGGCAGCCCGAACACCACCCTGTACGCGTTGTTGTATTGTACTCGCAGAGCGCTGTATGCCCGCTGCGTGTAGCTGATCCATAGGCTGCACGTGTAGAAGGACTGGCAATATGCTTTAAAGAGCGTAGCCTTTAACTGTTCCGTACATCGTGCAAACCTACGAGCCAGCATGTTACAGCGCACAGCCAGCGCTCTGCGTTCCCTCTCCATGTCCATGTAGCCACACTTGTCGTCGGTGACCCAGTGACCCAAATATTTAAAATGCTTCACTTGTGTTAAGGGAGTACCGCAAAGAATAACCGGTGGAACTCTGTAAGATTTATTACCTGCTTTAAAGAGCATAATCTCGCTTTTATTAGCATTATATTTGAGCCCGTGGGCCTCCGCATACGACTCACATTTGCGCAACAAAGTAATTGCTAAAGGTTGCTTTTTTATAATCAATGCTATGTGGGCCTGTTCTGAAAAAGAGTGCTTTCAAAAATTTGTTTTGTATTCGTTCGGTACGATCAATGTATAAAGCATAATTTGGACTCCACACCACACTACCAAATTCAAGTAAGCTCCGAACAAAAGCGAAGAAAAGCACATTTTAGGTCAGTGCATTTCTGAAAGGTTGACATATACGAAGAATAAACCCAAGTTGTTTAAAAGCCTTTTGCGTCATAATGACAATATGTTTGATAAAATTAATCGGAGAGTCGAGTGTAATGCCGAGAACTCTTACACTGCTTACGCGTTCAATAACTCTACCGGAAAGTTTATAGTTGAAAACTAAAGGATTGCGTTTTCTAGAGTAAGTGATGATAAAACATGTATCCAAATTGAGAAACAAAGAGTTACAACTACAATATGAGGCAAGGTTATCCAAATCAAGTTGGATATCGATGCAATCCTCAGTGGTGGAAACCAAACGATAAATTTTCATATCATCTGCGTACTGTAAGTGATGACAATTGTTACTTAAGACGCTAACAATATGGTTTATATAAAGAATAAACAACAACGGGCCTATGTGCGACCCCTGAGGTACGCCAGAGGTGATTTCCGAAAAAAAATACATGTAACCTTTCAGAGCAACCGCTTGTGAGGGTCTGCTTACGTAGGACTCGATCCATCTTAGAAGACTGCCATGTACACCGATGTCGGAGAGACAAAAGCGTATAATGACTAATTTTGTCAAATGCCTTTGAGGAATCGGTATAAATGGCGTCCACCTGATAGCCATCCTGCAAGGCACATATAACAAAATCAGTAAAGGTTATTAAAATAGATTCGACGCTGCGACCTCTTACAAATCCATGCTGTTGAGGGGAAATATGCCGGGCAACAGCATTTGTTAACTGCTCCGTTACGATTTTTTCAAAAAGTTTCCCAAATTATAGCTATTGATCATACGTCTAACACTGAGTTAATAGTCCGACCCTTGGTAGATCCGACGCGTGTATAGTGGTGTAGGTGATAGTATCTGGTATTGGATTGTGATCAGCAAAGGGCGGAATTTTCATAGCAAAAATCAAACATCAAGTGGGATTGACCATTGTGTTTTATCGACTATCGATGATTAATTGTCACGCACGACATGTTTTAGGTAATGAAATTAGACCTGTAATGGGGAGGCCTTTGCCCTGCACTGGGACTCTAGAGTACCAAAAAAAATAGACCTGTGTGTATAAAGGTTAACAAAATAAAAACAGTAACTAGTTTATTTTGTTACAATTCAAATATAAAACCAAAAGGAAATGTTACACAGTATAGCTGACAGTAGACTAACCTTCATTCATAATAAAAGTGTCGTAATCTATGTGTGTATTAAAAAAAATCTCTACATTATCATCATTTAAAATGGTCCAGTTTCCATTGTAGATCCATTTAATTTATAAAAAAACAAATTTTGTCATAGGCTGGAATCCTATCTAGTAAAATCGATAACTGGAATAGTCGATAAAACATTATGGTCAATCCCTCTTGACGTTTGATTTTTGCTATGAAAATTCCGCCCCTTGGTGATCAGATTTAGATTTTACGAAAGTCCAGAAGTATTTAGGTGATTTTGATATATTTTTTTGGCATATTGTATATTATGGGCAAAACAATTATTTTTTTCTAGTCTCTTTACGAAGCAGTTTAAATTCATTGTAGTCTCTTGGATTTTTGTAGATTTTCCATTTTCTATGTATTTTGATTTTGTGTCGGAAATGTTGTCGTTTACATGACCGCGCATTACCGATTACTATTTAGCTACGAAAATAGAGGACAAGATATCTATTGATTTACTAAAACCCACAATCAAATTGCCTCCACCACGTCCATTCTCACTGAATGTTCACGCCAGAATGCCGCGCGCAAGCCGCCGTCATCTGAACAGCTGAACCGCGCGTTACCGCTCGTTCAACTGAACTTAGCCTAAACCTAACTAAGCTAACGACGCGCGGTTAAAGATCGTGCGCGCGATGCACGACGCTACGCGCGGTCATGTAAACAACAACATTGATTTGTTATAATCTCACACTGCGCGGAGAGTCAACCGCGTGTTGACGCGCGTTCATGTGAACTTAGCCTAAACGTAGCATCTAATTCGAATCCTCCCGTAGACATTGTAATTGCCTTCCGAAATAATTACAAACACTTTTTTTATTTTTTAAACCGTTTATTTCGTCCCTGTCACTGAGACGAAAACCTCTCTTAACTATTTATTCTATCAAACCTATCAAGACATCATTACGTTTTCTGTCTAATTATATTCAGTAAAAAGAAATGTATATGTCAAGCACCAGTTAGTGTCCTTGTATTTTAGCGAAAATGTTTTTCATCAAAAAATACATGGTTATCTAAGATTACTATCTCAAAATAAACATGAAGACAATGATTAAGTGCATAAATAAATAATATAACCATGCTCAACCTTCAAAAGTACGCGAATATGGAGTTATAATGGTAAATTGACTTGTTTATAAGAGTGACGAAATGAATAGGAACGAACTTTAGTCTATTTAATGTCATGTTTAGTACCAATTTCACTAAACTATGTTAACGACTTAATAGACGATTAGAGCGTTAACAGCTATCAAAATGCATGAACTAACAGTCGACTAACATTGATTAAATTTAACATAGTTGGGTGAATTCTGTTCTTAAACTACTGTAAAGAATGGTGGTGGTACCGATTTTAAAACACATTCTTCATGATAATTCTTTTATTTAACTCGTAACTTATAAATATGCACAAGTGATGCGCCCGGCCCGCAGGCCTAGGAGCGACTCTCTAAAACTCAACAAAAATAAACAACCGCCGTTCTATCGAACCATTTGCTTTTAAATTTAAAATATTAAAAGCAAATGCGACGTATAACCTAAAAAGGTACAGTGAAATAAGGTCTATTTTCGCATTGCAACCTTATTTCACTACATCCCTCGTCCCTCTGGGAACAAGGATGAAGCCTACTTGCCCTGACATCTACCTACACGAGGAATAAACATTAGCTACTCGTCCAGTCATGCCGGATAGCCTGCTGTGCAATTAATGTGTCGTTGTGAATGCAGATTAATAAACCGACAACATTAACACAGTGGACTTCCGCCCTACAAAACCTCGGAAAAGAGGGGCGGCGAATAATAATGAAAATTAACCTGCCTGCCTGACCCTACAAAACAAGTTTGACAATCCATGCATTGAGGATGCTGTATTGTCTTACAAAAGTCATATTCATAAGACTCAGTTTCATTATGACATTTATGACTAAAAGAATCTGAGCGCTACCACTTAAGGAAGCTGAGCCTTATTGCGGACCCATGTCCCACTTATCCGTCAGTGATTTGACATCCGTCAAGTCACCCTCGGACTCATTACATCCTAATATAAAAATTACTAATGGACCTGTGTCCTAAGGATAACACACAATAAAGTTCCCTCACTTCCTCAAATTCCCATGGAAGAGAAGTGACAGGACATCCTTATTGGATACTTCCAGACTTCAAGATTTAATTAATTAAACAGTTAATTAATTACTCTCAAAGATCAGATTACGACACACAACCATTTTCAACCACATTGAAAATGCTTGCGCACTGATATCGCAAAGTAAGCTGTCATTATTATTTAAAATATCGACCACATACCTCACACTACTATACGATGTCACCCCATGTCTTATTCCTATGCACACCCCTAAGGTCATGGCAGATAATTCCCTCAAGTATACATATGTACTCGTGCGAGGCAACCATCCCCACATACCTTAAAACCCCAAACTAAAAGAATATTATATACATTATATTATGCAATAATAGAAGAACCGAAGAGGGTCTTCCTCTCCGCCTTCTATGATGCAGACAGCCATAGCGCCAAGGCGCCTTGTGGTCATCTTATTCATAGACAGCTTACTGTCGCGATAACGTCATCTTTTTCGACTTAGCTTCGAAGCGATAGTACATGAAAAAGAAACATTATTGAATACACAAATCATCAAAAATCTGCAACCCTAATCAAGACTAAATTCATCTTCATTTGTATACAAAACAGTTTCACACACCATTTAATATTATAAATAAGCATTAGAGTTATTTGATAAATTGTTTACTCCAATCGCCATTATATTTAACCATGTTAATCATCAATCCTTCCATCATGTCTGCATAACCTTTTTACCTGCCTATACCTTTCTATCTTAACGCCCCACGACTCTACATATAAACTATTATCCCAATAATTCATACAGCTATAGGTGAACAAGGCATCATACCATTGTTATAACCCGAGTTTATTATGAACTCATATGGGTCCACCCAAACTATACAAATTAACTAGCCCTGTAAATCCGTTTGCCGTCGTGAATGATGAAGGACAATACACCCTTCCCCTGAATTACTATGTAATGTTTAGGGTTTACACTCAAGATCAACATACAAATTACACCTAAATATAAAAAATCCCGGTCAGGTCGTTCCTAACGATACCATCCATAAAATACCGTCCATCTCATGCCTCATTCCATGATCCATAACTCACTTTCTACGACTAATTCCAATATTGATGATTAAATATTACACATTTATACAAACAATATTTACTTTGTTTACATACCATTTAATTCATTTATAGGTAATGTGTGACATTCAAACGTCAAGAAATATCTGATAGCTCACAGCTAAGCTAACGAAAAATTAAAAAGGTATTTAGCTGCGTTCACACTTCTGAACATGCTAACGCAAGATGCCATTAAATGTTAAATATCGTGATCAACGTCACGTCATTTATGACATAATTAAATACGTCGTAAGTATTTATTTCTTAGAAGCGAAAATAAATAGAAGTAATAAAATTACACGTGATAAAAATTAATAATTCGGGATTATAAATTCTAACGCGCCTAACATGAACATGCCCGCCTACATTTCGCTAGAAATTCCTACGAAGAAATACATATAAAAGATCTGACTTTTTAATGGGAATCCTCCGTGGCGGCGTCTTCTGGTAGACATCGCTCCTCTCTCGTCGTGATCATGTCGTGGATTACTTCTGGAGCTTGTCCTGGATCCATCTTCGATGATCGCTGCCGAACTCGAAACTTCTGCTGCACTTCGTCTTCTCGCAATGCATAGCGGAGCTGGAATATTACTGACCCGTACTAGGGGTCTAATTATAATCAAGTGCCTTTAATCTCCCCTTTTGATGGCCCCATATTTTTTCTTCGGTGCAGTGAAGTGAATAAAATAAGCGTCGATGTTGACCATGGTGTGGTTTCTATCACTTCCATTTCGTCCATATCGTCGTTTATGATAAAATAATGCTAATGATGATGAAATAAAAATATATTAAGTATGTACGTAACTTTCATTTCCCGGGTGGGTGTTGAAGATGATGAGGCACAGCGTCTACTCATCCTCCTTACTCTTCTCACTCAGATTGGTAGAGCATCACTTTTTACGAACTTTTTGCGGGTACGGGTGACTTGACTATTAACCTCCACCATGTAAAGAATGGTGGTGGTACCGATTTTAAAACACATTCTTCATGATAATTCTTTTATTTAACTCGTAACTTATAAATATGCACAAGTGATGCGCCCGGCCCGCAGGCCTAGGAGCGACTCTCTAAAACTCAACAAAAATAAACAACCGCCGTTCTATCGAACCATTTGCTTTTAAATTTAAAATATTAAAAGCAAATGCGACGTATAACCTAAAAAGGTACAGTGAAATAAGGTCTATTTTCGCATTGCAACCTTATTTCACTACACTACCATACATTAATTGTCACATTTGTGTGCGGCGATTAAAGTGACACGGTACTAAAGTGTACACATAGTTATGAGCCCGACTGTACAAAAAAAAATAGTTCAAAAAATGAAATATAATTTTAATTGTTTGTACTTTTTTCTTTTATTGTGAATTATTTTTAGGTTTATCATGAATACGATTATATAAAATGACTTGACGTTGACGTGTCACATGGTTACACCGTTGCCAGTATAAGGAATCGGTGCTTTTAAAACTTCGAAATAGAGCTAAGATTTTTATATGACTTGTAAAGCTTTACATACAGGGTGCCTCTGACCTTGGGGCTTTAAATGCAACGATCAAATCTACTTACTTACTTAAGTTTAGATAACTAATTGATGTTAAAGTCTAATTGTAAAATCAGTGTATTCAATCATGGCCCTGAAATCACTATTTCATGGTACAGGGGCGACATTTCCTTGGTAAGAGGAATGGAGAATTGGATCGCGTACATTGAAAATTACATTTAACTTCCATGTAAAAACTAAAATTTAAGTTGGACATATTTTTAATAACTTACAGAATAAAAGAAGTTCAGTTTGAGGAGTAGAAACGACCCATGCTTTTAAATCCCCATGGTCAGAGGCACCCTGTATATGGTTCTTTGCCCCCCTCTGTGGAGGCTAAACAGGGGTGGCGTGATTTATTTATTTATTTTAATTTATTTGCACAAAAAACGATAAAGTACAAAAGGCGGACTTGGACTTAGGTTGTTAGATTAGTCTTAGCGTCACGAGTGTCACTGGTTATTAACAAAAAAAAGTAAAAATGGGAACGTTAAAATATTGTAATTAGAGTAGGATCAGTTTTGAACAAGTAGAATGTGCAAGAAACAAATCATGTAACAGTTGGGGTAACACGTTTTCAGTGTGTTTTGATTCTGCTGATTACGGATCTGCCTGTCGCCATTGCGAAATTTGAACCGAAAGTACTGTGTATCGGAGAGGGTGCCGCCCATAGAAAAACAATCGACATTATTTTAGTAATCGAGTTCCGGTACCTTAAAAGTAGCCTGATTGTTATGGTTTTTAAATGACTTCAGAAAAAGAGAAGGTTCTCAATTTCGTCTGTTTTTTTGAAATCCATGAGGAATCGACACAACTCTTCAAAATTAGGCACACCTGTAGCTACTTTGGTATTTTTCATTGTAACTCGTCTATTTGCTCTTGGAAAGCACTATCTGGTGAAGTGGAACTGTGGATGGAGACCACAGATGGCCACCGGAACTCCAAAATGGTATATTTTACAAGGGTGGCGACAAGATATTTCTATTAAGATGGTTTAGCGACTATGACAAGCATTTTCTGTGTGTATGTTTTTACTTATAAAATAATTTTCCGCGCTGGATTTTCATTGCAACCCGTGTCAATTTTTAACCGGCTAGACTTCCAACGTTATCCCTGCAAATAATCCCGAAGATTTATTGTTTAGTTTTTACGTGATGTGATGACGTAAATATTAGGTAAGCACCCATAAAGTCTATGAGACAAACAAGTTTGGGGACGTCTGCTCTAGCTCTATATCTTTCTCAGCCATCATGGAAAAATTGTATTTTTTTCATTTACTACAATACATATCGTCGGTCTAGATGTGATACCTCGTATATGCAAACTGACAAACTTTTCAGGAGAGACAAAAAACTTCGTTGAAAACTAAGCCCATGCTTGTTACGAGATGTCACTCTTAAGTCGTTTTTAGCCGTCAAAATGAATTGTAATGCAGAAGACATTTACGAGTTAACACCGGAAATACTATTTGAAACTTTCTGCATCAAAATCTCATTTTTCTAAAAAATGTTAGTTACGAGGTGTCACATCTAGACCGACGATATAGGTATTGCCCAACTACAGTTCGCTAATATGCACTAAAACGTAAATATGACAAGAAATCTAGAAAAAAATAGCTATTTTTAAGGCTATCTCCCCATAGACGATTCTATATCTTCGTCTCTATCTAGGGATCGTAGAAAAATCTTAGAACCCAAAAGTTTTAGCAAATTATTTATTCGTCAATATTGCAGAACCGTAATTAGGATTAGCACAGATAACAGAATCCAAGTATAGATACCCAATGTCATACAGCAAAAGCGTGCCGTCCTAATGTAGGCAATTCCGTAGGCTATTTTAGTCCCATAGTTACACCAGTAGATAGCGTAACTGAGCCACCACTGCTATGACGCTGGCAGCCTACCTAATAGTTTTAGTAACATATTGAGATATCACC
The DNA here is from genome assembly GCA_963966035.1 of Acleris laterana. Lineage (NCBI taxonomy): Eukaryota > Metazoa > Arthropoda > Insecta > Lepidoptera > Tortricidae > Acleris > Acleris laterana. Next base: position 57,072,378 of record OZ014438.1, on the reverse strand, counting down.
AGATGGCATTGACTTCAAGAAAATTGTTGACTAAAAATTTATTATGTAATCGCCTATGCTATAATCCTACCGGTCACATTGTGGTAGCGTTTTAATAATTCACAGGCACATCTGCCCTGATTAATGTCCAGGACAATATGGGAAGTTTTTTGCTGATATTAAATAAAAGCAATAGGTAAAAAGAACTGGTTTATTATAAAACGTTTACAACAGTAAACAGTAGGTATTTATTCAGTTGTTTTGAATAAGTGGTAATATGACTATAGTGTCCGGCCGCTATGAAGTCAATCCTGACACATTCTCTAGGGTTGTCACACGTTCGATCATTGTATCGATAAAATTTGAGTCAAGCGTGAGTCGAGTTGAATGCAATTCTCTACAGCTATAATAAAAAATATTAATCAGATGCATATGAAGGAAAAAAAAATATTAGAGATAATATTTATAGTCATTACTTTAAGATGTACATAATACTGATACTACACTTTCCGAACCACCATCACTATCACTACTGGAATCGTTTGTATTAATTATTAACTCAAAGTCATTATCTAAAATACTGTCAATTTGAATGTCTCTGTTGTAATCGTCCCTTATTTTGGCTTTAATCTTATTTACTACCATTTCCCAGTTATTTTTGGTTACGTGATTGCATGCCTCTTCTAATAATTTCATCATTTTCGCTGTGGAAAATGGAGGTACAGTATAGCCACGTTTCGTCCAAAAAAACGACATTATCCCAATCTTCTATGGTTTTTATCTCGCGTAAAAAATCAACCCTTTTCATGGCAATATCGGATCTTTCTATTAGCACCTTTCGTTTGTCGCATTGTTTGTATCAGAATCCAATAATTTTTAATATCTTTGACAGCGATTTTTCTGATCCGGAAAATAAGCCAGCTTCTTTTAATGTCTGCACTAAATTCGATAAAGTTGGGTACTCTTTACGTGAGTAATATTTGTAAATATGACTACGGATAGCGTCAACGTCAAAATTATCTATGTCGGTAAGTTTCGCTCTTTTTTTCTTTTTGAGAGAATGTAGAACGTTATCTTCCATGCCAGTCTCACCCAATTTTTCTTTTGTGATTTTTATGATCGTTTTTTTGCTGATATCGAGAGCATCTGCAACTCGATCCAACACCGATGTCACGGGCAATATCGGTCCGCCGTTTTGAGCTTCTCGTTCAAAATAGTTACGAACACGTATGACAATCTCACGAGACTGACTGTTAAGAACGAATTTCTTCGATCGTTTCGGCATTTTAGCAAGTCCAAATAGTAAGCGGTCAGGGGGTGAAGCAGTATCTATAGGCAAAACCAGGCACAAAATTACCAACCGTTGGAAGCAATCTCAAGGCAATACAAATAGTTTTATTATTTTGACGTTCTATAAATTGATTGACAGGAAGTATGAAAAACGAAAAAAAAATTTGCATACAAAATACAAAAAGTTTTAATTCTCTAGGTAGATGGACATCAACCTTGAAAAAAGTTATGTTTATAGAGGTTACTAATAAAGAAACATAGGTACGCATTTATTCAAATCCTATCTCTTTATAATATTGGTGTTATTAATGAAATAGAATATTACCTAGAATTAATTTTATTATAAAAAAAATATTTTTTATTAATGCATAATATCATAGACAATATTTTTGCTATACGAACTTTTTAACGCGAATCGATATACATATTGTGTGGTATTGTTGCCACACTATTCTGTCACACGCAACAAGCAAGTCTAACATTTTTCTCCTGAGGTTCACATTGACAATAATCAGGAACTTCATAGTTGTGCAATGTGTCAGGATTGACTTCATAACGGCCGGGCACTATAATAAGAATAAGGTTAATTTTTGGAAATACCAATACCAATCTTATAATCCTATTAATATTATAAATGCGAAAGTTTGTGTGTATGTGTGTATGTTTGTTACTCCTTCACGCTGCAACGGCTAGACGGATTTGGAAAATTTAAAATTTCTCGATGGACTAACGATAATGGAAATCTATTTATTAGGACGAAGGCGCGGGCAGAAGCTGATTATACATATAATCGGACTATTTATTTCGTAGAATTCTTAATTTAGATTTGGAATCAAACGATGTTTTTTTCGTATTGCAATAGTCGTGTATTTTAACTTGAAATAATTTCTTAATCAAAAAATCAAGATGACTTTTATCGTGGTAATCATCAGGAAGGTTAATTGTGTTATTGGCATTATCCATTAGATTTGATATTAAATTGATTTGATGAATATGGGTGATCCTATTATTAAACAAATCAAGCACCTGATTTACTAAATTGAACAAAAAATCAGTAGGTGACTTTAATGTTGGTGTAATCAAATTGGAATAGGTTTTGTTAATCAACAGCAATTGCTTTTTATCTAATAAATCAACTTCATCGTTAATCAATACTTGTTTACACATTGAGCAATGAAACTTATTGATACATGCTTTACCTAACCAACCTGCAAAATACGCAACCGAACAAGTTTCTAGCGTGACATCCTCGCTGGTCGTGGATTCAGGAAGGGTTACAGACGCCACCGTTTGTGAATCACCGCCAGTGGCAGCGCCTGAATTAGTGGAGCCAACGTTGCCGTCATCAATTTCTACTCTAGTTGTTGAATTTGATGACGCACTCGCTGGCCCGGTTGTGTTTTTTGCAGGTTGGCTGTTGTTGACAGAAGCGTTTCACTGTCGGTTTCGCAATACGTTGTGTCTAATTTGATTAAATTATTCAATAAATTGGATCTAAAAACGGCTCTCAAGCCTTTCGACGTCGGATTTCGATTACAGCCACCTCTCATTCGATAGATTCCAAACAAATTTTCAATTACATCTTGATTTAATCTATATGTCATAATAAATTTGACTTCAGCGCCCTTTGAGAATTCCTCAGCAGAGAGCTGAAAAACGGCATTGATGTTTTGCTGCATGCCCTCAAAACATGGAGGGGTGTCAGTTTAGTTTTATTCTTTTTATTGGTCATTTTTTTCTTTAAATTTGCGAATAATTATTTTCCCTTGACGAGGGATTCATCGCGAGATTTTTTATTATTTGTTACGGCGCATCTATGTATACGGATTTTGATCAAATTCATTTTTAGAATTTAATGAATCAAATGGGTCTCTATTGACTGCCATAATTATTTTTAGTCATAATGTGTTTTAAGTCATAATTTTCGCAAGTCATAATGCATTTTTCTCAGGACACGGTTATTTTTTCAGATTTTGTATAAAACTAACCTAACCTAACCTAACTAATCTACACGATAAATGTTTATTAAAAACTGTAACTTCAGCCTGAAAGAAGTTATGACATAAAAAGTATGACTAACAATCTTCGATGATATATTTCTGTAGATGCACTGATGCCGCTTAAAAATGGCACCGGCAAAACAAGGCGCAAACAAGAAATGCGCCTTGTTTCGCTCTCATTCGCTCGGTGGCCGCGCGGGTGGTTGAACGTCAACGATGCCAAAGTGCGTAGTGAAAAATTGTAAAAATAACACGCGAACCGTGCAAAAAAAGGACGGAGTGTCATACTTCCAGTGAGTATAACCTTATCTAAACTAATTGGCGCATATGTCTCGTGATTTAAGTCTATTTATTCGCATTATTTAATAAATTTTGTTAATTTATTACGGCATGCACCATACGCATCTATCCCTTTCACTCTCGCGTGGACCGCTCATACGCGAAAACAACTCAGAACTAGCGCTGGAGAACAAAGTCAATGGAGTAATAATGGAGTCGCCTTTACTCTTTTTTTATGTTAATGAAGTATAAAGAGGACAGTGGAGATTTTTTTATGTTTATTTCTATTGTTTTTTTTTATGTTTTAGTTTTCCGCAAAATGAAATACAAAGAGAAAAGTGGCGGTGCATTGTCGCGCGAGATAGAGCAGAAGAACTTTACAAACCGAATGCATCTAGTGTAGTTTGTTCGAATCATTTTTCCGAAAATGATAAGTACACTACCGAAAAAGGATTTCATAGAATAAAAAAGACCGCCATACCGATTTTACAGGTAGATACAAAAAATCCCGTAAAGAATAGGTACTATATATGTATTTAAAAAAAATAAACAAAAATCTATTTATTACTTTGTTCGTATAACACATATTTTGTTTTACTCTTAATGTACTTATTTTACTATGATAACTTGATAACTATCAACCTTCTTGATACTTTTAGCTTGCAGAATCAAAAACAACAGAGGAAAAGGCTGAAAGTTGTGAATCTCCATGTACATCACAAAGTGCACCTAATTCAAACATAGAATTTGAAAATTCGACCATCATTCCACACACACCGGTAATTTCAACTCATAGTAATACCTATATAATTCGGTATCGATGAATTTCGCCAAAATGCTTCGGATTTGTTTTCATTGGTAGCATTGGTAATAAGCGTCTTAATTAAATGAACAACACTTCAAATATTCATGCCAAATTACAGCTTTCTAGTAAAGTTTCTGAGCTAGGCTGCGGACGAACGGACGGACGGACGGACAGACATGGCGAAACTATAAAGGTTCCTTGTTTGACTACGGAACCCTAAAATAAAAAAGCGGCCAAGTGCGAGTCGGACTCGCACATGAAGGGTTCCGCGGTTCACTCTTTAATTAACGCGGTTTTAATCTGTTAATTACAAAATGATTTATTCTAATTAAACTAAAACTTTATTTTTTCCAGGAGTCTGTGAGTTTGGAGCTGGATAATTTGGAAATAAATGCAGTCCCTACTACCCAATCTCCGTGTACAAGTTATGCATCAGTGTTGGACACTCCTCGGAAAGCTACCTTAAGAAAAGATCTTAGAATATGTAAACATCGTTTAATAGCCAAAAATAAAAAAATAAAAAATTTACAAAAAGTTAACAAACTATTAAAAAAAAAGAATGCAACATTAAAATCATTGATAATGGTTTTAAGAAAACAGAAAGATTTCGATGAATCTATTTTGGACAATTTATCAAATCGCATTGAAGTGAAAGACACGTTTAACGCATTGTTCCTAAAAAATATTAAAAACCGGAAGAGACCCTTTTCGAAATATCCACCGGGTGCCCGAAAATTTGCTTTAACTGTACATTTTTACTCACCAGCAGCTTACAGATACATAAGAAAATGTTTTCATAATTCTTTGCCTCATCCCAATACTTTATTGAATTGGTACAGAAGTGTGGATGCTTAACCTGGATTTACTGCCGAAACCCTTGACAGGCTAAAACAAAAGTCGGAGTCCACCAATAAAGAAATTTTATGCGCTCTAATCGCTGACGAAATGGCGATTAGGCAACAAAAAATATGGTGCGGAGGTCGATACATAGGCGTCATTGATATGGGTTTAGGTGAGACCAATGATAATGATCCTATTGCTCAGCAAGCGTACGTTTTGCTTCTTGTGTCGCTGAGAGAAAGCTGGAAAATACCTCTGGCATATTTTTTCATTACAGGGTTGAAGGCTGAAATGAAGGCAAACATAATTAACACAGCACTTCAAAAATGTCACTCAGTAGGAGTGAAAGTAGTGTCAGTAACATTTGATGGCTGTAAGAGTAATCTTCTTACTATGAAATTATTAGGCTGTAATATTAATGACATCTCAAATCTTAAATCGTTTTTCGAGCACCCGGTTTCAAAAACTAGTGTGACAGTGTTCTTAGATGCCTGTCATATGATTAAATTAATGCGCAATACACTTGAATCAAAAAAATGCATTATCGATAACAACAATAAAACGATTAAATGGAGCCTGTTGTGCCAGTTGAATAACTTACAACAAAAACTTTGTTTAAACTTGGCAAACAAACTAACTAACAGGCACATTGAGTTTAAAAATGAAATCATGAAGGTCAAGTTAGCAACACAGTTGATGAGTCGTAGTGTGGCCAAAGCTATAAAGTTTTGTCAAGATTTAAGTATCCCGGAATTCCACGATAGTGACCCTACTATTAAATTTTTGCTGCTTTTGAATGATCTTTTCGATGTCCTAAACTCCCGAAATTTAAAAGATCCTGGTTTCAAAAAGCCATTGCAACCAAGAAATTACACGCAGTGTTTTGTATTTTTACAAAGCGCTAAGGAGTACCTCAAATGTCTCAGTATTACTGTCAGAAGAAAAAAAACTATACGGAAAAAGTCTGAAACCAGAGTTGTATTTACGATAGAAACTGTGCCTCTTTGGAAATGCCAATCAAATACTGGTGTCATTGGACTACTGGTGTGCATAGACAGTATCCAGCATTTATACAGAAATGTTGTTGAATCGCAGTACCTCTCATTTTTGTTAGCGTATAAAGTGAGCCAGGATCATTTAGAACTCTTTTTTGGAAACATTAGAAGCCACGGAGGTCATAATAATAATCCAAACGTGCAACAATTTATGGCAGCGTACAAAAAAATTCTTACATTTATTGAAACTAGAGATAAATTTACAGGTAACTGCATTCCACTCGAAGAAATGCCAATTTTAAATTGTGGAAACGCAGTAACGCGTATAAATAGTACATCTGTTGGATATCGTGTAGAATTAGAGTTAGAAGGTGATGAATCGCAAGAGAAACAAAAATGTGATATAGACCGAGCACAAGCAGAAAAATATCAAGACAATTGTGACATTTTTTCTACTACTTTAAATGGCCAGTTAGCTGGATACGAATCTGAGTTAATAATGCAGATTATTGGTTATATATCTGGCTTCGTAGTTCGCCATTTATTAAAACATTTAAAATGCGAATATTGTAAAGACTGTTTGCTAGCCAAAGAAAAACTTAGGTTCCATAAATTAATAGATATTAAAGATTTGGGCGGCCTATGTTATGCATCAGATGATGTATATTTGATTTGTGAAAAAACAGAAGATATTGTTAGGAAATTTCTACGCACTGGTGGATGTATAAAACAAAAAATGTGCATTTCCGTTTTAAAACAATTTATTGATTGTAATGTGTTTAAAGACATTAATGAACACTGCCAAGAAACAAACTTTGGTCATAAAATCGAGCTGTTAAAGGCTGTTATTGAAAAATATATTGACATACGTCTTCATTATGCTGGTAAATTAAAAACCGCTGAAATCAAAAACAAATCGAAAAGGCAATTGTACAATAAATTAAATTTGTTTCAAGGCACTTAACTCAAATTAACGAAACTACCTACTGTTTGTGTTCCGACAAAAAGTGACAGACATAAATGCAGAGATATAGACATAAAAACATACATACTAATACACACACACACACACACAGACACACACACACACACAGACACACACACACACGCACACACACACACGCACGCACACTCCCAGATAATTGCAATTCTGACAATATTAGGTATATACTTACGGTTCGACTTGACAAACTTTTTTTTCGAAATTCAACTTTAATGCAGTCTACGCACATTTCGAAATATTTAATTTCTTTAAGTGAAATCCACCTAGGAACAATACATTTAAAACGATAAAAGCAACTCCATTCCTGTTTTGTTCCAAGTTGTAGCACGAATGACGCGAGCACAAAGTTCGGTGTCAAATAGAAAGTAACTCGCATTACTCCTTGTAACGAATTTGTGTTTTATTGTAATTAGTTAGGCTTTATTTTTCAATACACTTTTTTTCGACGTGTGTTGTTTCATTTCTGATTTTCCTAAAAGTCGTAAAATTTTATTGCCTTATTATGCTTCAAACCAAGATGGTGGTATGTAACAAACTTAATACGGATTTATTTCGGAGTTTATGTTAATGATTTAAGGTTTAAATTAGATTACAATGAATGACACTTTAAGACATTTTTCAAATTAATTGAAGTCGTATACATCTATGTAGGTACGTATTGACACGGGGACAATTTTTTGTTCGATTTTGCATGGAACTGTGCATCTACAGAAATATATCATCGAAGCTAACAATACATTATGACCAGTGATCGGATCTAGGATGCAATTTGGGGTGAACGACCTCAAACGTTATGCCTAACATGGATGTGACTCGGGATTTCCCGGGATTTTGGGAAATGGGTTATTATTAATAATTAATAACTTTTGTCGAGGGTTAAACTAAATAAACAAAATGGAAATGTTCGCTATCTATCTATAATAGGTCATTTATTTGACACATACTTTAAAAAAATATTTTAGATATAAAATAACTCTACTTTTTGAAACAAAATTTAGAAATAAACATCTTAATAACATACAACACAATAGCATACTAATTATATCCCTTACAATAATACCTAGACAAAAGAAATAGTAACATGACAAAAACTTAACCTAAAAATAAAATGAAATTAAAACTACTATGTTTTAGTCGTGTTTATATAATTAAAGTAACATACTATTATTTTTTCAATATTTTCAGTCGTTAATCGATTTCTTTTAACATCTAAGATCCATTTGTAAGTGGAAAAAGACCTTTCGACTTCTACTGATGTAAGCGAAGCGAATTTGTAATTTGTTCAGTTCTTCTATGCAGTACTGTAAAAATGTTGTTATTAACTACATATTATTTTATTACTTTTATAGTGTAAACTACTTACAATTAAAAGTTATTTACCTTTATATAAATGTAGGTATCAAAGAGACTCGCGGGATTGTAAGTCATATCCATGTTAAGTTAACGGACTTAAACCCCGGGAAATTGCATCCTAGATCCGATCACCATCGATTATGACCAACGATATGTATGGCAGTCAAAGGGATCCCGAATCAAATAAATCATTTACAACCTTTTCAAAATTTGCTGTATGTTTCGCAGTGCCACTTTACAGCTCTCCACTGTTGATCGCTGTTTTAATAGCTGCTGCTACAGAGTGACTTAATACCTGGGTGGCAAGTTTTACCCTCATTTTTTGGAAATTATTCGGTTTCAGGTGTGCTGGGGTCAATATTCTTAATGTTTTACTTTTATTATTTTTGTCTATAATGTACACATCAATTATATCCTTAAATGAAATTTCATTGCAATTTAAATCAAAATTGTTATTAATCAAATTAGTCCTTATCTTTTTAATCAAATGAGGCACATCGTAAATCTTAAATATGTTATTTTTATTGATAAAAAAGAAAGGATCATCCTTCGTTGCCCCTAAGGAATTGATCGCCTTAACATTTGTTGTCGCCTGATCGCAGACGACTACTTTTGGCAACAGACCACGCTCGAATAATTTGTTAATTACGGACCTAATCAACATAATCAACTTGTCCGCATTAACATTATTCCGAGACAGAAAACGCCAGAGGGATTTTCCAATTACTATACAACCCTCTGGTTACAAATACAAGCGCATACTTGGCATCCTTTGGGGTACGGTCACCTTCACCAAAATCTTCAAATCCTTCAATCAAATCAAATTTCATGGTGTAATCTAAATCGGCCTTTATGCTCAGTTAATCAAAACATACAGTACATGTTTTTTTTTTTAATTGTTTGCTCAGTAAATTTATCATTTATACTTTGGAAAATATTATCATTTAATCCAGGTAAACAATTAGTTTCTTGAAGCCAGTTTTGGATTGTTGTGGGAGCAGCTTAGTGCAATACCTTGCTTTCTCAAATGATTATAGGCCCCTGGCGATTTATAAAAAAGGGACATGAAAATTTTCTTTTGTGCCTCGTTCCATTGTTTTTGTTTTATTTTTAATTGCATTATTGCCAATATTTTTGATTCTTCGCTCTTAATTTATTTACTGAGGATATTGTAATTTTTCTGTTTATAATTTTTTTTCTTTAGTCGAATATATTTACTCCTCGCCTTCTTCAAAGTTTTGTTAGTTCCCTGATAACATTTTTTAATTTTTACTTTTCGGAGTGTCTTCGTCTGCCTTTCTCTTCCGTTTTTTCGGGGTAGCGCATCTTTCCAGATTGTCGTCCAGGTTCAGCTCCTCCAGTTCCTGACCTTTGGCACCATGATAAGTCTTGGTTGGTGTCAAAACTTTCAGAATTGGTGATGCTTGGGCTAGGAGAAAGTAAAAAGTTAAATACATTAGTTTTTACTTGATGTATTATTTTTTATCAAAATCTTTAATTTTGGTGCTGTTGCCGACCGTACTTTTGTTTGCACAATCATAATCCATAATGTGGTAAAACCTTGAGATGTTGGCGCAAAAGGTGAATCAGGGGAAGTATGTGTAGATTCAGCTCCTCGGTAGTGTACAGGCACTGCCAATTTATTTATTTGCACTCTTTTACCAATTTCATTTCGAATGTTTTGTTTTTTCAAAATGGTCGATACAGATGTATTTACTTCGTAGTGCCTCTTTTGGCAATTGGTGAATTGTCATGTTACCTGAAATTAAATACATTAAAATTAATGATTGAGCGCAAGCGGGCATCTATTTTAGCATATTTACATTTACGATAAACAACTTCAGAATCAAAATGTATAGGTAGTAAATTAATTATATTTCTCGACGCGCGTTTGTGTCAAATCACGCGACAAAAACGCGCGTCGACGGCGCTCTTGAAAACTTACAAAGGTGCCTAGTAAGTATATAACCAAGGATCGGAAATTCGGATCGATATTTACCTAATCTTTGGCGGCGGCGATGTTGTTCAGTTGTATGGAGGCGGACTCAATATTAATTTATTAACAAAGTTCCCGGGATTTGGGAATAAATAAATTAAGCCAACATAAATCCGTAATTAAGTATTGACATTCAACATTTGAAGTTATTTTTTAAATTAAGATTTACCAAAAATGTTATTTATTTTACAGGTAACTCATCTAAATTAACCTAACGAAGTCTGAGGAGCAAATTGACGTAATTTTTTATCCTAAATGTTAAATAATTAAAATAAACGTTTTGTAGAATCCCAGAATCCCGGAAATTATATTATTAAAATAATGTTTTTAAGAAGCCGACGCCATATTCACTCAACTTTTTCCGGGATTTTGCCAACTTTAGGTAAATATCGATCCGAATTTCCGATCCCTGTATATAACGCAACGCAACCAATTAATTATTGTTAGGTTTTTAGGGTATCGGAACAATAATTTACTAAATGTTCGACGAACATGTTTGTATGGGCTGCACCTTTTTCTGTAATGCCGGTTCGGCAACAGGCAGATCCGTATTCTGTAAGGCTCTGATAACGTGGTCACATGTTACATGGATGAATTGCAAAAATATTGTACATAGTTAAAGGCTCAATAAAAAAATCCTTAACAATCCTTAAGACTGCACCGAGCGTACGCCGGATGTACAGTGGCGCCCTCATTACTATTATTGTGTTTTGTGGACGAGACGAGACGAGACGTTTGCTCGGTGCAGTCTTAACTTTTTCCTTTGTGTAACGAAGATTAGTCATATAATCATAAGGATAACTTTCGTTACAGAAAGGAAAAACAATAGAAAGTTAACGTTGTCTCAATTAAGCCCGTAACTATGTACAATATTTTTTGCAATTCACCCACTTGATTTGCTGCTTGCATTGTTCAGTGACGCGTTTTCCAGTTTTGGACCTAGATATAATATGGGTGTTTAACAAACAGAGGAGAATTATAATTAATTTATTAGACTTGATACCAGTCTTCAGCAAATCTCAAACGGAGTATCATCTGTACAATTTTGATTGGCGTCAGGGATGCTACGACGATCTTTCGCGGCAACACGCTGGTGTCGAAGATGATGGACGAGGCGATGCGGCTGAGCGGCGCGGCGTACCTGCGCGCCGTGCTGCGGCCCACGCTGGCCGCGGTGCTGGCGGAGCGGCGGCCGTGCGAGATCGATCCAGCGCGCGTCAAACCCGCCGCCGCCGTCTCCGCTAACCTTGCCAATCTCAAGGACTACGTCGAACGGGTACTGCCTGCTCTGGTTCGCACTTGCGAACTACTTATTTATTGACCGCTACTCCAATCCAGGCCGCTTGGAAACTAGACCTAAAAATGTTTATTATTTAAAACGAGGAAATATCATGAGACGGATGTATTTGTCGGAGGTGAACGCACGACAGCTTCCGTCAATTCTAAAAAGCTCTATTCTTATTTTCAACAGTCAGTCCAGTTAAAGTTTAGGTTTATATAGCGTCTCATCAAGTGTCTTGATAATTCTGACTTTTAACACTTAAATAAATCTCTTTTGGGTAAACACAACCACTGTTTTCCCTTATGGTTTAGTTCCACTTTTTAATCCGAATTTGAAATCAACGTTATATTTTGGATAACACTTGTGAAATAGGTAGGTTGCGATGCAACGTTTAGTTAGAGTAATGCAGCGGCGTGATTACGAGCAGGTGTTCGACTCGATCACGTTATCGCACGCGAAGTGCCCAACGGTGATGTGCCGGCTGTTCGACGCGCTGCGCCAGTGTGCCGCGCGGCACTTCCCGCGCAACGCCGAGGTGCGCTACTCCGTCGTGTCGGGCTTCATCTTCCTGCGCTTCTTCGCGCCCGCCATCCTCGGACCTCGGCTCTTCGACCTCACCACCGAACAGATCGTGAGTACCACTACACTGCATTCTATCACTCGATAACATTTATTTTATATGCTGGCCTAGTATGGCTGCGTCTACAGGGTGTCCAGTAAATAATGGATAACCTTCTACCCATCTATGGGGTACCTCAGGCTGGTCCCGAAAAAGGACTTACAGGTTTAGTAAAAGTTGCATGGTTTTCGAGATAATCGAACTTTTCTATTTTCTTAATAATTAGCACCTTGCTTCACTGTAATGACCGCCAAGGCCACAAATAAAGAGATTTTGTCGTTCTGTTTGCTGTTAAATATTCTTTAATAGTGATGCTAACGGATGTGTCTTAGAGCATTATGGTAGCGACACTAATTTCTTGTTAAACATATCTTAATTTATAACATCACATTTTGCTTTAAAGTTTGAAACAACTTTGACTGCTTGTGGTGAAAAAAATTTGTATGAAGATCAGAGTGGCCAATATGTTGAAAAATAGTGTATCTAATACTGATTCTAAACTGGTATAACACATGGTGTTTACGTCTTTACAGATAAAGTTATTGCTGTTAGTATTCACTAAGAGCGAATTTTACCAAAACACCAAGTTATCGATAAGTAACTCTTTACTTGATTGGGTTAGTCATATCATAAAAAACGCTTCTCTTATGAAAACCAACGTCTAATTACTGCAAAATAATGAATCACAGAATACTTGAAACCTACATCAACAGTAATATTTGTAAATAAAAACCGAATCTGTTTATTAAAAACAATACTATTTAGGTACTATAACAAGTGTTCGAACTGCCTTCCCTCAACTCTGATACAAGCTCTGCACCTTTTAATAAAATTTCTTTTTAACATTCGGGTGTACTGTCGTTCGGTAATTTCTTGAACAGCCGTTTGAATATTTTGACGCAGTTCTTGCACAGAGTTAATTGGTTTGGAGTAAACTTTTTCTTTTAAGCAACCCCAAAAAAAATAATCCAGCGGGTTCAGGTCCGGAGAGCGTGGAGCCCATGCTATAGGACCCGCACGGCCGATCCGTCTATTAGGAAAAGTTTCATTTTGGTAATTTCGAACTTGAACCGCGAAATGAGCAGGGCAACCATCATTTTGCAGCCACATCGTCGTTCTTACGTTTAAGGGCACATCTTCCAATAAAATGGGAAGTTCGTTTTCAAGGAACTCCAAATATCTGGCTCCATTCAAAGTCTGGGATAGATCAAAAGGACCAATTATTTTCCCGTTTAAGATCCCCGACCACAAAATAATTTTAAATTGATATTGGGAGTGATCCTCTCGCATTAAATGTGGATTCTCTCCTTTTAATTGCCAGCTATGGTAGTTATGCATGTTGAAGAAACCATCTCTTTGGCAGGTAGATTCGTCACTCCACAGAATTTTATCGAAAAACATTGGATCTTCTTCCATTTTTCTTAACATGATACGACAAAATTCTACTCTAGGAGCATAGTCCCTAGGTTCCAGAGTTTGCACCCTTGTGATATGGAATGGGTATTGTTGGTGTCTTTTTAAAATGTTGTGAACGGTCGACTTTGTAACTTCTTGATATAGCTCGTGTAGAAGTTGAGCGATCTGTTTCCAGTTCAGCGAGCACAAGTTCCTCAATGCTCGTATCTCGAGGTCTGCCTTCGCCATTACCACCCACACTTTGACCAGGCATTCTCCCTTCACAAAAAGCATTGTGGACTCTTACAAAAACTCGGTAATCGGGATGACGAGTATTCGGATATCTGCTTGCGTACAATGCAGCAGCTGCATTGGCATTGCCTTTGCATTCTCCATAAATATAATGCATATTAGCATACTCACGGGGTTCGTATTGATGCCTAGGCATGTCGTTATATCCTTTTCGAAGTCCAGGGCAAAGCTAACTAGGTCGTCGCAAACAAAATCCAAATAGTTACCCAAAATATGGTTCTTCGTGGAATCAAAACTGTACTTGATAAATGTCAAAAGAAAACATCAAAACGGATAAAAAATTCATAGAAAATACACATTAGGTAATAAAATTGTAAAAAAGTATGTATTACTCAGCAGAGAAAGGAGAGATTGTAAGCAAAGTATGTACTTAGTTAACATCCTAAATATTATTTAAAACTAATAAAAGAATTGCATTAAAAGTTGAATAAATGTAAGTACCAAATAAGTAGTCGCATTTCACATTCGTTATATCTGGTTTTCACTTGCTGTCACTAAACAAACATGTCGTAGACACGTTTTATTTACCAAAACATCAAGTTTCTCAACTCTTTCTTGATTGGACACTTGTTATAGTAACTAAACAGTATTGTTTTTAATAAACAGATTCTGGTTTTTATTTAAAAATATTATTGTTGATGTAGGTTTCAAGTATTCTGTGATTCATTATTTTGCAGTAATTAGACGTTGGTTTTCATAAGAGAAGCGTTTTTTATGATATGACTAACCCAATCAAGTAAAGAGTTACTTATCGATAACTTGGTGTTTTGGTAAAATTCGCTCTTAGTGAATACTAACAGCAATAACTTTATCTGTAAAGACGTAAACACCATGTGTTATACCAGTTTAGAATCAGTATTAGATACACTATTTTTCAACATATTGGCCACTCTGGTCTTCATAAATTTTTTTATCACCACAAGCAGTCAAAGTTGTTGCAAACTTTAAAGCAAAATGTGATGTTATAAATTAAGATATGTTTAACAAGAAATTAGTGTCGCTACCATAATGCTCTAAGACACATCCGTTAGCATCACTATTAAAGAATATTTAACAGCAAACAGAACGACAAAATCTCTTTATTTGTGGCCTTGGCGGTCATTACAGTGAAGCAAGGTGCTAATTATTAAGAAAATAGAAAAGTTCGATCATCTCGAAAACCATGCAACTTTTAGTAAACCTGTAAGTCCTTTTTCGGGACCAGCCTGAGGTGCCCCATAGATGGGTAGAAGGTTATCCATTATTTACTGGACACCCTGTATATCGCGTGTCAACTGTGGATAAAGCATCCGTCACTTTTCGACACGTGTACTTATTTACCTGTCAGAAGGTGACGGGTGCCTTATCCAAAATTTATCACGCGATAAACTCAGCCATATTAGGCCCCCTGCTGTTTGTGGTTTATCTCGTTGACTATGAAAATTTTGCATTTATATCCATCCGTACTAATATTATAAATGTGAAATGAACTTTTTTTGTCTGTTTGTTACACTTTGGCGGCGAAACCACTTAACTGAATTCGATGACATAGCTTGAGCACCGAGGGCATAGGGTACTTATTACCATGCGGACAGAGTTATAATTATAACCACACGGCTATAGATACAACTTGTTTTCATTTCAGGATCCGCAAACAAACCGCACGCTTACACTAATCTCGAAGACCATCCAGTCACTCGGCAACCTCGTGAGCAGCCGCTCGGCCCAACAAGTCTGCAAAGAAGAGTACATGGCTGAACTGTATCGCGGCTTCTGCACCGCCAGACATGTTAGTGCCTTGTCGCTCTCTTTTTTTGTACATGCCTTTATACACTTTTAAAGTGCCTTATCCTTATATAGTACACAGCGCCTTGTAAACTATAGTCGAGTCCTATCGGGACTCTCCCTCTCCCTCTTAGCTTAACTGATATTTCTTTTCCACGTTGTTACTTCCAATGATAGTAACAAGTATTTTATAATTTCTTTATATAGGTATGTATCTAATGTACCTAAATAGTGATGAGAATGAAGTTTACTCTTATTACTTAATGAAAAAGGTTTAATATATTCATCATCATTAGTATATTATTATAAAGGAGGTTACAGAACTTGGAGTAATGATTTAGGGATAAGAAGCCTCTTCTACGGGGTGACAGGTAACACGACCTATTCCTTGAAAAGGCCTATACTAGATTTAATTTGTAATAATTTTGACCCAGTTCATACGGGTCTAATATTATAACTTTTTAGAGATTTTAAATTTTTTCAGTCTTTTGATCTAAAATTCTTTGAGAAATAAATAAATCTTTAACCATAAAATTGACAATTGTATTAATAAATTCATATTTTATTAATTTTTTAATTCATATTTTATTCATCAATTAATATGTTATTAATTAATTAGTAATTCATATTTTTTATCAACGTTATCTCTGTTAATTTTAGGCATTTCATGGGCATTCTCCTTAGCTTATTACATTATAATTATTACAAAAAAATATTACAAAAAGTTTTACTTATTTCAAGGGGCAAATCGTCGGTGAAACTGCAAAACCGCGTAACTAACAAATTTATGACAGAACAAAATAAACCTTACCGTCTTATTAAAAAGGTGCATATTCCTCCTTATTTTAAATTATACTTACGCGGTTTTGCAGTTTCACTGACGAAATATAGAATTTATAAAAATATGTTTGGTGTTGATGCGATGGTAGTATTTGAAGGAGCATACTCTAACGAGAGGTTGTCCGGCAGGTGCAAGCGATTAAGCAGTTCCTGGAGATCATCTCGAGCAGCTCGGAGACGCGCAGCAGCAACGTGCAGGAGACGCCCGTGCTGCTCAAGGAGGGGTGAGTGCGCCGACGCTAGCTTGGTTGTGTTGTGTTATTTTCGCTTGATCCACTACGCTACGTGTTACGCGTCGTCCCCAATGGACTCTTACTCGTCCATCGGGGACGACGCGTACTCGCTTCCTAATCTTCTTGTAGCATTCAGTGCTCAGTTCAACTTGTTGGTTTTATGGCGCAGTGCACGGCATAGGACACGATATCATATCACAACATTAAGTACACTTACATTAAGGGACATGGGCTTTTTGTTCCATACATTTGTTTTGTTTGGAAATATAATATTTAAACAGTGCAAATAAGTATGCTATGTAGCACCGCACAGTGGGGCAATGGCGGAATTAATTCAATTTTGGGATGGTCAGCAGTAGTCACATTTTTTATCTGAGGTGATATGTAAGTATATAAAACATTTCAAATACCTATGATCAAATAAAAAAGTGGAAGAAGCGAAAGAAATTTGTCAAGATCGTAGCAAGTGGAAAGAAGTGGTCTCTGCCTACCCCTCTGGGAAACAGGCGTGATTTAATGTAATGTAATGTAATTTAATAAATAATTGCGTATATATATTTATATGTGTGTATATACGTATATATAGTATATGTATATACCTACAGGATGTTCGGGACATGGACCGTCAATTTTTTTTGGGATATTATTGGCGTTATTTGTTATCTTTTCGCCCTTGGACTTAGGGTCATAAGGGTCACGGTTTTGGAGATACGATTTCTTAAATGTTTTTTCTCAAGAGCAACACGGCTTCCGAAAGGGTTTTTCTACGGAGCTGGCCTGCTTCGAGTTTATCAAATATGTAACTGAATCTATAAATAATAAATTACCTATAACGTCTATTTTTCTCGATATGAGTAAGGCATTCGACTATGTGAATCATTCACTACTTATTTCAAAGTTAGACTCTTTCGGAATCAGAGGCCTAGCAAATGTCTGGATAAAGAGCTATTTAGATAATAGAGAGCAATGTACCGAAGTTACTAAAATAGTGAAAGTCGATAATAAAATGATAAAAAGAGTTTATAGATCACAACTACGCGCTACGTGTAAATCGCGTTGGAGTTCTTTATTATTATATGGGAGTATTTTAGGACCCTTGTTATTTTTACTTTACGTGAACGATCTTACTCTAGCCACATCATCTAAATGCATTCTTTACGCTGACGATACTACTCTCCTTTGTGACAGGAGATGACAGTGCTACATATGAAAGCAACATAAATAGTGCTCTAAATGATGTTTACACTTGGACAAAAAGTAATAATCTTGAGATTAATTTATTAAAAACCAAATATATGCAATTTAAATCATATAATTCAAATCCAATCGAATTAAACATCAATTACAACAATTACTCTATTCATATTCAAACATCAATTACAACAATTACTTAAGGGCTTTCTGAGTCGAGGTCCGTAATTCCCGTACCGCCCGTGAAACATACAATGTTTTTCATCACATTTGCGAGTAAATAATTATGAATTATAGCTTTAATACTTTTAATAATTATGAAATACGTGAACTTTTTTTGAAGCGGATGGCGGGCTTTTTGTCCACAACACAGATTATACAAATGTTTCGTTCAAAAACGTTAAAGGCAAATACGTAGGTATACAGCCATGACGGAGTGTAAAAAAATATCGACGTTTTGATACAAAAACTATTTAAATCGATTATCAAGAACATTAGTTGAGTATTTAAGTAACATGTAGCGAGATTACAATGAAATTCCTGTTTAGATAACATCTTTAGACAATTTTTCAATTGCGTGTAAACTCCTTGCTTGAACTTGCATGACCTGTGTGCTGTGCTATAAATAAATAAAAAATACTTACTGACCTTGGGTTTCATGACAAAAAGAAAGCTCGAGGGTTTTATATGGGGCATTACGGCCAAGTTAACCTGTATGTTTAGATACTGTTTACGTGGAAGTGTGATGAAAAGGTTATTTAAACAAGACAACAGCCTAATGATGCATAAATTGTATAGAAAATAATTTAATAACTGTTCTTAAAAAAAAAATATCACCAAGTGCCTATTGCACTATTCATTTGAAAAAAGAAAAATAAACTATTTAAAAAAAAAAAAACTCACCAATCTATTATATATATTATATCACCAATATCTTATTTTAACTCGTGTATATTTAGATCAAGTTTTTTTTTATTTTCTTATTGTTTCACATTTATCTATTTCAAACATATGTTTTGTACTTTGTAATTTATCTAAAAATATATTTTGATGTTTCAGTGCACTGCCTGATATGATATCATTTCATAATTACGGTTCCATTTTAAAAAGATTTGTGATTTTACTACGTGTGCCCTTTCGAAACTATTTTTAGGTTGATGCCGTAAGACTTTGTAAAAAAAATACAAGGTTAATTTTTCACAAAACTTCAGAATCTGTTAAATATCCAAGTTCGTCCGGAAGCTTATCTAGTAAAAATGCGAGTCAGGTAAAAGTTCAGGGTCTTATAACATAAAAATCGATTGAATTAACATAAATAACACTTGTAAGTTACGCGCAGCGCTGATGTGACAGCTAATCAAACCTGTTCATACAGGCACTTACAAGCTGCGCCGCCAACGTAACACACCGCAATTTTATTGGAGCTTTATATTCCTGTTTAGATATTATAGTTTTTAAATTTGGAACAGCCAAAAATCTCCTATTATACAGGGTGTGCGGCACATGGACAGTCAATTTTTTTTGGGATATTGTTGGGGTTATTTGTTATCTTTTCGCCCTTGGACTTAGGGTCATAAGGGTCACGGTTTTGGAGATATGATTTGTTAAATGTTTTTTCTCAAATTTTCCGAAATTCCTCCTTTAAACGTTCGTAACTTTTTTATTAATGCGTGTTGTATTTAAAACTTGTTAATACATGCTAGTTCAAATACTAATAGTCTTTATTCTAATTGATAGTCTCAAAGGGACGTACGAGGTTTTTTATTTAACAAATTTACTGTTTGTGTGAAAAAAACCAACTTCAAAATTCAATTATTAAAAACCTAAATACAATTTTGGGGTTCATTTTATTTTAAAAACTTCTCTAGCTAATTACCTTTCTAACGATGTGCTACACATTAATAAAAAGTAAACGAGAATATCCACATTTTCAAAAAAAAGTTCGAGAGCACCTAGATAACTCGTTTCCTAACTCGTGGATAGGCAGAAGTGGCCCGATATCTTGGCCCGCAAGATCTCTAGACCTAACGCCCTTAGACTTTTGTCTGGGGACGGACAAAATAACTAGTTTATGTAACGGAAGTGCCTACGCAATTTCTCAAGTATTTTTTAAATAAAACTTTATTTCAATACTTTACAAGTACTGAAGCGAAGTTTTATTTAACAAATAAGGCGCTAGGTCTGGAGATCTTGTGGGCCAAGGAATCGGGCCGCTTCTGCCTATCCACCAGTTAGGTACCTAACGAGTTATCTAGGTGCTCTCTAACTTTTCTTTGAAAATGTGGATATTCCCGTTTACTTTTTATTAATGTGTAGCACATCGTGAGAAAGGTAATTAGCTAGAGAAGTTTTTAAAACAAAATAAACCCCAAAATTGTATTTAGGTTTTTAATAATTGAATTTTGAAGTTGGTTTTTTTTCACACAAACAGTAAATTTGTGAAATAAAAAACCTCGTACGTCCCTTTGAGACTATCAATTAGAATAAAGACTATTAGTATTTGAACTAGCATGTATTAACAAGTTTTAAATACAACACGCATTAATAAAAAAGTTACGAACGTTTAAAGGAGGAATTTCGGAAAATTTGAGAAAAAACATTTAACAAATCATATCTCCAAAACCGTGACCCTTATGACCCTAAGTCCAAGGGCGAAAAGATAACAAATAACCCCAACAATATCCCAAAAAAAATTGACGGTCTATGTGCCGAACACCCTGTATAATGGAAACAGTCAAAATTCTCCTTTAATATATTAAAAACAGCCAAATAGGCTAGCTGAGATGATAGAACTACTCATACTCTACAAGAAAAAAAAGTAAAAG
Organism: Acleris laterana; assembly: GCA_963966035.1. Lineage (NCBI taxonomy): Eukaryota > Metazoa > Arthropoda > Insecta > Lepidoptera > Tortricidae > Acleris > Acleris laterana. The sequence continues at coordinate 57,051,377 of OZ014438.1, read as the reverse complement.
CCGGCCCACTCTCATGGATGCTTTTTGCAAAAATTAAAACAACAATACCTAATACGAAAATAATACCTTTTTTTGCTTTGTGCTTAGATAGGTTATTTTAACCATAATATAAGTGTTTTTACTGAATTTTTCAGTTCATGACTGTTGTTACCCTTCAATATCTCCGTATCTAATAAAGATATTAACATGGCTGTCTTTGGCAAAAAATCTAAACGATGTAAAAAGTTGGTTGAGTTCATAAAGTACTTTTTGGAGATAATGTCAGATGGCTGTTTTCTGCATAACGCTATACAAATCAAATACCCTACAGTAAAAAATATATGTTGCGTTAAATCTATGTCCACGTTTCAAAAGTACTTTGAAATAAGTAGAAGAGGCTAATAGAAACGTGTCAAATATTTTAAGCCCGACCGGACCCTGGCTTCTTATATATTGACTGACCATTTAACGTATGAAGTCTTTGCTTCATGTACCTCATTGTGATTTACATTGTTTGCTCTTAAACAGCCTTTGTGGGTCAAACGAAAAGTCACATGATTTATATTTGTGTTGTGAACATTTAGATAGGGCTTAAGCTAATGTTTATAATATATGGATATGTGTAAAGTGGTGCAGTAGGAACTCGACCTTAAGGCTTGTGCGCGTGTGTGTGTGTGTGCAGAGGGGCTAGAGCGCGTGTTTGTGTTCGTAGGACGTTGATCAAGCGGCCAGAGGGCGCGCGGGGCGGCGTGGGGTCGCCGCGGCGGCGCTGGACGCGCGCGGCGCACCCGAACACTAAGCGGCGCCACTTTCGGCTCACCAGGTAACACGTCTTAACTTGTTGTATGCCACATTCAAACATCTGATATTACCCAAAAATGTTTTCAGTCCAAGACGGTGCGGTCTGATTGACATTTCACTGTTGCGCCAATATGGGTAGAATTAAGTTGTGGGGTGGGACTGGTTAATTGAAAACACTACCATAAGTTAAGCAATTAATGTTTAGTCAATTAAAACTAACTAATATGTACTTTTTACGATTGAGTATATATTAATTTAAAGCTTGATTAATATTTAAACTATACATGTTTTAAGAAAAATCTTGCCCGTGTGGCTGCTGCGTTAGAATAGCGCTACTCCATGTCTTCCCATGGATGTCGTAAGAGGCGACTAAGGTAATAAAGGTTTTTAGTAGGTACTTTAAGGCGATGGGCTTGCAACCTGTCACTAATACGCTGGTATAAGTGAAAAACTTAAGTAAGTAAATGACTTCCTCAATTTAGTTGTATACAAAACTAATATGGATTGTACGTGAAATTTCAAATATGGAATTTCGAACTGTCTATACAGATGTGTTACAACTACATCATTTACTTAAGTTATTCACCTATAAACATCTTAGCCTAATTTAGCCTAATTGTGCAAAATGTGGTTACAGAATTATCAAAAAGTTTTTAGACTTGTATGTAATTCTGTAGCCCTGCTACCCCACTCTGGGAACGAAGGTGGCGTTTATGTATGTACGACGGCAGATTGAAAAGTTCGCGGCCTAACAATAAAAACAAACGAACATATAAGTATATATTTATTTTTTTCATCTACTTTGTCCCCTTAGATATCAATACGATTTTCCCACCTGGTTTTCAGAGCCATTGCACCACTTTTAAAACAACTTTCTCCCAGGTCCTCAAAATAGTGGTCGACGCCAGCTTGAAATTCTTCGTTGCACGAAAATTTCATTCCACCCAAATGTTTTTATCAATTAAGGAAAAGGTGGAAGTCCGATGGTGCTAAATCGGGTGAATAAGACGGGTGGGGTAATAATTCAAAACCACAATTTTGAATTTCCTCCATCGATTTTAGAGACGTGTGAACACGTGCATTATCCTGACAAAACAGAACCTTTCTGGTCAACGTTCCAGGTTTTTTCAATTTAATTCCTCGCGTAAACGACGTAACAGATCACAATAGTAATCCGTGGTAATGGTAGCGCCTTTCTGGAGATAGACAACCATTATCACTCCTTTTGCATTCCAGAATACTGATGCCATGACTTTATTGGCAGAAAACCCGCTTTAGCCTTTTTGGGAGGCGGAGATTCAGCACATACCCACTGCTTTGATTGCTGTTTGGTCTCTGGCGTGTGGTGGTGAACTCACGGCTTGTTCATGGTAGAAATTGGTTTAAAAACTCTTGAGGATCAACTTCATACATGTCCAAACAGTCGCGTGAATTTTTGTTCAACTGAAAGGAGCTTCGGGACCCATCTCGCTGACACCTTGGAAAAACCTAATTCTTTCACAATTATGTTGCGAACTCTTTCGTAATAGATGCCTACGATGTCAGCTATTTCTCTGACTTAACCGACGGTCTCTCATAATCGCATCGCATATTGCTGCAACATCATGTGGGTTAGTCGCCGTCGTTGGCCTCCCGGGGCGTGGGTCATCTGTGATGCTGTCTTGTCTACGTTGAAACTCGGCTGCCCATATTTTTGCCATCGTATATGATGGGAGAGGGCGCCACTAGGCCTCTGTCAACATCGTACTCGCATTTAAAATAATCTTTTAAAGTGATCAAGTGTTCCAAATTATATGATTTGTGTAAAAATAAGTAAGTGTTAATTATCTTGGTCAATATAAAAAGAACAAAGTGTATAAGCAGAAAAACTGTAAAAAGTGAAAAAACACGATTGATCAAAAAGCCACTCGAAACACGTCAAGATACTAACAACAAACATTTAAAACAATTAAAATACCGCTGTAGTGCGTATGCGAACAAGTGGAAAAAAAAACAAAGTTAGAAAAGTGCTTGCAATAAAAACAAGAACAAAATCATAACCCCAAAATTGCTATGTAACGATCACTTCAAACTATAAGTATGCGCCATCGCCATAACTCGCGGGAACTACCTAGCCGAGCCCTCGGGTAAACCGCAATCTGCCATCTAGCGCCAATCATCGTTACTACGCAATTCGCGCCGATAGATAAAATCGATAGACTCGATCCCAGAGCCATCTGGCTCACGAAAAAGCGCACAACATTTGTTACAGAGGTCACTAGGGGTACCAAAATAAACGGGATGGAGGAAATAAAAAGTATGTTAATAAATATGCAACAAGACATGAAGCAACAAAAGCAAGACATGTTAGACATGAAAGAAGATATTAAAAATACAATAATCAGTAGTATAAGCGAGAAGTTCAACAACCTAGAAATAAAAAATGAATTGATTGAGAAAAAAAACGAAGAGCAATGTAATAAGATAAATAACTTAGAAAGGCAGTCCAGGCGTCGGAACTTAGTTTTTTTTGGTGTAGAAGAATGTGAAAACCCATACCATGAACTCGAAGAATCAATAACAAACATCATAAATACACATTTGAAAGTTTCATGTGTTACTAACAACATTGAAGCAGTAAGAAGACTGGGTAAAAAGGGGAGAAGATCAGACCAGTGATAATAACATTCAATACAATGGGCTTAAAAATAAATGTTCAGAAAAATAAAAGCTAGATACCTAAACAACACTTCATATTACATAAAAGAAGATTATCCAATAGATGTATTAAATAAGCGCAAGGAGCTGCAAAGCCAACTGAAGAAAGAAAAAGAAGCAGGTAACACTGCTTATCTGAAATACGACAAACTCATAATATTAAACAAAAAGCACTCCCCCCCTCGCAGTCAACCAAACAAGAGGAGCCTGTCAGAATCCCCGGAGACCTCTCTAGCTAAACCCAGCAGCCAACAGCAGCATCACTCTAATAGTAAGCAGCCATCTAAGAAAAACAAAGCAACAAATATGAGAGATTATATAATCTAAAAGCCTAAACTGATCCTTACGGAGGCAGTCACAGATACTTCTCAAGTTCAACCGAAGATACCACAGCACAACGTGGCATAGCAATCAAAACCGGGCCCTCTACCCACCCCTCATCTCCCAGTACGGCCGGTCACTGCGGGAGAGTTCGACCAAAACCCACCAAGGAAAACCACTCAAACGAAAAATACCTTCAAAATTTGTAACATCAACGTGAAATCTTTTGAACTAAAACTTATTGAGCTAAAGGCAGCGCTAAAAGATGTCAACGATGTCGTGGGTTTGTGCGAAGTTCATCGTCTTGGAGAAAAAATTGTAGAGGACGACGAATACATCATGTACTATCTAGACCACACTAAAGGACTATAGGACACGACGTAGGCTTCCTAGTTAAGAAGATACACAAAGAAAAAATTAAGAATATCCGTAAGAGTGTGCGTAATAGAAATCGAACTAGGAAATATACGTTTCGCAATAATCCAGGCATACGCACCCACTGAAAAGTCATCCCAGGAGGAAATAGACAACTTTTACAAGGACTTAGAGACAGCTCACGACTCTACATCTACGAAGACCATAAACTCTATGGGAGATTTTAATGCGCAAATCGGCACTCCCAAAGAATACGAAAGTTCAGTTACTGGTAAATTTGGATACGGTAAAAGAAATGTTCGCGGCGAAAGACTCATTCAATACGCACAAGAATATAACTTAAAAAATATTAACACATTGTTTAAGTTAAAACCCAAGAACCGGTGGACATGGATCTCTCCGGACAAAAACACAAAAAATTAAATAGGCTATATAATGACCATCAAACTTCAAATAATCTCTAAGTATGAAGTGTTATCGACAATTCCATTTGGATCGGACCACAGGTTATTAAGAGCCACAATTCAATTAAAACAAACACGTAAGAGCAGACGTAATTTTTCAAACCCGTGAAGAAAATTGAAAACAGTAGATGAGCAAGAAACATGCCTAACCTTACCTTAACAGCTGTATATAGTCTTTATTATTTCTAGCGAGCCGATCTTCTGCACAAAGGCCATTGTTTGTGTACAATACTATTATCTTTCTTTGTGTCCGTAACCGCAAGCCGATTACATACAAAAAAGTTAGAACTGCATTGAATGTCCATAGAATTATCAACCCTATCCTCTTAGTCAGTAGGTTTGAAATGTAAAGTGTCAGGATACAGATATGTCTTTATTATTTGAACCGGTCTTATTCCCTACACAATACTACCATCTTCTGTCGCCAGGGTTGTACTTTACATTTTAAACCACTTTTACTATATTAAGGTTACGACTTACGACTGACACTTCAGCCGTGAGGACATTAATTCATTAATGACTTGCTTACGAAATACAGGCCTGGAAGAGGAAAACGGGTCAATAACTGAGAAGCTTTGGTTGTAGGTGCTACATAAAATATGCGGTTCACAGTGCTATTACGGGCGTAATTTGTCCTAGAAGGCAAGCTGGCCATCATTTTAGGGTTTCTAGAACGAAATTTTGAGGCATTCAGGTAGCTCAGAGAGCAAATCAGGGTTGTCAAGTTTACCATTGATAATGTCATGAAACCAAACCAGATCTAGAAGAGTTCTACGTTGTTCGCTAAGCTTAAGGAAGTGGTAATGCTTTAATCGTTCATGGTATGTCCTATTAAAAATATGTGATTTATAATCAAGAAACTTCAGAAATTTATGTTGTATACGCTCTATTTTATCATTATAAATAACATATTGTGGTGACCAAATACAACTGCTATATTCTAGAGTGCTTCGAACTAAAGTATAAAGAGTTACCGAAGTATAAAGAGTTACCGAATAGTTCTAATTTCTATTATTATAAAATTATAATTATGTTATTTGAATCGTTAATAAATTGTATACTTAATATTGTATTTTTTTTTGCATGGTTAAATAAAGCTTTATTATTATTATTATATGATGGGCAGGTTTCACCTAATGAACCTTGCATATTTTCGAAAATCTGTTTCGGAGTCAAACCTTTTTTGTGCAAATATTTAATTATAGCTCGTTGTTCCAAATTCTCCATAATTCAAATCAGGTCTACACGTATACTTTATTGAATCGTATTTTTTTTTTCAATAACGATGCCGATCGAAATTTTGCTGGTTGACAGTCGAATAATCACAGTTCAAAATGGGGGCGTAAAAAAATATAAAATGTAAAACCTTTTTGCCCAGGCCGCGAGCTTTTCAATCTGCCCTCGTAAGTATATGTATCTTGCATTTCAAATAATTGCTGCTAAATTCGTTACGATTGTTTTATATTTACGGCAGCCATGAGACTTCTGCTAGCTTTCAGAAGTGTTTAAATGACAATCCTTTATTAAGGTGTTTTAATATTTTGAAACCTGTTTTGTCAAGCCGTATTAAAGATTAGCATAAGGTGCCTTAAGACTGCGCCGAGCGTACGCCGGATGTACAGTGGCGCCCTCATTACTTTTATTGTGTTTTCTAATAAACTAAAGTATTTTCTTGAAATTGGATGAAATGTTACTGTACCTCAAATGAAAACACAACTTATAGGGTAAATCATATAGTTTAATAACAATTCACCTTCGAGTTATAAACTTAACGGAAAAAAGTGGCCACCTTTTCCCGTTAAGCTGACTACTCAAAGGGTAATTGTTATTAAAGTTTGTTACATTTCCATAATTGTGATTTTACTTGCACTACAAAAACATTTCGTCTGATTCCGGAAATTCTTTAGTTAATTAAAAAACATAATAATAGTAATGAGGGCGCCACTGGACGCTCGGCGTTTGCTCGGCGCAGTCTTAACGGGACTCAATCCCAGTTTATGAAGCAAGAGATATTCTCTGCAAAATTGATCATATTCAACGTTTTTAAAGTTGTAGGGAGGTAATTCTGTGCCTACCCGACGACTCTGGGATTACAGGTGTGAAGGTGTGTATGTATGTATGAGTAAAATCGTTAACTCGATTTAGGGAGACATAAAGATTGGCGATTGTATAAGTAAATCTTTAGTTTTTTGCAACATATTTATATCGGTATTTAATGGAGTAAGTCTGTCTAATATGCAGAGCCCGGATTTTTCGTGGCAAAACAAAAGACTGTCGCAATCTAGCTAGTGGTAGTTTTTTTTTTCGATATCGAGTATTATTATATTTACGTTACTTTACAATCATTCGCGACAGGTGTTTTATTTATGTTATTCCATCTAAATCTTAACTCCTACTTTTTCATATCAATTATAAAATAACCCGTCGGGTAACTAAGAGGTAAAACTTTGAACTTTGACTGTATTACCTCATGGAAAATAATAGACACTTCAGAAACTGACTACTGCCAGAGAATATTGAGAAATTAATGATTATCTATTCCTATCACTATCACAAACCAAATAAAATGTCATATACTGCTGTGTGTGCTGGCGTTGATTTCGAAGAAGGAATTACATCTGTTTCTATATAATTGTTATACAAAACTCACGTAATTTTACAAAAAAAGTTCCTATTTAGTGGTTTGTAAAGTAAAACTCCTGGAAAACTTTAAATTCTAAAATGAGGTGCTCGTGAACATATTTAAATTCCTGTTTGCTAGTGGTTTTGTAACGCAAGTGTGTCGCAGCGGTGAGCTGACCTGGGCGCGCAGCAGCGGCGCTAAGGCGCCGGCGCGTCGGCTGCCGCTGGCCGGCGTGCTAGCAGTGGCTGCCGTCGACTGCCCGCCCGCCGGTGCGCCGCTCGATGCCAACAACATCTTCCAGATAGGTATGCCCTCTCGTACACCTCCCACTCCCATCGTCATACTGCGTGTATAATACAGTCGGCCTTATAAGTAGCTGCACACTTCAGTACCTGGGGCCTATTGAGTAATAAAGTACAAGCCCATACTAAATATTAGTAAAAGTCCGTACAAAACCACTAATACTATCAGCATGTAATTTATCGTTTAATGCTTTTGACAGATTAGAGCTGCAGTTCAAACATGGCGTTAAAATAACAAAACAATAAAGTGTAGAGCTACACTTCAATGTTTTATAAGTAGCTCTACTTATAAGGCCGACCGCACTAGATTCCTTCCACGGACAGTAAGGACATTATAAAAAATACTGCATGAATAAGTCATGACATGACAATAAGCATACGTCGCACTCAAGCGGGCAGTTTGGTGGCAAGTCAGAATGATATAGATAAGGTTCACAAATCAATCAATTCATTTTCAAGTCAGCATAAAGTATTTGTACTTAGTATTTGGTACCTAGTATTTGTAATGTCCAATTCCAAATATCTTAGCAACTAAGACTGTACGTTAGTTAGGTGTTATTTTTTTTATATCTATTCAATTTAAAAAAAAATAATTGTATGTATGTGGTATATTTGATTTAATTTACTTAAGAAGGTATATTATGCGTATACATTATTAATATTTTCCAAATTCTTGGCAGTCAAGGTTCTTCGTCGGCTTGAAAATATCCATTTTAAATGGGAGAACGATCTTTCAACATCAAACCAACCAACGCACATAAATTTGAACGATACCTAGTCATAATTGTTTTTTTAAGTGCCCACTTAAATGGTCATCACTTCAAAGAGTATTTACACATTAAAGATTAATAAATGATAACGGGTAACTAAAATTAACTATGTTACAAATACTAAGTGGGTAAGGACCAAATTTTTGGGCCGGTCCAGATGTTAAGTGTTGTCCACCTTATTGGTGACTGAATATTTCGTATTCAAACATTCGAAAACGGTTTTTGAAAGTCACAAATAAAATTTTTACCTATTAAAAATATATTACTCAATTATTTAATTGATTAACTTGTTTAATTTTTCCGTAAGTAATTAACAAACTTTATTATGTTTCTGTACCCCATGTAAACTAAGGATGTCCCACCTCCAACTTTCTGGACATACATATTTATTTCTTTTTTTGCTGAATGGCTAGCGTTTGCAATTTAACTTTAATAAAGTCTCCAATAAACAACACAAATGGTATTATACTTTAAATTTCAAAGCATCGCTATTTTCTGCTTTAACTTTGAAAACAAACGATGTCACAAAAAATATTTCCGTTGTGACACAGTGGTTGTGCGACGTCATAATTTCCAAGCCTACAACGCAAAACACCTGCTTTTTATTTTGTTAGCATGGCAACTTTGGCTTCTAGCTGGCAATCAAAATGTGGATAGGACCGCCATTTTATTTTGGCTGTCAGTTGAGCATTTCTTAGTTTCGGCAGTGTGCGTCATCAAAATTTTGTGCGTTTAAAGTGGAAAAAAGGTGTTTTCTTGACCAAATTTTCTAACAACGAAAGGTAAATACGAACTATTATATATTAAATGTTAAACTTATTTAGAAGTAGCCGACATTGTAGTTATATTTAACGAGCTGCGACGCTTGTTAGGTTATGTAGTGAACAATTTTCGTTCCTTTGTGCGACGAATGACACAAAGTTGAGCGACGTGTTACAATGGAAATTTGTAAAGGCAAGGACACATGTATTATTAACCGACTTCCAAAAAAGGAGGACGTTCTCAATTCGGCAGTATTTTTTTTAAATTACAATCTTTTATTTAGCTTACCGTGTTTGTGTATCGTGTGGGTCAAATCTTACAGGTTGAATTTGATCCACTTCCAGGTGTCTGATTGAGCTGAAATTTGGTGTACTTATGTAACTTTGGTGACAATGCAGTAATATGGTACCTTGGAGCTGGTCTGATGATGGAGCCAGAAGGTTCGCCACAGGAACTCCTGAACTACTCATGATAAACCCGTAGTGTTTGGGCTCGTTGGATTTGTCTTGACAAGTACTATAGACGTAGATGGTGTCCAGGGTCTGATGATGGAGCCAGAAGGTTCGCCACAGGAACTCCTAAACTACTCATGATAAACCCGTCGGGTTTGGGCTCGTTGCATTTGTTTTGATAAGTACTATAGACGTAGATGGTGTCTAGGGTCTGATGATGGAGCCAGAAGGTTGGCCACAGGAACTCCTAAACTATTCATGGTAAACCCGTCGTGTTTGGGCTCATTGGATTGATCTTGATAAGCAGATGACTAAATATGACGTAAAAAAAACCCCCTTTAGGTAGAAAAATCTTGTCCCATAAAATTATTTTTTGACAGAATTTTTTATTCAATAGTCCTAGAAATAAAAATGACCTGGTTTGTCGGAAGTTAGCTGGTTGTTAAAACATATTTTAGTAATTATAAATCACATTTGCGGGTCTAAATGGGGGGTCAAAATATCTCAGCTAAGCAATTTAATCGGATGGGGTATCATATGAAACGAATTAGTTTACACATTACAAAACTTTGACATAAGCATATATTAAAAAAGTCCAAAAATAGCAGGTTAATTAATATTAAGCTACCTACGCATAAATATAAATAAATATAACCTAGTATATTCATATAATTAGCTTATTTTTCAGATGCCGTTATCTTCGGCCGAACGATGCCGTAAGTATAGAGAAAAATTGAAACAAGAAAATCCAGTGAAATTTGAGGAAATGAAAAAGAAAAACTACTTTGTTAATAGCATAGCATCAACCAAATGTATATTTCTTCATTTTTTAAGTTTTTTTTAAAGAAGAATACCATTATTTTCGTATTAAAAAAACACATGATTTAAAATATGATTTTCATTTTGACTGCCATCTTCAAACCTTGTACACTTATCTTTATAATTTTACTGTGCGACTTTTTTTTCCAGTGTGACACATTCCAGTGTGATTTCCGTTGTGCAACGATGACAAAAATTTGGTCCTTACCCAAGTACATTATAATACTCGCAAGTTGAGTTTTTTTTTGTAAACCTTACCTTGTCCCCAAACTGCCCGCTTGAGTGCCACGTATGATAATAAGTTGATTTTATGCAAGAGTGTAGCATCTCAAAATGAGTTGCTGTTCCATTTAAATTCAGAACACTTTCTACTTAAAGTTTACTTTAAAACGTCATAATTTTTTGAGTTGTAGCTGTATTGTATAAAAGCAGTGTATTTCAATATTTTACGGCGAATTTCTTAAATATCATTGGATGGTGTGAAATATAATAATTACATAGTATAAAACAAAGTCGCTTCCCGCTGTCTGTCTGTCCCTATGTATGCTTAGATCTTTAAAACTACGCAACAGATTTTGATGCGGTTTTTTTCAATAGATAGTGATTCAAGAGGAAGCTTTTTAAATAAATAATAAATTCTGTTATGTGTACAGGTGTTACAGAAAACTCACATAAGTTGAAGCGAAGCGAGGGCGAGTCCCTAGTAAATTAATAAAAAATATTAAAAACAAACTTTAAAAACCCGAATGCATTTTTGATACTGTCATCGACGTATCTTAAAAACATTAAAACACGGTTTTTTCAAGAATTCTGTGTACCCTGTTAAGACTCACGCCATCAAGGCGAATCTAATGACGTTGCACTTATCAAAATCGATTAACCCGTTGAGTAGTTACGGGGGGACATTGAAACGGACATACGACTTACATACATACACACATACAGGTCAAACATGGGTAAAAATCAAAATAAATGTACATAAAGACGCTATTTAAATGTCACTTAAATGATGTCTAACTTACACTTTCATTACAAAATGACGTATGTTTGACGTTAACCAACAGTTTCGTTACGGTGACAAAACTCTCTTTAACTGGAGATTTATTTTGATTTTTACCCACATATAACCAACCTTTTCGGCTTCACCGCAGTCCAAGGGGCTAAATGTATTTGAAGATAAGATAGTAGAAGAAAAAAAATTTTATACGAGGGTGGTCCCAGAAGTACCCGACTTGATTAAATGGCGGTAGATGTTTAAAAAACTTATGGCTTTATTTTATAATGGAAGACGCTATGTACTTTTGTTTTTGTTGTTGGTCAGCCTTCAAAGTGAACGCTCTTAGTGAAATTTTACACATGGATAAAATTGGTCATCGTTGCGTAATTAAGATTGCACCACGCAAACGTCGAGCGTCCAGTGGCCCTCATTAGCTCATTACTATTATTGTGTTTTCTAATGAACTAAATAATTTCCTTGAAATGAGACGATGTTATTGTAGCGCAAGTAAAAACACAATTTATGGGATACGTAACAAACTTTAATAACAATTACTCTTTGAGTAGTCAGCTTAACGGGAAAAGGTGGGGTGTGTAATGATCGGTATAAAAATAATTAATATAATTTCATTTGATATAATTTTAAAGGATATAATCACTCATTTTATATAATATACGATTGGTATATTATCAAAATATCTATTTTTATTTACTATAATTATCATTTGGTGTATCATTTATTTATTATAAACATCATTTGGTATAACTATCATGTGGTATATTATTTTTTATTGCCACATATTTAAAGCTCAAATGATTTTCTTACGTTTGGTGTAAAAAATATATATATATTAGTGTGCAAATGGCGTTTTATTTACCTAACCTAAACTACTTTTCTGGTAGTTGTTAAGTATATTTGTTTGGAATAACTTTTTTTGTCGAATGATTTTTTGGTACAACGCTGACCGTGAGGCAAAGTCGACGGAGCTCCGCTTTGCGGAGCTCCTATTCCGCTTAGTTATGGCGCTTCGCGCCTTGACACAATTCTAACCTAACCTAACCTATACAGGGTGTCCCAGGAAGTAGTGTCAAGCGGAAGTCCAGAGGTAGAGCACCTCAAGGGGCATCTGAATCACCCCCATGTATGTTCCGCGATTTTTCGTAGTTTAGGAGTTATGGCCTTTTTTCACATTTTCTATGAATCTGCGACCACGGAGACAGTTTTGGTCATTCTGACTGCAATAATTGAGATAATGGCTGCTTGTATTTTTAATGTATACCTGAATAGTACGTGCATGTACTCCATTTAAAAACAAAACATGATCGTTGACCGTTTTGTCAAAAAAAAATTCGAATCACAAAAAGTGAGAAAATTTTAACTGTGGTTCAGACTTTGAAGGCCGATTACAAAAAAAACTAGCATAACTTTTTTTTTAAAAACCATGTTTATAAACTGCCTAATTTTATACACTTTCTACCCTATTAATTTTATTGATCTAGTATTAAGGGATCATGCTAAAAAAAATAATCAAAACGTACGTCATCCGTAATTTTCACTTTTTCTAGTATGGCCAAGTACAAATCTGAAATTAGGTTTGTACTCCGGAGTTGGCATAAAAACCTTCTTGGTGCAAAACAATAACACTGGCCACTAATTTTCAGATGCCATTAAATAAAAATTAAAAAATATTTGTTCCTCGTTTGTTTTTTTTCTCATTCGATCGTGTTTTATTGCATTTACGGTTCTGATTTTGGTTTTCATTGTGATTTTACGACGATTTGGTGTTTCTGGAACTTGGATTGGATTTGCTTTGTGACTTGGATATCTTATTAGTGATTTTAATACGACCTGGCTACATTCTGGATTTTTGATTTGCTTTGAATTGGATTTATTTTCTTTTTACCTTTTTTTCGAACTCTTTCTGCACATTAATTGTAAATTATTCTCAAAACCATGTCTTTCTCACAAAGAGACTATGCGTTAATGCATTATTACTGTGGTTATGCAAGAGGCAACGCATCTGAAGCCGCCAGATTGTACAGGGAGCATGTAGAGAATAGAGGCGAGCCCGAACCTGCATCTTATCCCGATCACCGTACCATTTTAAGAGTACATAACTGTTACATGGAAGGTCGCTTGCCTGGTACGCAATCTGGTCGTCCTTTAGAAATGCATGACTTTAGTTTAGTTGACTTGGTAATGGACGAAGCAGAAAGAGATCCAACGATTAGTGTCCGAAAAATTCAAAACCGAACTGGTATTTCAAAATCAACGGCACATCGCGTACTGCAAAATGAGGGTTTACACCCGTACCACTTGCAAAAAGTTCAACAGTTAAAACAAGAAGACTATCCTAGAAGAGTAGCGTGTTGTCAAGAAATGTTGCGGCGTCAATCTGAGGACGAAAATTTTTTCAACACTATTTTATGGACTGACGAGTCCCACTTCAAGCGATGTGGGATTTTTAATATCCATAATTTCCATTATTGGAGGATTGAAAAACCACACGCGGCACGTGCGTCTAATTTTCAACAGCTATTTAGCGTAAACTTGTGGACTGGGATTGTGAACGGACAGCTGATTGGTCCATTAGAACTACCCGACCGCTTGAACGGCCAATCGTATTTAAGATTTTTGCAAGAAGAACTAAACGAATTGTTAGATAACGTGGATTTACTCACACGCAGGAACATGGTGTTCCAAAACGATGGTGCTCCATGCCATTACGCGAGAATTGTAAGAGCACACTTAGACGCACGATTCCCAAACAAGTGGATAGGCCGTGGGGGACCAATCGCATGGCCACCGCGGTCTCCGGATCTTAACCCTATCGACTTTTTTGTCTGGGGTTATTACAAAGAATTAATTTACCAACATGACATTACTAACATAACAGAACTAAGAGCGATTGAGAGAAGCGGAAGAAACGATTAAAAACAATAGGTCCGCCTTCTTAAGGCTGAAAGGAAATTTTTTCAGGAGATGCAGAGCATGCATTGATCACGGAGGTCGTCATTTTGAAAACTTTTTATAATTTGGTACGTAATTAAACTACTGGCGTGTATTGTATTTGCTTTTATTTACTTTAAGTAATACTACAAAAATTTAATTAGGAACGAGTTCGATTTGATTTATTTTTTTAGCATGATCCCTTCATACTAGATCAATAAAATTAATAGGGTAGAAAGTCAATAAAATTAGGCAGTTTTTAAACATGGTTTTAAAAAAAAAAGTTATGCTTGTTTTTTTTGTAATCGGCCTTCAAAGTCTGAACCACAGTTAAAATTTTCTCACTTTTTGTGATTCGAATTTTTTTTTGACAAAACGGTCAACGATCATGTTTTGTTTTTAAATGGAGTACATGCACGTACTATTCAGGTATACATTAAAAAAACAAGCAGCCAATTATCTCAATTATTGCAGTCAGAATGACCAAAACTGTCTCCGTGGTCGCAGATTCATAGAAAATGCTATGTGATAAACCCTTTAAGTTGTGTTTTCATTTGTAGTACAAAATCAAACCATCCACTTTCAAGAAAATATTTTAATTTATTAGAAAACACGATAATAGTAATGAGGGCGCCACTGTACATCCGGCGTACGCTCGGCGCAGTCCTAAATACTTTTATCTGAAAGGTCTGACTCCAACGAACTATTAATTAGAATTAGATTCAACACTAAGAGAGTCTGCTCCATCGTATACGATGGTCAAACATTGGGAGTCAGAGGTTAAACGAGGTTGTACGAGCTGCCAAGATTAACATCGCAGTGGTCGACCAAATGAAGTGACCTCGCTAGTAATGGTCAAGAAAATCCACAAAATAGTGTAGGATGATCTTGGTTTGAAAGTGCGCGAGCTAGCAGATATGGTAGGCATCTCAAAAAGTGGCGTATATCGCATATTACCTGAAAATTTTGGCATGGAAAAGCTGTGCGCAAGATGGGTGCCGCGTTGGCTCACAATAGAACAAAACAGCGTCGTGAGGATGTTTCAGTCGAGTGGTTGGTGATGTTTCACAATAATAAAGCCGATGTTTTGTGCTGATTTGTAACCATGGACAAAACATGGGTCCATTATTTCACACCCGAGTCCAAGGAATAGGTAAATCAATGGGCTCAAAGGGGAGAACCGGCTCCAAAGACGGCTAAGAAGGTTCCATCTGCTGGCAACGTCGTGGCATCAGTTTTTTAGGATGCGCGTGGAATATTTTTTCTTGATTATCTTCAAAAAGGAAAAGGTAAGGTGAAGTACGGTATGCGAACTTATTGCACCGTTTGAGTGATGAAATAAAAAAGCTTCCGCATTTGGCAAAGAAGAAAGTGCTGTTTCATCGAGACAATGCACCAGTTCACACATGCGAGATTGCTATGGCCAAAATGAGTTAAATTATAAATTGCTACGTACCGTATTCGCCAGATTTGGCCCCCCCGAATTATATTCCATTCCCAAACTTAAAAAAACGGCTCGGAGGTAAAAGATTTTCCGACAATGAAGATGTGAAGTCGGCGGTTGATGGCTATTTTGAGGAGAGGAGGACAGTTGTCACTATAAAACAGGCTTCGGAGCTTTTAAACATCATTGTGTATGTATTGAGATAAAAGGAGACTACGTAGAGAAATAAAAACAAAAAAACTGTTTTTCTTTGTTAGGTCGGATTTTTTTTGGGACCATCCTCGTATTATGTATATTTTTCAGCGGTTGGGGAAGCGTCTACAGGTTTTCATAATCGTCAAGGATCGTCAGAATATATTTTTTCCATCATCTTTGAATGATTTCCCTGAAAATAAAAATAAAAACGACCGCGCTCGAGAAAGGTTATGTTTCTTGCAAATTTGTCAGATTATAAAAATATATTTATTTTTTGCAAGGACCTGACCACCCATTCCTCGATAAAATCCTTTAAAAGACACCTCGAAGTATAACCCACTAAAATAAATACCCCTTTGGAAGAAATATATGACTTAGTTATTGGTTAAAATAACCATTCACATAAGGCCACCTACATAGCTCAGATCGTTAGTAGTAAATTGATATCCCCCTCTCTTATTGCATAACCAAATATTAGGGTAACCCTTAAGGCCTTAAGCTCTTAAAAAGCCGATCGAACGGCTTTTTTAAGTCAAAGCGATATTGGTACGAGTATCACTCAAAAAAGCGTTTAAAAGCAAAATCGAACAAGACTTATACCAAACGGATTTGGATAGTTAATCCTTTCGGAATGCCCAATCCAAACCATCCAAAAAATTGGTAAGGGTAACCCTTATAAATAGCGATTTAAAAAACAAATTGAACGGCTTACAAGTGATACGACTTTTCTAAATAAATCCTTATAAAAACCCATTCGAAGACCCTTAAATGGGATAGCGGGCCGGTGCCTGCTTTTTTCCTTGTAATTCATCACCTTATCTTAATCTGACACGCTCGAGTATTTCTAGCTATGTTTTTTTTACTATTCTGATCGGTTATTCTGGCCGCACGTTCCACGATAAAGTGCTCATATATGCCGGAGGTACTCAACAGGGTATAAGGTTGCCCCCATATGTTAATCTGACGCCCTCGAGTAAATAAACAGTGCTGGGGATAACCGCATGGAAACTTTGCGGAACTGCAGAATGGCTATTTGGAATATTTTGGCATTCAGTCCCAGTAGTTTTGGGTAAAAATTGGTTTCAGACTATTATTTGTCCACTTTTGATTAATCTTTCCTTACACATCCACGACGGATTACGTAGTATTTACGTACGTATGTTTTATTAGGATTTATATTTTTTAGTGAATATAACGACACTTTTATTATTTTATCTTTCCAAATAGAGCGATATTTTTAAACCCTCCATAATGCGTTTAAAACCCGCACATTATGACCATCATAAAAATAGACTGTTTTGTTATAACAAATTTCTTATCTGTAAAAATGTTATTATTGCTAAATAATAACATCGATTTGAATAATATTATTTCCTTCAAATTTCGAACATCTCGGGAAAACAAAGAAATTTGATTTGTCCTCTATTCTAATATCAGTCGAGATGACGTTTAGTTCGAAATGAATTTGCTTACAAATTTGACAAATGTCGCACGTAAGTAAGATATCGAACGATATGATAGTTGGAGCCGACTCTAGTTTGTCTCTGAATTAAAAAAAAACTATGACAGCTGCCTGAAAACTTTTCACTTACCGCCATTACCGGTTAAAATTTGTTGAATGCATCATGGAGGCTTATGATATGTGGGTAGATAAAGAAGTGTATGTAACTGTACATAATGAAGGGCATTTTTCATTTTTTTCACTGGTCAATGTGTTATGTAAGTTTTTCTGTTACATTTTTTCTTTACTTGTACCGTTTGTGCCCAAATAAACATTAAACATTAAAAACGATACGTATCGCACTGTTCTTTTTTTTATTGGGTATTTTTTTGTTAATCTGTAACTGTGTTGAAGTCAACACGAAGGTCATATCATATCCAAATGTGGAAAAGGACGTTAAAAGTGACTTGATGCTACAATAGATCACAAAAGTCTACATGTTTTGATGATTAACATCTCCATGTTTTAGATTTTATCCTTCAAAGAGTATGCCAAATAAACGTAGGAGGTATCGTGACACTCATTGACATTTGAGTCGTTTGAGGCAAATGTGTGTGCGATGCGTAGAATAGAGGGTTGCGTTACGAGGTGCGGCGTGTTGCAGTGCACCGCGACCGCGTGATGTTCGTGCAGGCGAGCAACTGCGTGGAGCGCGCTGAGTGGGTGCGCCTGCTCACGGCGCTGTGCCGGCACTCACCCGCGACGCCACCGCACCGCGGCTACTACTGTGACACTGAGTGGACCTGGTGAGCTCAGTTCTTCTTTTTCGATTCCGCTATATGTTTTAATTCACTAGGTATCCTTAACAATGTAAATTTTGTATTTTCATCTTGAACTTTGACCACAGTTAAGTTTTTCCCTTAGGGGGATCATTATGTACACATCTCCCCTACATGATTTTAAAAGCAAGTATTTGTTTATGGATAATGAAATTAATGAACCTTTTACATTAGTAAAACTTAAATTATAGTGATTAATAATTGATTATCTTCAAAACGATTAACGTTAGAGCAGTTGCAGTTGGAGCAACTGCAATACGACGGAACAGAATTGCATTTCTGATGCAGTTGACGTTCCTAACTGCAACAAAACTACAAACCAACCTTGCAATTACCTTGCAGTCTGTGTGCGGTCGACAGGACTGCACGCGTAGGTACTGCACGGTTGTAATGCAGTTCTGATGCAGTTACGTCAACTACATCAGAACTACCGCTTTGCAGCTGGGTTACAGTTCAAATGCTGTCCGTGTGAACCGGCCTTTATGTACATACGTTACAAGCAACAGCGACGGCGGCCGACTGGCGCTCCTGTCAGACACCCCCGCGGCGCGCTCACTTCATACCGCCCTCCCTGTCTTTTGTCCCACGAGTTTATTTTATTTTATTACAATTTTAAATTAATCGTAATGTAATTAGGGTCAATTCTCTCGTAGTAATATAGTGATACAAACATTGTTACACTAACTACTTTGTATTCACGAAACAGAAATAAATATCTTGAGTATATGTAACGCAATACGATAGCTTCATCTCGTGATAAACCTAATAAAAAGCAAAAGCGTAGCTTACCTGAGCCTTGTAGAATATGGGGCTTTTATCGTTTTGATAAAATTTTAATCATTAATATGTATGTATCATTAATATTAAGTAAAATGTACCTATTATAATTTATAATGTAAATAGTTATTGTTTTCTAACTGGTTACGACCTAGAGCTCATGCTACAAGAACTCTATAACTTAGGGCCGCAAACCTTAAGGTTGGATTTAAGATGTATAAGACCATAACACACTACCAACAGCTCCTCCCGACAGAGGATCGAGATGGACGGGCAGGTAAAACATTACGTCGACGAGTACACCTATCTGAGCCAGCCAGTCTCTTTTAGTAACAGGCAAGACATGGAAACACAAATACTTGTCGATAACGCCTGGAAGAGCTACTGGTCCATGAAACAACTGATGAAGGGAAACCTTCCTGTTTCACTCAAACGCAAAATCGTCAACGTGTGTATTTTGCCCGTTCTAACCTACGGTGCTCGTTGGTGGCCTACGGTGCTCTTTGGTGGTCTCTACGGTGGTCTTTAACCGCAAATCCAAAGTCCAAACTCAAGGTTTATCAAAGAGCGATAGAGCGCAGCATATTAGGTGTAAAAAACGAACCGAGTGCGAAACACCACCCTGCGCTGATAGGCATAGCCGATGTGGGGGAAAAGATTGCCCAGCTAAAGTGGGCCTGGGCTGGGCATGTGTCGCAGGCGGCTTGGACGTTTTTCTGAAGGATTGGCCGAAGATTGCCACAGAGAGAGAGGTGTAGAAATCAAGCGAGGAGGCCAAGCCATTCAAGATGGCGGCTACTTTTTCTCTATGGGACAACGGATTCGTTGTCGGTGACCACACAGATACCCAGATATCGATTTTGGAAACAATCGGTCGAATAACTAAAAAGTTCAAGATGGCGGCTACTATTCCTCAATCTGTCAACGGATTCGTTATCGGAGACCACACAGGTCCCCAGATATCGATTTTGGAAACAATCAGTTGAGTAACTAAAAAGTTCAAGATGGCGGCTTCTTTTTCTCAATCTGTCAACGGATTCGTTATCGGAGACCACACAGATCTACAGAATTGAGCAGTTCCGGTGGCCATCTATGGTCTTCATCATCTGTTCCGCATCACCAAATCATACTTTCTGATTGCAAATGCTGGATCTGTTGCTGAAAATACCAAAATCACTTTTTTGTGACGATGGTACCACCTCTGGAGCATGTACTCATCAAAACGAAAAAAAGAATTAAAAAAAAAACAATATACAGTTGACATACAGACGAATTGAGAACCTCCTACTTTTTTGAAGTCGGTTAACACGGTTTCATTTATTGCGCCACCGGCTTCTAAATTTATTTTTTTCGTAAATTGCAATTCAAATATGTTCACCTTACTAGAAAGGGACGCACTAAGCTTTAGTACATCTCTTTCAGCTCGCGTTATCCGTGTAGTGCACCTTCCAGATGTACGTTAACAGTACTTACAAATTCCTTGGTGTAGCCATAAATTCTGTCCCAACTTTTTCATCATTTTAAATTTAATAATGGAACATTTGATGTACTTTTGTTTCTTAGTTATGCTTAAATAGACATTCGGCTGTCAGAAAAATTACTTTTCGATCCAGGTATAATTTCCCTGAAGATGGCGTGGGGCATCAAAGAGAATCGTGTCGCAGTGATAGCGTTATACAAATGCCACAAGCAAATGAACGAGTTTTTCAAACTGCTGAAACCTTAAAATATAACGAAAAAAAATTGGGTATCGTACAATCAAGCGAGGCAACGAAATGGGATTAGTCGACGATCGGCCCAGGAGCGATCGACCACGTCGGGTGTGTAATGATAATGAATGATCGGTATAAAAATAATTAATATAATTTCATTTGATATAAATTTAAAGGATGTTATCACTCATTTTATATACTAATATACGATTGGTATATTATCAAAATATCTATTTTTATTTACTATAATTATCATTTGGTACATCATTTATTTATTATAAACATAATTTGGTATAATCATCATTTTGTATAAAAATCATATTGTATAACTATCATGTGGTATATTATTTTTTATTGCCACATATTTAAAGCTCAAATGATTTTCTTACGTTTGGTGTAAAAAATATATATATATTAGTGTGCAAATTGCGTTTTATTTACCTAACCTAAACTACTTTTCCGGTAGTTGTTAAGTATATTTGTTTGGAATAACTTTTTTTGTCGAATGATTTTTTGGTACACACAACAACACACCTAACTAACCACTAAAGACGGAGCAGAGAGAAAAAGAAAGAGATGTATATATGTGTATTATGTCAACAACATTCGATTCTAGTGCGACTCTCTTTCACGCAATATTTCAGATTTCTGAAGTGTATAGCTAGATGTGTTGCTGTGTGTACAACGCTGACCGTGATGCAAAGTCGACGGAGCTCCGCAATAGAAAATATTTTTATATCGATTGTTACGCACCCGACCACGTCAAACAAACAAAATCAAAACGACATTTTGAGCAAGCGCTGGATTTTTCAACAGGACCCCCGCACACAAAACTAAGACAACACAGCGGTGGTTAGCCACGCATTTACCCGAATTTATTGCGTCTGAAGATTGGTCCTCAAAAAGCCCAGATTTCAACCCCTTGGACTATGGGCTGTGGAATATTTTGGAAGAGAAAGTCTGCTCTAAACCTCATCGTAATGTTGAGTCTCTCAAGTTAGATTTAGTACGGGCAGCGGCTTCAATACCCATCGATACCGTCCGTGCAATCATAGACTAAATATTTAATTTTTAGAATCTGTGTAATTTAATGAATAAAATGACGTTGATTTGTGTATATACCTTCTTTTATATTTTAAATAGATCTCGTTTCATTAGGACAGAATTTATGGCAAGACTACGTCCATTACTGTTCGAAGTATTTAAAAAAATGTACATACCTAAATCTCCCAAAATATTAAATTAATAAGTTTAATAAAGAACATTATATTTTATAATCACGAAGAAATATTAAATTAATAAGTTTAATAAAGAACATTACATTTTATAATCACGAAAAACTATTAAAATTAAAATATATTAATCAACTAGGCTGTATGACGCCTTAGTTATTCTTGGGGTCGCTGTCACCTGCGACACATTTTGTAGTTTTTTAAGTTTGTGGAAAATGTATGCAACGGTTAATTGTCTCTTAAGAGTCTTAATTATGTACCAGTTACATAAATGACTATTGTTACAATCCCGCCACCCAGTATTATCGCTATTAATACATTTCTGCTACAGTTATAAACAAATCTGCACGTGTCAATTATGCAGTTGCGGAAAGCGGAGGCGGAGGCGGCCGGGTGCGGCGGGCGAGGCGACGGCGGCCGGGTAACCGCGAGACGCTGCGCGGGCCGGCGGCGCTGGCGCTGCGGCTGGACCCCGCGCGCGACCTGCAGCGCCTGCACGCGCTTCTCGTGGCGCACGCCGCGGCGCTCGACGAGCGCCTGCTGCACCCGCCTGGTACGCATTCGCCCACCCTAAGTGGCGCCTCTACAAATGTGTTATGTATGAGAGCCCGTGTTGTTTCCCACAATTTTAATTGTTCATAATGTCATTGTTGACATAACTATTGATAGTCATCATCAGAGCCCGGATGTTCGCGGCAAAACAAAATATTTAGATGGAATAACTCATATTACCTCTAAACAACTGTCGCGAATGATTATGAGATTTATGAGGGTAATTCCACGATAATGTAACGAGAGTTACCATTTCAATGCGTGTTTTTTTAAACTTTTAATGCCGATATTTTTAGATAATGAATTCTTCCATTTTTTTATGTAACTTTAAAAACCAGCAGAATGCTAGAAATTGGTAACTTACGGTACTCTCTGCCATGGAATTGCCCATGAAATAATGTAAATGTATCGGCCTGATTTTTTTATAAATATACTCGTAATAATACTCATACACAAACTCACGCCTTTATTCCCAGTTTAGGGTATGCAGAGCTACAGAATTATCAACCACTCCAAAAACCTGTTGACAACTCTGTAACCACATTTTGTACAATCAGGCTAAGATGTTTACCAGTGTATTAGTGACAGGTAGGTGATAATACTCGATATCGATAAATCTAGCTAGATTGCAACAATCTTTGGTTTTGCCGCGAAAATTCCAAGCTCTGGTCATCATTTTTATACCGCTGGAGCCATTACCATCAAAATTTCTTAAATATATAACGTAATACATTTAAGAAATTTGGTAAAGTATAAGTCTAGGTTAGGGAAACTTTGATTCATAAAACTACTGAAAATGGAACAGATTCTTAACGAAATACGTTATGACTTGCGATAAACATGACCTAAAACACTATGGCAGATGATATAGACCCATCATACAGGTTGGAAAAATAATTCGGGGCCCTGGAGGGAAACTACCTTAAGTTGGCTCATTTTCCCTAAAGGAGACTGTTATACAGAGTAATTTTTTTATAGTTGCACAAATTTTAATATTAGCTTTGCTATTGTTAATCAAGTTCAGTTTCAAGGTAGACCGAAAATCCGTCAATTACACTAGGATAAACGCCACGCTAGGTAAAGTACTTAATTGGTTTACTAGTAACAATTTGCTACTCAATGCTAGGAAAACTGAATGTGTTAGGTTCGCTTTGCCTAATGTTAGACCGCTAGAATCTAGTATATTTCTAAATGGTGAGTGTTTGGAAATGGTAGATAAGGCGCTTTTCTTAGGGATAACTATAGACAAAAACTTGCAATGGAGTCCCCACATAGCAGTACTAGCAGGTAAATTAAGTTCTGCAGCTTATACTGTTAGGAAAATCAGGCAACTTACGAATGTTGAGACAGCTCGCTTAGTTTATTGTAGTTATTTTCATATTGTTATGTCATACGGTATTCTGGTTTGGGGAAAAGCTGCTGACATACAGACTATATTCGTGTTACAAAAAAAAGCCATCCGTTCTATATATAACCTAAACTCCCGTGATTCTTTAAGATTAATATTTAAAGAAATTAGTATTTTGACAGTAGCGTCACAATTTATTTATGAGAATATTATTTATGTCATTAAAAATCAGGACTCTTTTATTAAGAATTGTGATAAGTATACATAATTTTAATACAAGAAATAAAAATAAAATAGCTATTAAAAAATAAACACTTGCTATGATTAATGTATGTTACATTTCAAGTTTTTTTTTATATCTAAGACTAATGTTTCTTTGATACATTTAATCCCGAACAATAATCCTAACAATTAGAAGAATAAAATAGCAAGTTTTCATTTGTTACATTTTTAGCTGGTTCGATTTCCGGTTGAGACAAGCGAATTTAAGAAAATCTTTGAATGCAATTTTGATTCTTTTTAAAAATAAAGGAATGTCTCCTTTAAGTAAAATGAGCCAACTTAAAGATTTAAGGTAGTTTCCCTCCAGGGCCCGACCGTATTTTTCTACAGATGTAGTGCAAAATGATTTTCCTTCGGGAAAACTCGGATCTCAATCGGAATACGATGGCACCCGAACTGTCAATCAATGATTGTATTAAATGAGTGACGTTTTCATGTCCATTAAAATGGAACTTTATTGTTTAGTGTCAAATGACAAAGTGACAAATGACAGCATTTGTCGTTTGACACTAAACAATAAAGTTCCATTTTAATGGACATGAAAACGTCACTCATTTAATACAATCATTGATTGACAGTTCGGGTGCCATCGTATTCCGATTGAGATCCGAGTTTTCCCGAAGGAAAATCATTTTGCACTACATCTGTACACTGTATACACCTCGCCTACTTACTGTGCAAAAATGTGGATCGATTTAGAAAAATGGGTATACTTCATGTAAGGTTTAGAAAGACGTTTTTTAACTACCATTGATCTGTTTATAAAGTCATAATAGACGAACGTCATTCAAACATAATGTAAACAAACAATCGCAATACAATAAATGTATTCTTTCAGAGTATTTTAAGCATTCGGCCATTGCTTATTACCTAAACCTTAATTAATTCAGTATTTCCCGCATGACCCTTGTTTCCAGAGTGGATTAACTGAACACAAACACATTGAATTTATTGGTAGGAAATTGCATACCTCTACTCATGAGTTTCTACAAAAAAAATGATGCCGTCGTTTTGAATCTCTTGAAAATCCTCACCACACAAATAAATAACTCAAAAGGGAAATGGTCTCATTAATATATTCATGTCATCATAAGAATTACAGTCAATTTGTAAACAAATAATTTTGACATGACAACGGCTGTCTTCGAGCGTTGGTGTAAGCTAGATATTTAAATCGTTCTTATAAAGTAAGTATTGGAGAGGTTTTATGTTTTATGTAAAAACACAAAATAGGTTGATATAGCGCAATTCGGACCGGCATTTAGGGGTCAAATGAAGGTCATTTCTTAATTTTATTATAATTATTTCATTGTATCATATTTCTATTATTGCTATTATTGTGCTTTCTAATAAACAAAAGTATTTCCTTGAAATTGGACGGTGTGTTTTTGTACTACAAATGAAAACACAACTTATAGGGTATATCACATAGTTTAATAACAATTCACCTTCGAGTTATCAACTTAACTCGCGCATGTAGGGTTCCATACCACTATACGGAAGGTAAGGTAAGGTCGACAATATGATAACATGTCAAAAACGATGCCTCTATTCGATTGTGTTAAAACCATATCGCCCTTAACGTGTTATCGTATTGTCAATGTTTTATTGATTGAATGAAAGGTAAAATGCGGTTTACGATTTATAACGTATTAAAAAAAAACTAATTATTAGATCTCGTTCAAACCAATTTTCGGTGAAAGTTTGCATGGTAATGTACATCATATATTATTTTTACATTTATCATTCCCTTATTTTAGAAGTTACGGGGGGGGGGGGACACACATTTTTCCACTTTGGAAGCGTCTCTCGCGCAAATTATTCAGTTTAGAAAAAAATTATATTAGAAACCTCAATATCATTTTTGAAGACCTATCCATAGATACCCCACCCCACACGTATGGGTTTGATCAAAAAAAAAAAATTGAGTTTCAGTTCTAAGTATGGGGAACCCCAAAAATTTATTGTTTTTTTTCTATTTTTGTATGAAAATTTTAAAGCGGTTCACCGAATACATCTACTTACAAAGTTTCCACAGTATAGCTCTTATAGTTACGGAAAAAAGTGGCTGTGACATACGGACGGACAGACGGACGGACGGACGGACAGACATGACGAATCCATAAGGGTTCCGTTTTTTGCCATTCGGCTACGGAACCCTAAAAAGTGGCCACCTTTTTCCGTTAAGGTGACTACTCAAAGAGTAATTGTTATTAAAGTTTGTTACATATCTCATAAATTGTGTTTTTACTTGCGCTACAAAAGAATCATCGTCTGACTCCAAGGAAATTCTTTAGTTAATTAGAAAACACAATAATAGTAATGAGGGCGCCACTGGACGCTCGACGTTTGCTCGATGCAGTCTTAAACATAGACCCAAAATTTACTTTTATAAAAAGAACATTGTGGCGATCATCATCGATATGTTAGCGTGGGTTGGTGGTGTACGACTACATAGTGAAAACGACCGAACCATCATAAGGTCCAGATCTCAGAAGGACCATCTCTGCAGAAAGCCTATATCTCCGAATGACTTCGTAGCAAAACGACTGGTTCTTTAAACGACCTCATCGTTAATAGGCCACATCTCAAATAGACTGGGTAGCAAAACGACTGGTTCTTTAAACGACCTCATCGTTAATAGGCCACATCTCAAATAGACTGGGTAGCAAAACGACTGGTTCTTTAAACGACCTCATTGTTAATAGGCTACATCTCAAATAGACCGGGTAGCGAAACGACTGGTTCTCGAAAAGACCAAATCTTTAATCAGACCAAATCTCAAATAGACCAGGTAGCAAATTTGCTTCTTGAATTTGTTTGTGTACAAGTACAGTTATATATGAATAAACGTAGACAAAGTATAACAAAAACTTTATTTATTGATAAACTTAGACTAAACTAACATTGTAACAACGCTCACATAACTTAAATCAAACAATTTATCCCATTTTTTTAAATAAATTAAATAACTTATAATGAAATTAAATTTTACTTTTATATTGTTAATTTCACTTAGAGATAACTACTGAATTTGCGAGTTTCAGCATTTAAAATACGAAAAGTATTGTTTAATAAAATGAACATAACGTTGGTTCGTTAGTACCATCGAAATATAATAAGTATGGAAGAGTAACGTCTAACAAAAACGACTGACACATCCGCTCCAAAACGCCCACTTTTTGAAATGAAAAGATCTTATGTATCGAGTGGTTTCAATAATCAACTAAATATTAATTGAGTTAAGGTATGAAGTCATTTATGTCAGATGCATGCTGGTATAACGTTTGAGTAGACAGTAATTTCAGTAAGGTTTTATACCGTTTGAAAGACAAAAATCTGCAATTGGTTACAAGCTCTCTGACACAAGATTTCCATTTGTCAATTTTTTTTTTCATAAGGGTTATTCGAACGCGGCCATGTCTTTCAACATTTGACGTGGATGGTTTAATACAAAAACAATACAGTAATTGAATAATGAATTTTATTAATATTTTTTTATATGATTGAATGATTGTTCCCCTTGAATCATTTAACATGCTTATGTTACACTATTATAAAGTTGTAAAATAGTATATCAGAAGATTATTATGTTGTAAGAGTAGTCTTTAATAGTAGTATTTGGGACCGCTGTGACTTTAAAAAATGTTTTCCAGTTTTTGAGATGACATAATCAGATTCATCAAAATGGATGCTGCAAATCCTGCAATGTTTGCTAGGCATCCAATTCTCGTTTCGCAATTCGCGATGAACTGCATCCACCCAAGCCAGACGGCGTTCTTCATTCTTTGGAAAACTTAAAAAGGTCATATTTCGTTTTTTTTATTATTTACATAAACTAACGATAGTAAAGATGATATAAAATTTAATTTCCTATTCATTCGAAGTAGTTGCTTGTAATTCACATTTTTCAAAGATATTATATTGCATAACATCGGCCATGACATTTTGGTATGGGAATATTAAAAATTCAATAACTTACTAATGAAAATAAATATCGCTTTGTTTTGCATCTGTGTGGGTCCTGCACCAATTTACAATGCAACTTGGCATGGTTGCAGCGTCATTTAAATCCGGTAATCATTAATATCGATTTTTTTCTTTTTTGATTGTAAACAACTGTTTGACACTACGTCAGAAAGTCGACTGATAGACAGTTCGGCACTCATTAATAGCTCCACCCCCGCCGGCACTAAGTCAGTGGGGCAGATTTTGAGCGTCGATTACTCTTCCATACTTATTATATTTCGATGGTTAGTACCTAATATAATTATATTTTATAGAAGAAATGTTGTCTAAAAACTCGAGTGGATTGAGGTGTCCTTTCTGAAGAGCTTCAAGTTCTAATTTATATTTCCGATCGAACAAAATGTCCTTTTTCTTACGGTTAATTTTATTAAACAAAACTTTTCGTATTTTTAATTGCTGAAACTTTTAAAGTATGTAAAAATAAAATTAAGGTTGGCTTGTACTGCATTCTAGCATTTAGGCGTCGATGCCATGCCTCTAATGCATTTGTAGTTCGATGCCTTTGATTGCATGACGATATTAATATTGGATTTTTTAACCAAAACTTCTCGAAATAAGCTTTGAATTTATGAAATTCGTCACCGTCCGGGGTATTTTCTACAATAGAATTCCATGCATTTAGATCAAATTTGCGGGCAGAAGTGGCAAATTTGCAATAATTCTCACATTTTTTTTACCCTCAGATGTGGCTGCCAGGCCAACGTCAGCAGCTTTTTTCCATACATTTTTATTGAAATGATAATAGCACCCCGTAAGAATTGAGTTTTTGGAAACAGTTTTAAACGCATTTATTTGGCCCAGTTGGAAATCACATCCGCGTAGAAGTCGTTTATCGCTGCTCCCTCGGGATGTCTAATTTTCCGGGATAAAAAGTAGCCTATATCCTTCCCCGGGACTCAAGCTATCTCCTTACCAAATTTCATCTAAATCGGTTCAGCGGTTTAAGCGTGAAGAGGTAACAGACAGACACTTTCACATTTATAATATTAGTATGGATTAAACCTTAATATTTTGATGTTGAAATGTTATAAATGTTTTAAGTGGGTTTTTAAAGATAAAAAAGTGATTTTGCAGTGACAGGTTGTTAGCTCATCGCCCACAACACAACACACTTTATTTTACTTTTTTGATCTTTGAAAACCCACAATTGCTAAGTTAATAGTGGCAATGAAACTCCTTCCGGGGCAGTGGTCCAACTGACACATAATTTTCATTTGAATATCAAATTAACAGGCTTACTTCTGGGTGGTTTGGCCCTCCGGGCCAGCTGAAGAACTAACATAACCTAAACCTACCTCATATTTATGATACTAATTTTGGTCAGTTGGACAAAGCAGTTGGACCACTGCCCCGTCACTATGAAACTTAGGTTTCGTAATATCCTGCATGCCTACCCCTTTTGGGACAACAGGTGTGAGTTTATGTATGTACTAGCTTTCCGCCTGCGACTTCGTCTGCGGAGAGTCAGCACTTTCAGAAACTCTTATTTAACCTGCGCTTTTGTTAAAAAATATAAAATATACTTCCACCACCTAATAAAGAGGAGTTTTCTTGGTCTTAACGATTTTATTATATGTATAGATGCATGCAAACGCTATGCAGAAAATAGCTCTGATTATACCAACATTTTGCGATCTAGTCATTTTGCTACCTGGTCTATTTGAGATGTGGTCTGATTAAAGATGTGGTCTTTTCGAGAACCAGTCGTTTTGCTACCCGGTCTATTTGAGATGAAGCCTATTTATTAACAATGAGGTCGTTTAAGGAACCAGTCGTTTTGCTACCCAGCAGTGGCGAAGCGTCACGTAAATAAATAGGCAAGCCGGAGCAAAAAAAGGTGTATCTCTACGCTTATAATCAATTTTTATATCTGGGTGAGCGCGTCCTAACTTAATGACATGTTTTTTATTTTCAAAGGATAACTTTGAAAAACATGTTAGTTCATTAAGTAGGTAAGTACCTAATTTGTAAGACAACACTCAATTTGAACCAATGCAGCCATTTGTACTTTAAGTACAGACAGACGACAATATTTATAAACCAAACCACGAATATAACCTGAATAAATAGATTTAAGCAAAACCTAAGGGTACCTAACGTATTAAAAGCGGAATTGAAACAAACCTCCGTCGTCGCCAAGAAACGCCAGATACCTAGTTGCCAAACACTATAATAACAATAAATAACAATCACAGAACGCTTAGCGAGCTAAATTTCACTGAGTTTCATAAAACAAAACACTAGGCAATTATAATAAATAACCAAAAAAAACTTTAATGGAAACACCGTGCATCTTTGCGCGACGCGAAGCGAAAATAATGGCGGCAAACTGGCAAATTATTATTACTAAAGGTCGAAGGTCGTTTGTGACGGCGACAGCGTCCTTGGGAAAAGAAAGATAATTCATGCACTTAAAGCTTAAAATTCGATCAAATAAGCCGGTTTGCCACCTCGGACCGTGGCGAGCTTTCTCGCTCTAATTTTCATTACGTCTCACGTGCCGCTGTGTCTGTGTGCGAGTTGGAAGCGCTAGGAAAATGTTTAAATGTGTTAGTGCAAGTCCGGGGCTGAGTCACCGGCATGTATGGCGGTTTTAATTGTGGGTGTAAGTTCGAGCGCGCGTAGGTAAATGTAACTGAGCGTGTGTGCGTGTATACGAAAATATTGTTCTTGTTTCTTTCTAGTAATATAGGTTAGTGAATGGGTGCGAGCGAGTGATAGATCTCGGCTTGGTAAATAAATAAATTTGAATTGCGGCGTTAGTGCGTTTTGTTCATGCATCGTATTATGAAGCAAGGTAAAGCTATAGTACCTACACCGGGTTACTTTCGGTTTTACGTTTTGTTGTTTGTATACCTAGTGGTACCTACTCTATGCATAGGAATTTTTAGGGATGCCGCTGGGAATCGGGTTGTATGGACGCTTCGCTACTGCTACCCAGTATATTTGAGATGTGGCCTATTAACGATGAGGTCGTTTAAAGAACCAGTCGTTTTGCTACAGTCATTCGGAGATAGGCTTTCTGCAGAGATGGTCCTTCTGAGATCTGGACCTTATGATGGTTCGGTCGTTTTCACTATGTAGTCGTTATGATACCGACCCGTTAGAGTAGTTGGTAGTGGTACTACTTACGAAACTAGCGATTCCGGATCCGATATCCGGTATAAGCAAATAATTGTGTGATGAGCGCTACCTAGTATTAGAAATTGACCGTAATATTTAGTACCTTTTTATTTACAAAAAGATGATTTGTCGGAGGAGGTGTTGGATGGCTGATGTGATGTCGTTTTTAACGAGATCTGGTTGCACAGAGAGCACAAGCGCGGAGGAGCGCGATGCGTCTGCGAGCACGCTGCGCGACCTGCAGGAGGCCATGTTCGACCTGGAGCACCGCCACCGGGTGTACCACCGCTCGCTCGCGCGCGAGACCCGATACGGCAGCAAGTCAGTACCCCACCTTACAAGTTGCACTTACAATACTCTTCCTGACCACAAGGTTGGACAATTAAGTGACAGTTAAACGATCTACCTACAAAATACTTCTCTACACTTAAATTACAGTTACATACATACATAAACTCACGCCTTTATTCCCAGAGTGGCGTAGGCAGAGCTACAGAATTTCCGACAACTCTAAAAACTTGTTGATAATCTTGTAACCACATTTTACACACTTGGCTAAGATGTTTACCAGTGTATTAGTGACAGGTTGCAAGCCCATCGCCTAACAGTACTACACGCCTTTATTCCCTTACAGTTATTTCTTGTGAATCCTAAAAACGCTTAAGTCCCTTATAGGTTGCGCTTTAATGAAGTTACTTTATCCTTAATTCTAATTACAGATTAATCTTTATTAGTAAGGGCGGATTCGACCAAACGTGAATAAGGTCTTATACATAGATTAAGCGCCGAATTTGTATAGATTAATCTCGGATTAAATCTTATTCCAGTTTGGTAAAATCGATACTAAGTAATTCAATTTTTTTAAGTCTTAAGCTCAAAGCTTCTGACAATAAGGTAAAAACTGTGTGGAAAATAATAATTAGAGAAACGGGTAAATCTAAAGCACGTGATTATCAAGTCACCCTAAACAAGGATGACAAAAAAATCACGTCCAACAAAGACATGGCCTTAGAGTTCGAAGATTATTTCTTCACACATACACATTATTACCACGAAATGTCTTCAATCATCAGCGATTGAAACTCAGAAATTACTTTGTGCTAAATGTAATGTAAGCTTTGATTTTAGCCACGTAGTTTCAGTTTCTATTGTTAAGATATTTATATCACTGAGTTTAAAAAGAACGTCAGTTAAAGTTCTCCGTCATGTCATAGATAGAATTGCACCTCACTTAGCTTGTAACCTACAATAATTGCATTTCAGAGGGGGTCGTTCCAAATCTTATGAAATAATATTATTTATTATTATTATTTATTTATTAAACCAGCAACAAAAATTACAAACAATACAAAAGCTCTGCATAACTGTATTAGTACAGTTTGTCTGCAGGAAGACATTAAAATAACAGTAAGTACTATAATCTTAATATCATACAATGTTTAGTTCGACACAATTGAGAATATATGGCAGGCGCTTTTTTAAAGTTCTGTCTCCGTAATAGTTGTTAACTCTAGGCACATCGAATTTACCGGCAGGCACCAATCTCGTTCCATGATTGTGATCCATTCTACGCAGGTCATGCTGCCAATTGTCATGGTTATTAATAGTTAAAAGGTATTTGTGCTTTAAAGTGACGGGAAGTATTATACATATTTTGAAAAAAAAACGATAATCATTTTTACAGTTATTTTTAATCTTTTGAGAGACAAGAAATTTTAAAAAACGCAATTGAGGGATTCCAGTTTATCTAAGTAAGTTTTAAAAGTGAGACCATAACAATTGAGAGCATACCCCAGTACAGAATCTACCAACGCAAAATATAAACATTTTAAAGTACCAACAAGAACTCTATAACTAAGATGGTAGATCTTACCCGACAAAACTCTTAATTTATCACAGATATAATCCACATGCTGAGACCAGGAAAAACTAGTATCTATTTTAACTTCTAAACATGTAACACAATCAACTTTATCAATAGGATTACATCAGCAATGGTCCTGGTCACTATGCAAGCACTGATAACATCGAAATATAATAAGTATGGAAGAGTAATCGACGCTCAAAATCTGCCCCACTGACTTAGTGCCGGCGGGGGTGGAGCTATTAATGAGTGCCGAACTGTCTATCAGTCGACTTTCTGACGTAGTGTCAAACAGTTGTTTACAATCACAAAAGAAAAAAATCGATATTAATGATTACCGGATTTAAATGTCGCTGCAACCATGCCAAGTTGCATTGTAAATTGGTGCAGGACCCACACAGATGCAAAACAAAGCGATATTTATTTTCATTAGTAAGTTATTGAATTTTTAATATTCCCATACCAAAAGGTCATGGCCGATGTTATGCAATATATCTTTGAAAAATGTGAATTACAAGCAACTACTTACTTCGAATGAATAGGAAATTAAATTTTATGTCAATATTGTTAGTTTATGTACATAAAAAAAAAACAAAAATGACCTTTTTAAGTTTTCCAAAAAATTTAGAACGCCGTCTGGCTTGGGTGGATGCAGTTCGTCGCGAATTGCAAAACGAGAATTGGATGCTTAGCAAACATTGCAGGATTTGCAGCATCCATTTTGATGAATCGGATTATGTCATCTCAAAAACTGGAAAACATTTTTTAAAAGTCACAGCTTCCCCAAATTGTACAGTACGTTGTGAACATTTATTTACAATAATTTAATTAATATTTAAATGAATATCAGTCGTAGAGGAGTTTATCACAGGTCTATTAGATATGTTTAGATGCTAAAGACTATTTGACGCTGACTACTCTTACAACATACCTAATATCTTCTGATACACTATTTTACAACTTTATAATAGTGTAACATAAGTATGTTAAATGATTCAAGGGGAACAATCATTCAATCATATAAAAAAATATTAATAAAATTCATTATTCAATTAATGTG
The DNA here is from genome assembly GCA_963966035.1 of Acleris laterana. Taxonomy (NCBI): domain Eukaryota; kingdom Metazoa; phylum Arthropoda; class Insecta; order Lepidoptera; family Tortricidae; genus Acleris; species Acleris laterana. The sequence continues at coordinate 57,017,168 of OZ014438.1, read as the reverse complement.
TTGTTTTTGTATTAAACCATCCACGTCAAATGTTGAAAGATATGGCCGCGTTCAAATAACCCTTATGAAAAAAAATATTGACAAATGGAAATCTTGTGTCAGAGAGCTTGTAACCAATTGCAGATTTTTGTCTTTCAAACGGTATAAAACCTTACTGAAAATACTGTCTACTCAAACGTTATACCAGCATCTGACATAAATGACTTCATACCTTAACTCAATTAATATTTAGTTGATTATTGAAACCACTCGATACATAAGATCTTTTCATTTCAAAAAGTGGGCGTTTTGGAGCGGATGTGTCAGTCGTTTTTGTTAGACGTTACTCTTCCATACTTATTATATTTCGATGACTGATAAACATGGGCAACCAAATGAAAATTATATCTGGTATTTTCAAACAAGGCGAGTGTATTACAAGTAGGTTAGTCTTCTCCGCGTTCAATAAAATACCGTTCTCATGAGACCATCGCACTATTGCATCTATATCAAGCTGCATAGAGCGACTCATGTCAACAAGGTCAGTCCCGGCAGACACAATGCACAAATCGTCACCGAACATGTAAGGTGTACTGTGACGTATGACTCCACCTATACTATGTACGAGGCTGATCAAAAAATACCCGGAATAATTAAATTTCGAATTTAAAGTTTGCCATTAAAAGAGGTCTTATTTTAAATTATGTTGGTAGACATGTTTTTCATTATAATAAAATTGTTTTTGTTTTTTTATTATTACTGGATTATTGTTGTTGTTATAATATGTCAAAATTTCGGTCATTTTAAATGCATAGTTAACTATTCGTCGGAACATTAGTAAGACGTTTTTTCTTGTGATCGGCGAATTTTCAAGTTTTCCAGAGTAAAAATTACGGAGCAAAGAATTTGCATAAAATTTTGTGATAAAAACAAAATTAAATGCAGTGCCGTGGTTGGAATGTTAGAGACAGCTTATGGCGCGTCTGCTATGAAAAAAACGGCAGCTTATGATTGGTATAAACGATTCGACGAGGGTCGTGAAGACGTTGAAGATGACGAGAGGAATGGGCGACCGAAAACGTCAACCACCGATGACCACATCCACACAGTCAAAACAATTGTGATTTACAATCGCCGCGTCACTATCAGGGAGGTTGCTGAGGAAGTTGGCATCTCCTACGGATCTTGTGAATCGATTATAACTGATATTTTAGGAATGTGTCGTGTCGCTGCCAAATTCGTGCCAAAATTGCTAAATTTTCAACAAAAGCAGTATCGCAAAGACATGGTCCAGCAAATGTTGGATGAAGTTGCGGACGACCCAGAACTGCTCAAACGAGTCGTAACGGGTGACGAGTCTTGGATATATGGATACGACGCGTCGTATAAACAACGTCGCGACGTTGAAACAAAGGTGCAATCGTCTCAATGGAAAACCTCGGAGGAGCCGCGGCCCAAAAAAGCCCGTCAAGTTCGATCCAACGTCAAGGTTCTTATTACTGTTTTTTTTCGATTTTAATGGAATTGTACATCATGAATTTCTACCAGCAGGTCGCACGGTTAACAAAGAGTATTACTTAGAAGTTTTACGCCGTTTGCGTGAGGCCATCCGTAGAAAAAGACCAGAATTGTGGAAAAACAACTCTTTCCATTTGCACCACGATAACGCACCCGCTCACACCTCGCGGCTTGTTCGTGATTTCTTGACAAAAAACCAGACCAAATTGATGCCCCAAGCACTGTATTCACCGGACTTGGCCCCATGCGACTTTTTCCTGTTCCCAAAGATGAAGAGAACATTAAAAGGACGGCGTTTTGCGACCATAGAGGAAATTAAAGCTGAATCGCTGAAAGAACTGAAGGCCATATCAAAAAGTGCATTCCATAAATGCTTCGAAGATTGGAAAAGACGCTGGTAAAAGTGTATTATATCCGGAGGTGATTACTTCGAAGGGGACAATATCAATATAGACGAATAAATAAAGGTTTTTTTTAAAATACTCAATTCCCGCGTATTTTTTGATCAAACTGCGTATAGTATGAACTATTTAAAATCACGATTCCCACTTGAGAACTTATCCGCGATGAATGGCATTGTTATCTTTTGTTAAACGCAACCGCTAACTACCTGTACAACATGAAATGCATCAATAACAAAAAAAAAAATGAATTACAACTTTACCGTCTTGCGAATAAGGTTCAAATTGGAATAGGACACACTTCACATAGATCCTTTTGGAAATGACATATAATAAGGACCACCGGGTCGAGCATTTAGCATTTTTATAAAAATATCACCTGTAACAAACATAGACAGACATGTCTATGCTATGACAATATGAACCTTATTTTTGAAGGAATACTATTGTTATTCATACGACATCTTTTGTTATTTATGGTATTTATTTTGCACAGGTAATTAACGGTTGGGTTTACAAAGGATAACAATGCCATTGTTCGGGCAGTTAAGCTCTCAAGTGGGAATCGTGATTTTAAATAGTTCCTACTATACATGCATCAAATAGCACACTGGCCCACATCCAGAGCCCTGCGGTACCCCACAGTCAACCGCCACCTCGTCACTGAGGACCTCACCCACCTTCACGCGATAAGTCCGGGACATCAGGTAGTCGCGGAACCAGCCAGTTTCATAGTAGCGAATTTTCACATCGCGAATATTCACATAGCGTTCTTTCATAGAGCAAATTATCACATCTACTGGTAAAATATGCGAAGAAAATAAACGCGAACATTATAAAACGATTTATGAAAAATCGCTACATCAAGAAAGACGAATAATTAAATTTGCGATAATGAAAGAACGCTATGTGAAAATTGGCTACTATGAAAAAATGCTTTTGTGAAAATGATCTAACAAATCCTTATATTAAATTCTCAAAAACTTAACTTAAGACCGGTAGAATAGAAATAGGACGGAAATTCGTTAAATCATTCATCTCGTCCGATTTAAAAGTGGTAAGATTTGGAAAGACCCCCTCTGAAATGCAATTATTGTACGTTACAAGCTAAGTGAGGTGCAATTCTATCTATCTACTCGTATGACAAGGGTGAATGACGGAAGCGCTCTCTAACCGGTAAATGAATTTCCCTCCCTGTGAGCGTAAAAAATTCGTTCGAACGTAACCCAAATAATGAACCGGTTTAAACTAAATAAATTCCGGTTTATTTGTAACCGGTTACAATCCCTGCTCCTAAGGGGCTAATCAGTTGATTGTCACGCCAGCGCTCGTCTTGACGCGCGCCGCCGTACGCTGCCAAAGTACTAGTTTTTGTTGTAATACGTAGGTACTTATGGCTAAGCGAAAAGCCAAAAAGTACTGCATAGCATACGGGTGCTTAAATAATGACAGAAATGTCGACTTATCTCTTTTTAAACTGCCTAAGGATATCGAAAGGTAAGATTATTTAATTAATATTATTAATAACTTCGATCTAGGGAGGTAGTTACCAGTAGCTGGACTTAATTACTGACACAATCAGTACCTACGGTTTTGAATCATCGACGCAAAAAGAGCGGTATAATATTATTTATTTTATTAACAACCCGTCCGCAGCTTCGCAGTTTGTTTTTGACTTATTCGCATCAAAAATCAATTACTACTGGCCTTAAACAGTGTTCAGTGTAAGTAGACCTCCCGGTAATAGGTAGTAACTGTGTACTAAAGCAAGGTCAGCATATACTGGTTAATATGGAAACACAATACATACTTGACAGCATTTCTAAGTAACGGCGCCGCAGGTAACAATGGTGCTTGAGTTTATAATTTAGTCGTGTAATACGGGTTGCATAGTCCAAGAGCTGATGTAAGATCGTTACAGACTTGATTTGTTTATTTTATTTATTTATTCAATTAAACACATCAACAGTTGCACAAACAAATACAAATACAAAAGATATGTGTAAAGAAAATAGTTCTGTTTGTGTACCAATTACAGGTGTGCAACAGTATTAGCATAGTCGGGATTTAATAAAACTAAAAATTAGGCATTAATCACATTACAGAAAAATGCCAAAAAAAAACTTATTAAGAAGTTAAACACAGATTTAGTAAACTACGTCTTATTAAGTAGATAGAAAGGGATATCCGAGCAAACAACAAACAAATCGCGGACAACATTTGATAACCCCCGGCCCTGCGAGGTGAGCGGAGCCAGTAAAGCGCAGAGGTTTAAGGTGCATTTTGCCTGGTTAGGGGCGCCCCCACTATCGATCGCAAAAATGTAAACAAGGTCACTTCCGTGCGTGCGCTTTGTATTATCATCGTTCCCGCGTTATGAGTAGGTTTAAATTAGCATGTTTTCTGTCACAGGTAGTCGCTTCTGTACTTGTACTATTACTTATTCTGTGTCCATACTAGGTGACCCAGTTTTTGCTTTTCACTTTATAGTGAAAAAACAACTTGACGTGATTACTTAAAAAAATGATGAAAAAATACCGCGCAAACAGGTTTAAAAACTTCGCTGTTTCGTAATGATTCTTAATATGTAAGATACCTCTGAAAACCTTATTAAATAAAACATGAAATTAATGATTCAAAAGGAAAAATTACAAAAAATCTAATTAAACTATACCCCTGTCCACGATAAAGAGCTAGTATAGCGGTCTCTCTTTTGCACTTTTGTATGTAGATGAAAGGGACAAAAGAGGAGAGTGGGCGTGAACTATGGCACCTCACTGTCATGCTCGGCTTACATGCTCCGTCGCTCGGAATATTTATTTTAATATCCCTTATGATTTTTCTGGTTAAGTGAAATAATAAAGGATCCAATAAGTATTTACTTTTGTATTTATTTATTCAAACTATTAAACAATAATGAAAAGAAGAATTTAATATTATATTTGTTTATAAGTATTTAATATCTTTAATATCTCTGCAAGGTATAAGTGCCTCTCTTGCATACAGATAAAGTTGATTATGTTAAATATGAGTGTGTCGCGGTCGCCTATCAAGTTCTCTGGCTCCTATCCGGATTTAACTAAGATGCCTGATACTAACCAAACAGATTCGCTGATCGCACTTAGAAAGCGTAAACAGCCGGACTATGAAAGCGAAATTAAGCGCGATTTATCGGATTTCCGTCAGGATTTGAAGGCGCTCATGGATCTTGGCAAAGCACAAAACGAAAACATGCTCGGTATGAGATCTGGTATCTCAGAAATCAAAGACCAACTTGTAAATATTAAAGCTACAACCGAAAATCTGATCCTAGAGCATAACCAATTTAAATCTGACTTGGCTGACCTAAAGGAATCTTTAAACTTTCACTCGCAAGGACATGACGCCCTGAACACCCGCGTCCAGGAGATCTCGAGCGACGTGGAGCAGATCAAAGTCCTGGACCGTGATGTTATCGAACTAAGACAGAAGTACGACAACCTTCAAGGCGAATACAATCAAGTGCAGCAACGTGAGCGGCTCCTCAATTTGGAAATATCTGGAATTCCCGAAAAAAATTACGAAAATCTTAGTAACTATCTCATTGGCATAGCGAAAGTTGCCGGTATTAATATCAATGCAGACAGCGTAGACCACATCCACCGGGTGCAGCCTCGGGTTCCAATAACCGGAAGGCCAAAGAACATCGTAGCAAAACTAAAACGCCAAATAGATAAGGACAGCATACTGTCAGGAATCCGCCGGAACAGGGGCATCACAACTGTGGACATCGGCATGCTGGGGGAGCCGCGTCAAATATACGTGAACGAACATCTGATACCGTCGAATAAATTACTTCTCAAAGAAACGAAGGCAGTGGCGAACTCGTCAAGATTTAATTTCGTGTGGGTTAGAAATTGTAAAATCTATGCTAGGAAAGACGATACCTCACCGCCAATCTATATTAAAAATATGTGCGACCTGAAAAAAATTAAGTGACTTTGTGGTATTCACTGCGAGCCGTACTACAGATGCCTACAGATGAAACTTAACTTACCTACATTAATTTTTAGGTTATACATATGCGCAGGAAACTTGCACCAACTGTTTATACGTACTGTTTGTCCCATAGCTATAGATTACTGTTTTTCATATATCAAGAGTCACGAAGGTAAGCTCATAATCATAAATTTATTTCTGGTTACTTTTATCACTCCATGTTGTCATTGCGTTGTTTGCGAAATTCAAGTATTGTTATCCGTCGGCACAAAACTTTGTGTAATCCGCTGTTTCGTCTCTCGTTGTACTCATACACCTAATATCTATTCATACATAAAGACATGCTACAAAATATATACCTCTGTTTACCAATTACATATGGAATATTTATTTCTGAATATGGTTAGGAGAATAATTTGTTCTTGTATACCTCTGTTTACCAATTACATATGGAATATTTATTCTGTCAGTCATCGCTTTTTATTACCTTTCTGTCAGTATCAAGAGTCACGAAGGTAAGCTCATAATCATAAATTTATTTCTGGTTACTTTTATCACTCCATGTTGTCATTGCGTTGTTTGCGAAATTCAAGTATTGTTATCCGTCGGCACAAAACTTTGTGTAATCCGCTGTTTCGTCTCTCGTTGTACTCATACACCTAATATCTATTCATACATAAAGACATGCTACAAAATATATACCTCTGTTTACCAATTACATATGGAATATTTATTTCTGAATATGGTTAGGAGAATAATTTGTTCTTGTATACCTCTGTTTACCAATTACATATGGAATATTTATTCTGTCAGTCATCGCTTTTTATTACCTTTCTGTCAGTATCAATATACTTCCATCTTATTTGTAGCTATCACCAATGGCTAATAATTTCATTACAAATTCTAAATTAAATATCTTCTACCAAAATGTTCGAGGTTTGAGGACGAAGTGTCTCGAACTTTACAATAACATACTTTTATACGATTACGACTTGATAATATTAACTGAAACATGGTTGCAATGTGACATTTTGGATTCGGAACTTTGCGATTTTAGGTATGACGTTTTCCGATATGATAGGGACTTGACTCGGACAAATAAACAAACGGGAGGAGGTGTAATGATTTTAGCCCGGCGCAGCTTGTGCGCCTCTGTGTGCCGCGAATGGTCGTGTCCGAGCATCGAATCTCTCTGTATAAGCATACCGGCCCGCGCGCTCGGCTCAGCCGCTGAGTTATTTATTGCAGTTGCGTACCTGCCGCCGTCAGATGTCATCTTACCGCTGTACTTAGACGAGGTAAAAAATAACATTACGAGCGTCATTGAGATTAACCCTCTGAGTAATTATCTTTTACTGGGTGACTTTAACCTTCCGTGCATTTCTTGGAAAGATGATGCTAGTTTTACATTGTTATTTATTATTTATTTATTTATTTTATTTATTTGACATACACAGTTACAAACATTAAAAACAAATGTAACACAAACCATGCAAGGTTTTTCTGTACACCTGGAACGCCGAATACATCATATTACTAATTTTGTGTAACCTATTTAAACATTAGCAAGAAGGATAGTGCTGCGCCAATGTGCACCTTCTCAACCACTTGAGAATGAATGATGAACCACTTGATGTTAAATCAGGGAAGAATAGATTATCAAAACGCTTCTATAGCGTTTGTCGAGGACTTACAATTCGCGGGACTTAAACAATATAATTTTATTCTAAACTCATGTGATAATATTCTGGATCTTTGTTTTTGCAACTTACCGTTAACAGTTACATTGTCGCAACCAATTACGAAATTAGATTTATACCATCCTCCACTTACAATCGATATCCTTGATCTTTATATACAACCTTTTAAACAAATACAAAATCTACGTTTTAATTTTTTTTAAATGTGATTATAGTAAACTAAATGAGTACTTGCAGCAAATTGATTGGACATTCTTATCACTTACTAATACCGTTAATGAAGCGGTTCATGCGTTTTATAAAACCCTTGATGAATGTTTCGCGTTATTTGTCCCGATGTCCTATACTAAGAATGATTGTTACCCAGTATGGTACAGCTCAGCGTTAATTAAAATAGTTCGCGAGAAATTTAGGCTACATAGGAAATGGAAAAAAAATTGTAACCCACGTGATTACGACGAGTTCTCACTGCTTAGAGCCAGATGCAAACGAGTTCAGGAGCAATGTTTTCTGCGCTTCACTAGAGACACTGAGTTACATATTAGGCATACTCCTAAAGTTTTTTGGAAATATGTAAAATCGAAGCGTGGGGGTAGCAATTATCCCAATAATTTTACTCTAGATGGTAAGTGCTACAACAGCGGTGAAAGTATATGTGATGCATTTAATAAGTTTTTTCAAAGTGTTTTTGCTGCTCCCACGCCCACGAATACCTCAAACAATGCAGATACTAGTGTCCCATACCAGTGTGATGATGTAATAACTGTTGTGGACATAACGTCTAATACTGTAGAAAAGATCCTTAAATCATTAGACAAATCTAAAGGACCTGGCTGTGACGATGTACCTCCAGTCTTCTTGACATGCTGTGCCGAAAGTTTGGCTCAGCCCCTAGCTATATTATTCCGTCGCTCTTTAACAGAATGTATTTTTCCGTCGTCATGGAAAAGAGCACACATTATTCCAATCCACAAAAAGGGTTCAAAATCGCGTATTGACAACTATCGCCCAATTTCCATATTAAATACAGTTGGTAAAGTGTTTGAATCTATTGTTTATAAGGCTATATACCCTATTATAGCCCGTAGTATATCGGATAAACAGCACGGTTTTCTAAGGGGTCGCTCCACAATAACCAACTTAGCATGTTTTTCAAACTTTGTACTTAATGAGATGGAAGGAGGTGGACAGGTCGATGTGGTCTACACGGACTTTGAAAAGGCTTTTGACCGTGTGGACCACGACATCCTTCTTGGAAAACTTGAATCGCTCGGAATTCACGGCGATTTATTGAGATGGGTTCACTCTTATCTATCAAACCGATCGCAAGCAGTAGTAGTTGGTGGTTTCAGGTCTGATTTCATTCATGTTCCATCTGGCGTGCCCCAAGGCTCGCATTTAGGCCCTCTCTTTTATAACGCATATATCTATGATATCTATTCCTGTTTCAATAACGCCCACCATCTACTATATGCAGATGACAAAAAGGTCTACTTGCGAGTCCGCTCGCTAACTGATTGTGAGCTATTGCAAAAAGATTTAGACAACCTTACTTACTACTACTCACAAAATAAGATTACAATCAGTATTACTAAATGTCAATGCATTAGTTTCACGCGCAAGCCTGAACCATTTCGTTTTATGTATAATTTACGTGGTGTTGCTGTGGATAGAGTTACGGTTGTTCGGGACTTGGGCGTGATGTTTGATGATAAGATGACAATGAGGAACCACATTGATTACATAGTGAGTAGATCATTTAGGAATTTAGGCTTTGTGATGAGAACGTGTAAAGCATTTGAGAGCATAGTAAGCCTCAAAATTGTATATTACTCCTACGTTAGATGCATACTTGAATATGCCAGTTCCATTTGGTCGCCCTGCTATGCGGCTCATATCAATCGTATAGAAAGAATACAAAAAAAAATCTTATCACATTTAAAGTATAGATTTGGAGCAAAATCTACCACGTACCTGGACAATTGCCGCAGACTAAACCTCCTTACACTTGAAGAAAGGCGTAAATTGATGGACATGGGTTTGTTATTTAACCTAGTCCGTGGCAATATTGATTGCCCCGAGCTATTAGCTGGCATTTCTTTTCGCACTCCAAGACGTCGCACTCGACACACAAATATGCTGCACGTACCATTCCATCAGACTAACTACGGGAAAAATTCGGTCCTCACGCGAATTCCCTATTTGTATAATACCTACTTTAACCTCCTGAGGTTCCTTGTACTAATAGTAGTACAAAATACGGCCATTGGAATAAAGATCTAAATGCCAAGGAATTAAATTGGAATTTCTTTTGTTTTTATGACTACTGATCAAATTATAAAATTGACTTTATTTCATTTTCATAATAGATTCATATTCCACTGACAAATTTCGTTGTATGGTGGGCCTTAGGAGGTTAAAGAAATTGACCCTTTTGCTACATGTAAACATAAATTCAAAAACCAAATTTATAAATCTTTCAGCAAATAGCGAAATCAAGAATTAAATTCCAAATATTTCCATATGTCTCCATATAATTCCATATATTTCCATATTATATATTATTATTATTATTTATCTAACACGACATAGTGGGTGTATGAGTATAGTAGCAGTCAGTAGGCACGTTGGTTGTGACTTTTTTTTTAAAGCATGTTTTTTGATTATTTATGTAGGTTAAGGCGAGTTAAACGAACCAAACAGAATTCCTATTCTGTATACATCCTCAAACAAAATTAGTATTTCTGTAATTGATTAATTAATTACATGAATTTTATGAAGATGGAGTAGGTATTCAGTAAGCACTTTTTGTAAATGTTGTGTACACATATGTTTTGCTAAAAATAACAATACCAACAAATGAATTGAAAATGTGTATACAAAGATACGTGTGTGTACACACATTTATATCCATCTGTAACTACCTGGCATTTTGCTTCATAATTTCTTTTAGTATAATTAGTTGTTACTACATAGTTCGATTTATGATGTAAGTAATTGTTTTATTTTATAGATTTCTACTTGTGGATAACTTTTATTGGCCTATCCAAAATATCCAAACAACTGTATATTTTACTTATTATTGGCTGTTGTTATCCTGAATACAATAAAAAAAAAAAAAAAAAAAAAAAAAAAGAATTGGTGGACTTACCCTAATGCCGCTTAATGGCTGCCATGAGTATGATTCATACATTGTTGGTGCAATTTACTTTGTTAGATAAAACATAAATAACATTTTAATTGAACTGGCCCCATTTGGGTAATATATATTTTAATTTATGCTTCCTGCTACAGGAAACACCCTGTATGCAAATATAGCTCGATTAGTAGTATTAGTTTAATTTTAAATGGTAACTGACCTATTATATTTAAAATTACTCGATACAAATTGATAAAAGTAACGTACCACTTAGCTGCTACTTTATACGAGAATTTTTCTTTATGCAGACAAGCTCCCATCGGTGATGACAACTATCTTCACCTGGCGGGCGCGGGATCGGGCATGTCGGGCGCGGGCGATGGCGGCGCGTTCGTATGGCGCGGCTGGCGGAGCGCGGGCGCCGAGCCCGAGCCGCCCGCGCCGCCGGCCGACCTCGCTTCCAGCACCGAATCGCTTAAGCTCGCGCGCCACCTCGACGAGCGCTCCTCGGGCAAGTCGAATAAATCCGCCGGCAGTGGCTACCTCACTATGTCCTGCCTCAAGCAGGATCCCTCTGAGGATAGCGACAACTCCCTTGGGCGTCCCGCGCGCCCCCCTAAGCCCGCGTGCCTGTCGCCCTCACGCGCCCCGCTCGCCGCCGAACGCCCGCTGCTCTGCGAATACGTGGATGTAGAACTGAAGCTACCCGAGCGCCGGCTCAAGCCGGAAGCCGATGCGCCCTTTCACTGCAAGGAATACGAGTTGATGGCGAACTTCGCAAGCCACGCGCGGCCTGAGGGTGGCAAGGAGGCACCGCCCGCCGTGCCGCCTCGCAACGATGCGACGGCGCGCGCGTGTTTTCAACTCAAGCCCGTCGAGCCGCCCACGACCGCCGACGCTGACCGCCCCGGCGACCTCGATGAGATCTACCAACGACCCGAAACGAGACCTGCTAGTAAAACTGACTCGTTATTAAACGACGATAGTTTGCTTGATGAACTTCAGAGAGACACATATTGTGTGCTTAAAGTGTGTGAGGATGACCCTGTTAATGATTCCAGTGAAATCAATTTAGAGGATTCCTCAGACCGGAAAGATATGTATGGGATGTTTTCCAGAATAAGCATTCAGCGAAAATCGAACCCCATTAAAACCCAATCAAATCCTGTGAAACCTCTCAAAACATCTAATTCAACTTCAAACGTTCATGACACTGGATTAAATTCTTCCCGTCCATTCGCAGAGCGACTGACTCCTTTTTTTCTTAAGAAAAAATCCAAGGCAGAAGAGATTCAGACATCGAGTAAGAATCCTCGGAAGGAGGAGAATCTAATCGGACGCTTGACGCCTCGATTCGGCCAGTCGCGGCTTTATGGCCGCGGGCAATCGCTCGAGCTCGCGCCTCCGGCAAATCAAGCTAAACGAATCGAACGATCCGCCACCACCGTCAACCTTCCGACGAGGCCGATCAATTCCTCGATAGTAGCCAATCTCAAATTTCTCAGCCTGCATCGCTATGGCGCCCAGGAGGAGGCGCAGGGCCCTGCGTTCCGCCGCAGTACAGAGGGCGAGCCGGCCAGCCCTGCGGATGACGGGGCGGCGGGCGCAACGGGCGATGCGGCGCCGGGGGATGCGGGGGGCGCGGTTTCGGCCGTGGGTGCAGGTGTGGGTGCGGGGGGCGCTGATCCCGACGCGCCTCCTAACCCGCTTGACTTCGCGGACGCGGCGTGGAGCGCGCGGCACGCTCATGCGTCTCTGCTGGCCGCCACCACCACCGACATTCGGCTGTAACTCGCGCATGCGCGACACTACTCCTCGTGATAAACGACTCGCTCGATAAAGCACTATTTTATAACTTAATGGTAGGTCAAAGATGTATTTATTTCTATATCTATAATATTTTTCGAACTCCTTTTCGTTGACCTAAATTGTTTGCCTCCTGTAGTTTGTAGTTTTCTGAAAGAATACTGTTGAGGTAAAGTCTTAAAGATAGCATTAATACTCAAAAGGTGCCAAGTGTTGTGTGATGTCGCCACCGAATACGACTCTCATTCCTATAGCACAATAATAAGTGTAAATCTTAATATTGTTGAACTGGACTTTTTATGTTTTATTTTTAGCGTATTAATCGCGCACTTCGTAAAACATGCGAGTGTTTTTATTATTAATCTAGACACTTTACTGTATATTAATTTTATTCCTAAAATATTTCAAGTTACTTACGAAAGATTTGGTAAAAAGCGAATAATGTTCTATTTTTTGCCAACATAGAGTTGACTTACTTGTCTAGAATAATAAGTATATGAAAAAACATACCCAATAGATAGGTACTGTCAAGCTCGTCGACTTCTGTATACTCTTATAACACTTTTGAGATATATGCACTTTGTTGTCAGAGGCTTATGATACTTCTTGCTACTCAAGGTAAAACAGTTCGCGTTAGGGAGTTGTCGATTTAAACTCTACTTTATAAATGGTAGGTATTCTTTGAACATGCATGCATGATACGAACTCTGTTAAATAGATACTTTAACTTCACGCCATGCTGGTGAGACTCGACCTGATCTCTGGGATGACGTTGTTTTCAAATAATGTAGTTATATTCCTAAAAGTAGGTAGTAAAAAAAAACATTTATCTCATCGGAAATCTCAAATTTGTAGTTTTTATCAAAAGCGAAATATTTAAGAAAAAAGACTAAACGGGTTGCGTACCGTCTAACTGGGAGTTTTCACCTGAATCGCTTGGACATTTTATGAATTGTTAGACCAGGGTCTCTATTCAACACAGTAAAACCCAAATCGTTTTTGATCTGTTATCGCATAGTCAACGTTATGACAGCTCTTATTTACTTGATAGTGATGGAGGCCGAGTTAAAATCAATAACATAATAACATCAAATACGATTTGGATTTTACCGCCGGCGCGCTGATAAATATACAAAGGTACCTTTACAATAAAATTACAACCAAAAGTAATTCTAATACTACTAAAAGTAAAACACACACAGTACGTACAGTCAACAGCATAAATAAGTGATGATTTCTGTACCTTGTCGCTTTCAATCGTTTCACAATTTTGTATAACATTTCAAACACGACGTTAAAGTGACAAGGTACATAAATGATGACTTATTTATGATCTTGACTGTACTTGGTGCTAACAAATTATACTTTCAAAATTTCTTACTCGAGATTAATACCAACACAAACTAAATCAAGCGCAAGCAAGCCTAAATTATTGTGATTTCGTATATACTTACTGTTAACAAAGCCCCAGCGTATAGTAGGTGGTAGTATAAGTAGGTGGATACTGAAAAAAAGAAAACATTTATACCCTGCCAAATATTTTTAGACCCTGGTAAAGTGTCGCTAAAAGCAGCTTTTAAATGTCTCAAATGTAAGTCAGCTCAGGAGCTCGTCACGTAATAACTTTTTTATTATTATTATTCGTCAAGTTGAGGAAGGCATCTAAAAAACCAATAGCAAAAATCGATAAGTGATACCAAATATTTTAATACACTACAGTACACACACAGACACACACACACACACACACTACACACACTACACACACACACTACACACACTAGATTCTTGAACCAGATAATTATTGTTAGATGATTTATGGTTTTCAGGACCACCTATTTAAATTACAAGTCTCGGTCTGGAATCTAATTATCCTTTAGACCGCCATGATTTTTCATCGAACGTGCCCCCGCCACTTAAATTTCTAATAAATTTACTAACACCTTCGTTCAAGAAAACACCAACTAGATAACGGATTGGCGCCAAAAATACGTCTCGGTAACGTAACGCCTCACTTGAGCGACGTGAGGTATTATTGTGTCCGTTTTGTATTCGATGAACGAAATGTCAATTTTTAAACTTCTGCTAAGAATGTTTAGGCATGGTCGGCCAATACACACGCAAACATTTGCTTAACAGAACACTAGATGCGTGGAGTAGATTTTGACTAGTGTACAAATGGCCTTTTTTAGGGATCCGAAGTCAATCTAGGAACCCTTATAGTTACGCCATATCTGTCTATCTCTGTGTGTATACTCGTACCTATCGCACTCATTTTTTCTCAGAAACTATTACTACCGTCATACCAAAGAAAGCGGCTAACTCCATAGCAGGGATTGTAAAACCGGTTAAATTGAATACCTGTATATAAATTGTCAAAAGATTACCGCTAAAAAAATTATACCCATATTCGAATTAGAGGTAATGTTGTCATTCCGCTTTTGTCTTTTTCACTATACATATACTTATGCACTATTTACAGTATTCTTTACCTCTATTTAATACCGGTACCTATTCGTTGCTATTGATAGATAAGGTGTCAGGTAGATATTATGACTGAAGCAGAAGAAATAGGTGTAACGTAACTCAATAGCATTGTTGGCTAACACTGGTTGAAATGTCTGCTAGTACTGAATTTCGGAAACGTGAGGGACAATATTATACGAACTAAAGCTTAAATTTCGATCTTAGGAGTACGTGGGCGGGGTATGGGAGGACTCTTTTTTTAAATTTTGTCTTTACACTAAATATAAGAGATAAAAAAGAAAGAAAAAAAAGCATTCCGTTTATCCAAAAATTGGTAATATAATATTCACGATAAAAACCACATGAAAATCTTGTATAGGTATTATAATGTATTGTGAAGTAGAACCATAAAATAATAGATGAAAGACACGTCAATGACGTCACGATCAAAATAAAAAGGACAAACTCATATGGTAATTTTATGGGTGATTGTCAAACTTCAAAATTAGAAAACTTGCTTGTGTGGACAGTGACAGGTATTACCGGTAATGGTTTTATTGGTAAAGTATCAAATAGAGGTAATGTTGTCAATTGTCGAAACCGCTAAATATTACATTTGAATATCGGTTTTGATTATACCGCTTATTAGAGCTTTAGTGATATAAATACCAAAAAGGAATTATAACCGGTTATACCTTATTTAAAACCGGTAGTAAGAATACTTGTAACGACCCTGCTCCATAGTAATAGTATAGTATAGTAAGCATTTTAAAGTTAATGTGGTTACCAATAGAGTATATAATGGTTCGACTACTACATTGCAGTTATCCGTCTTCTTTGGTAGGACGGCAGATTAGTTAAATAGTTAGATTAAAGTTACACTCCTGAAAATTTGTACACATATATTATCAAACCGCGAATAGAGCACATATGTCGTTTCTAATACAATTGAGCACATATGTCGTTTCTGAATATTATTAATACATGAAATGACATTGTCAATGGTAGTGTGCAGATAAATGAAAATACTTATTTCTGTACGAAGAAGTTATAAAGCTTGGAAAAAAACGTAAATTTTATTACCTACTTAATATAAAAACATAATGTAATAATTATATTTAAGAACACCATTAAAATTACATTACACTTAGAATGACCATCAAAGACTACAGAAGAACCTTGGTTTTATCATTTTCATTATTAAAATATGTTAATACATTGAAGATGATTTCTCGGCACCGACACCGTTTCATAGTTTACCACGATTCATATAAGTTATTTAGGATAACAACCTTTATTATAAAAAACATACAAGGAAATTAAAAAATAAATAAAACTGATAACTAAAACATATCAAAACCCTGCAAATCTCCCGCTCGGGGCAGCGTCCCTAAAATGCTTGCAGCATTACCCCGCTGCACGGCCAGGCTAAGCCGTTGGGCAAAAAAAGACCCTGCCCTGGGATCGCCAGAGACGCCAACCAATTTATCCGAAACTTCGTGGATTAATTTTTTAGTGTCGGACGACCACGGCCCTAAGGTTTCTATTGCAACTGCCGCAAATACGTAATCGTTTGTTAAGAAAGCGTATTTGCGGCACTTTAAATGTCTGAGCGTGGTCAGCGGCAGTCCCTGGCTTACGTGCAGAGCCCTGTACGCATGACGGTGCCAACGTATCGGTGCAGGTTACGTCCCACACCAAGGGCTTGCCTAACCGCCAAGGCACTAATGTACATCCGTCAGGTCTCTTTCCGTCCGAGGCGGACATGCCTGAGGGCTCTAGGGTCGCTGGTATGGAAACAGTCCCAAGAGCCCGGCGAATTAGGTCGTTCAATGATGCATGTCTAAAAAGACGGCCAGCACTCTTCTGACAGTAAAGTCCGTGCCGGCCTAAGGCGTCAACCGAATTACTGCACCGGCAGCAGGTATGAGGTTCACAAGTCTTTAAGCCAAGACGCAAACATACTGCGATCCGCAACGAGCCAGGGTCCAAGAGGGTTCGGAGATTACGGGAGGGAAGTGCGTGTAGCCAATGTCCCGATTCAGGCTCAGATACAGCCAGCAGTCGGGCCCGCTCGGTGGAGTTCTGGCAATTTAATAAAAGCCTGTTAGCTGAGGATTTTACTAAGATATTGTCCCAGGCGGCTTGTCTTCCTTTCTCCGTAGGAGAGTTGTCACCGGGGTTTTTAGCACTCCATGCTGCCTCCGCATCCGCCAAGCAAGACACCATGACATCGGTGGCGTTGGTCACGTTGAGAATACCGCCGATGAGGGTGAAGTTGCTGTGGACAGATGACAGAAAAGCAGGGAGAGCTAGGTCACTGGTGGTGCGGATGCCAAGGCCGCCATATTTAATGGGTAGAGTTGCTTGTGTCCAACCGGATGAGGAAGTGGAAATATTTACGATTCATATTGTATACTATACGAATTTATTTTCGACTGGTACCTACAGCGATTCGGTAACATGAAAATACTTTTTGTCAAATACTTTTATGACTCTAATTTTTTTAATAAAACAAATGACATAGCGTTTACAGAATAGGTAGAGTTGTTATACATACTGAATGATTACGATAAAGCATTCTTCGTAAATCTTTTATCTATAAGTGTCTGCAGTTAAACTATGAAGATATCATAGATCGACTTATAATTAATTATATTTATTTATTATATGTATTTTTGTGCTAACGGTACTTCCGCAGTGTATTCTTATCGCGGTTTGATAAAACATACTAAAGTCAATGATGAAATCCATATCCATACTAATATTATAAATTCGAAAGTGTGTCTGTCTGTCTGTCTGTTACCTCTTCACGCTTAAACCGCTGAACCGACTTAGGTGAAATTTGGTGCAAAGATAGTTTGAATCCTGGGAAAGGACATAGGATAGTTTTTTTTCTCGAAATTCATCCCCTAAGGGGGTGAAATAGAGGGTAAAAATGTGTATGGAGCTACGACATAAACGAGTTCCACGCGGACGGAGTCGCGGGCAGGAGCTAGTAAGAAAATAAATTAAGGTACCTCCTGTACATGAAAAGCGAGGGATTATTTATTTTACTTCACAACATTGTGTGACATTACGAGGGTCAAACTGAAAGTTTCGGGAATAGAAAAAAATATGCAGTTAAATTGAATAAAAGTTTTTTTATTGTTTTTCAAAGTATTCTCCTTTATATTTTATGCACTTTTCCATGCGATCAAACCAGTCATTAAAGCACTTATTGAAGTCTGAAGTAGGGGTCGACAAAATGGCCATTTTAAAAGCCTCCACTGCTGCTTCCGGCGTCTGAAACCGGTGACCACGCAACTTATCCTTAATTTTGGGGAATGTGAAAAAGTCATTGGGGCTTAAGTCGGGGCTGTATGGAGGATGGTCCAGTAATTCGACTTTTTCACCGTCCAGGTACTCAGTTGTTTTCCGAGCGGTGTGAGGGCTGGCATTGTCGTGGTGAAGGATAATGCGGCGACTAGGGTTTTTTTTCGGAGTTCAGCAATGATACTCGGCAAACAAATAGTGGTGTACCAATCTGCATTGACCGTTCTACGATCTTCAAGAGGAATAGTAGCCACGTGACCCGATTTGGAGACAAACGTAGCCACCATCTTTATGGCCGTGCTGCGAGAACGAATAACTTTTGTCGGCGTGAGCTCATCTTCGTAGACCCATACTCGAGATTGGTTTTTATTTTCAGGCTCATATGCATATATCCAACACTCGTCACCGGATACAATGCTAAAAACTGCATTTGAGCTTCCTCCGTTGAATTTCTTCAAAGTTCTGAGGCACCAATTGACACGAGTCGTTTTCTGCTCCTCAGACAATAAGTGAGGGATCCAACGGGAAAACCACTTTCGCACGCCTAATTGTTCCTGTAAAATGATTTGTATCTGTCTCATTCCAATGCCCGAACACTCTTGAATCTCCCGATATGACACATGTCGCTCTTCCTTTATCAGCTGACGCACAGCATCGACGTTTTCTTGCGTGACTGCCGATTTTGGTCGACCTTCACGCACGTCGTCCGTGAGGGATAGACGGCCACGTTGAAATTCTGCATACCACCTGTATATTGTCGTCTTTGAAGGTGCTTCATTACTAAAAAGCAACAATCATCCGGTCTCCACATTGTTTTTGTGATAATCCTCTTTTAAAGTCGTAATACATAGCTCTTAAATTTTCACGGGACAATTCCATTTTCAGCAGCGACTCGACGACTTCAAAAAACAATTGAAACCGAACCATCGCTTTTTTTTTCTATGTGGCCAGTGTGTTAAAATAATGAAACTCTAGAGATTATAAAAAGGTATGATATGTGTCAAAAATATGTTTCTAAGTATTAGATTCCTGAAACTTTCAGTGCAGCCCTCGTATAAGAAAAAGCATCCTATCCCGATGTAAAACTGTGTTAGAACGCACTTCCACCACTAAATTGCAAACAGAGTTCATACACGTTTTTTTACGAAAATCAAACAACCCGTGGAATTAATTAAGAGAATGGTAGCCAGTTTAGATATTTGGCTTACCGTATTTGACATTAAAAACAAAAAATAGCTGTAAAAAAAACATTTCGATACGTCAAATAGTTTCTGAGATATTGAATTTTAAACTTTTTATGCGGCGGTTGAAACCCCACTGCTAGCGCTCACGGATGATGACGTCATCGCTTCACAGCGGTACGCGCCCTTTTATGGTGGAGTAAGTTTACAGGGATATATTTTTAACCGTAATAAATAAGTAACCAAATGAAATTTTCACAGAATAAGTGTTATTATATATAAACCCTATCGCTTAAAAATAATAAAACAAACACTAAATCGAATCCCAAGAGGGATTCCCATACAAGAAACATGAAAAACAAACGTTTTTTTTTAGCATTTTGATACGGATTGTATTGTTATAATAACTTCTTATTTTCATACTTTTCTAAGCTTAAATTGTAGTCTAACTTTCATAGTTTATGACTAAATAGTAATCTCAGGTAAAACTGCTACAAACATGTGTCAAAACTGATTTTATCAACATGATGTTTTAAGCGGTCAATCATCCTGTATTAGACTACGCAAGTAGTTGCTTAACTTTGAAAATCGTCATATGTTTACGAATTCGTTTCAATGTTCCTATGGTAGTTATGGTTATCTATTGTTTTGTATTACGTAAAGTTTAACTAAACTAACTGTCTGTCTTTGACCGGCTTTTATGTTTGTACCTAATGTTTGTCTATCTAACACACACACACACACATACTATCTTGCATACATGGAATGTCCGGAGAGGACTGACTAAACAATTTTAGTCTTTATCGCAAACCTCTTGGAAATTACACAAACCTCTTTTCGTTTGAATATGCAGTGGTCGTCCTCTACCAATTTCAGAAAAATGTGCCATATACATTTGCCAAGCTGAATTCAAAATCGATCTCTTACAATTTACTTCTGTGGTAAACTGAGATTATTATTGTTAATTCATAAACGACGCAAAAAATACGAACACAATTACTCGACAATGTCGAGTCGACATTGACAACTATTTATATCTTACCATGACAATAGAATCATAAGTGGACAGGAATAATCAAACTTGAAAGATAAGAGAATAATGAGTTTGTAAACCATACGATATATTACAAACAAAAATGGAATGTCTATTCGCACACATTACTCACACATAAAACAGGTGACTTAAGTTTTTCACCTATAATTCACTTTTCATACCTACGCTCGGCAGTCGCTCTAAAAAACTATCGTGGTAGGGGCACTCGTATCTAGTTGTTTGATTTATTGTTCAGAATGAAACGGGAATAATGGAAATATAAATTAATATTATTTAATATTTTTAAATTTTAGTGGCATACCTAGTTATATTATAAATTTTTCACAGATAATTATAATGACTAACCTATACAGTGTGTCCCTGGATAAAGTGCACAAACGAATAGGGATGAAACTAGACACAATTTTATCGACAAAAAAAATAATAAAAAAAAATTACCACCTTTATTTATTTTTTTATGATTTTTAAAAAAAAGTCATAGTACGCAGAGGACCTCATCGGAACAAATCAAGATATTTTGGCTCCTGTGGGCTCTATTGATTTGAAACAAACGGAATTACAATCACAAAAGTTTATTTGTGTCAATGAAAATAGAAAAAAATGAGAAAAAATGACATAAACCCTAAAAATAATGACTTTTCCTATGAATTTTGTGTTTTTTTTTCTCGAATTTTTAGTATTTACTCGATTTACTCAAAATTATGCCCATCTTACCTCATGTTATTTTTACCAGTAATGGTTGTGTATCTCATTGCCTTTTATTTAAAAAAATAACCAAGTGTCTCGCACAATTACAAGATCCTTAATGAGCGGCCAAACAAAGACATTGCGTTTACACTTAATTAGGTAGCCGCTCAGGTTAAAACCCTTAATGGAGGATTAGGATTACATTTTGGGTATGGGATTATAAAATCAAACGAATTATGGAATTTCATAATTACTTATTTAATGTAATAACTGTTCAAAATGCCCACCCCGCTCTTGCAAACACAATCCTGCACGTACTGCTATTTGTTGAGTTGCTCGACGTATCATTTCCGGGTTATTTTTTATGTAATTTACACAATGGACAATTCTGCCACGCAATTCCTCTTCTGTGTTGATAGGGACGCTGTATACCCTCTGTTTCATTGTGCCCCAAAGGAAATAATCCAGTGGTGTCATGTCTGGTGAGCGTGCTGGCCACGCCACTGGCCCTTGTCGGCCAATCCAACGATTAGCATAAGAGGCGTTGAGAAATCCCCTTACGTCAAGTGCGTAATGGGCCGGGCATCCATCCATTTGTAAATACATTGTTCTTCTAGTCTCCAAGGGCACATCCTCCAATTCAAGGGGCAGATCTTCTCTCAAAAGTTCTAAAAATCTGGGACCGTTCAAAGTTCTGGGGAGAAAAATAGGGCCAATGAACATGTCACCAATTAGTCCAGCCCACAGATTTATCGAAAACTGCACTTGAAATTTTGACGACCTTTTGAGGTGAGGATTTTCTCCCTTGGGGTTCCATTCATGTAGATTCCTGCAGTTTGTGATCCCATGTCGTGTAAACTGACTCTCATCCATCCACAGAATGTTTTGGGTGAATTCAGGATCGTTCCTGATCTGCCGTTGAATCCAAGAAGACAGCACACATCTTGGTACCCTGTCTACGTCGTCGTGTAGATGTTGAACTCGTTGGTAGTGGT
The DNA here is from genome assembly GCA_963966035.1 of Acleris laterana. NCBI lineage: Eukaryota > Metazoa > Arthropoda > Insecta > Lepidoptera > Tortricidae > Acleris > Acleris laterana. The sequence goes on along the minus strand of OZ014438.1, from coordinate 56,994,949 downwards.
ATGGGTGAAGACCTTCTTTTTTAAAAATCCGCCAAACCGATGATTTTGAAACTCCATGCTGCAAGGCCAACCGCCGAATACTGGTCGTCGGATCAGCAAATAAACTTCTTAGTATGGCTTCCTCAACAGCTCCATCAATCACTACTCCTGCTTGTTCTCGGCGATCTCGATCCAATCGAAGTCCATTCGACAATCGTCTGTGAAGTTCTTGAAAATTACGAGCAGACGGTACAGGTCTCCTGTTAGGGAATGCTGCCATGTATAATAAACGAGCAGCTCTGGCTTTACCTCTCGCCATTCCATAATAAAAGTGGATGGCGGCGAGATCTCTGTGCGTGAACTCACTTAAACGGGGCATTTTATGAAATCCTGATAGTAGAAGTAGTTGTAACTGAGAATAAGTAACGACGAATGATTCGAAGTAACTGATGAACTAAACCTTATCTTATCACTATTTATGCTAATCCTAACATGTATTCCCCGCCCCACCCCAAATAAAATTCAATAAAGAGTAAGGACAATAATCTACCTGGGCGACAACCTAATTAAGCGTAATCATTATGTCATTGTTTGGCCACTCATTAATAATCTTATAATTGTGCAAGAAACCGAAAATGTAATCCTAATCCTCCATTAAGGGTTTCAACCTGAGCGGCTACCTAATTAAGTGTAAACGCAATGTCTTTGTTTGGCCGCTCATTAAGGATCTTGTAATTGTGCGAGACACTTGGTTATTTTTTTAAATAAAAGGCAATGAGATACACAACCATTACTGGTAAAAATAACATGAGGTAAGATGGGCATAATTTTGAGTAAATCGAGTAAATACTAAAAATTCGAGAGAAAAAAACACAAAATTCATAGGAAAAGTCATTATTTTTAGGGTTTATGTCATTACTGGTAAAAATAACATGAGGTAAGATGGGCATAATTTTGAGTAAATCGAGTAAATACTAAAAATTCGAGAAAAAAAAACACAAAATTCATAGGAAAAGTCATTATTTTTAGGGTTTATGTCATTTTTTCTCATTTTTTTCTATTTTCATTGACACAAATAAACTTTTGTGATTATAATTCCGTTTGTTTCAAATCAATAGAGCCCACAGGAGCCAAAATATCTTGATTTGTTCCGATGAGGTCCTCTGCGTACTATGACTTTTTTTTAAAAATCATAAAAAAATAAATAAAGGTGGTAATTTTTTTAATTTTTTTTTTTTTGGTCGATAAAATTGTGTCTAGTTTCATCCCTATTCGTTTGTGCACTTTATCCAGGGACACACTGTATAATGACACAAAAACAACACAATAACCACACAAACAAAAAACATGTTTTCAACTTGCGTAACGTGGCGTAAATTTACCTTACAAACATTTAGTTAATAGTATAATATTCTTCGGGGGCCTAACAGTGTACGTTAAAACGAACCATCGAAATACAATGAGAACTGCGAATACTTACCTTTCCGAAACGACTGGTAGCTTCAAAAACGACAATTCACCGTTTAATGTTGAATTTAAACAAACTTCCACTGAACAGTAATTTTTTTTTTTTGTTGTTCCATTATTGCACAAAAAAGTTCACTGAGGCGTGTTTCAAGCGAATGGCACTCGGGCTCGCAGTGGTCCCAACCGATCCGAGATATCGTGTCCGCGAGCAGTGTCTATGTGTGCGATGCTCGAGCGCACTTTGTATGTAGATTAACTTCTGTACCTATCTGTTTTGTGGTTTTACTAGATTAATACTGTGCGGTAGTAAACTATAGGTAAGTATAGAGTTTAGATTATGATTTGATACAAATACAACCCGTACTTCGGTTTCCAAAGTTAAGCAACTACTTGCGTAGTCTAAAACAGGATGGGTGACCGCTTAAAACATCGTGTTGATAAGATCAGTTTTGTCACATAATTGTAGCAGTTTTACTTGAGATTCCTATTTAGTCGGAAACTATGAACGTTAGACTAGAATTTAAGCTTTAAATAGCATCAAAATATGAAGCCATTATAAAAATAAAATCCGTATATACATTTTTATTTATTTTATTTTTCATATTTCTTATCCCGGTTTTGGGATTTAATTTATTGTTCATTTTATAATTTTAAACGATAGAGTTTATAATACCACGTATTCTGTTAAAATTTCAACTGGTTAATTAATACGGTTAAAAAGATATAGCTCTGTAAAATTACTCCATATAAGGGCGCGTACTGCTGTGAAGCGATGACGTCACTACAGCAAGATTGCGCCCGCGCCCTTTAATGTTATTGACCTAAATGTTAAACGTTCTTAGAATCAGAACTACTGAGTCTATTTGAACGAAACAAAAAGTATTATGTTTGTTTATTTATAAGCTTTACCTTGTACAACATTTCTAGCGATTTGGCGTACGTACTGATATTGTTCATTAATTAAGCACCTGAGAATTAAGCGACTTCTGAATGTAATACAAAACAAAAAGCACTTAAAAGGGGTACGTACGGTCACGAGCGTTAATTTGGGACCCATTTCAAGAAGAATATGCTTGCAGTTGGGCCATTCTACTTTTCGTTGTACATAACTTTTAGCCACGTTCTCACTAAACTATTTTTATTTAAAAAAACGGTGAAGTGGTGCGTTTTGTAACTTGAAATTCGAAAAGGGACGTAAATAAGCTTATATTTAGAATTAATCTAATTCATAAAAAGTTATTTGTAATACTCGTAACTATAAAGTTAGTAACGCAGTGGACGTTGATGTCCCCGCCTTTACTATGGAAAAAGTGCAATTTACCACTGAGTTACCAAGATTCTTCAGCAATAATTGAGTAATTTAAGAGTTTTTTTTTTTTGAAAACCGTTAAGCTTAAACATTCTAAGTTCATGTTATTTATTTATTCGCGGATTCATAATTTGGTATACTTTTTATCGGACGATAACAAAAATGTACACTGAAAAGTAGAATGGCCCAGTTGTCAATGTCATTAGAGATATCAAGTCATTTGTAACTTTAGTAAAGTCAACTTTATTGTTGTAGAATGTCACATTGACTTTGGACCTACGGCGGGTATAGGTGAAAAACTTAAGTAAGTCACCTGTTGTATGTAGTTGTGTACAGTTTGCAAATAAACGCATAAGCATAATTAATTATATTTATTTAATATGAGTTGTACATATTAATAACATGCTGTACATTTTCTTTACCTCAATCACTCGCCATTTTGTCATCCTCATTTTCATCAGTGGACTGTACAGAAACGATGTCACTGTCACTGTCTTCCGAGGAAACACAAAAAATGAAACTCTCCGATATGCAGTGGTCATCCCGTACCAATTTCAGGAAATGGTGCCATATTAATTTGCCAAGCTGAATTCAAAATCGATGTATTACAATTTACTTCTGTGGTTAACTGTAAGTATTATTTATGTATGTATGAAAACACTTTATTGCACAAACAAAAGAGATAACAATTATAAAATAGACAAAAATATATCAGGGATGTCCAAAGGCGAACTTATCCCTTTAAGGGATCTCTTCCAGTTAACCTTTGCAAGTTAACCCTTCCTGAGCAATTGAGAAATAATTAATTTACAACACTAACAACACTAAAATTAATTTCTATAAATTTCAATAAGTAGATAAAATACATTCACATAATCTTATACATAATATATATTCAATATAATAAATAAATATACATAATAAGTAGGAAAAAAAAGTTAAAGAACAAGTGTCAAGCTAGAACTTCTTTAGTCTAGATTTAAAAGAATCTACAGACTGAGACTGCCTAATTTCAGGAGGCAATAGATTCCACAACCGCACAGCGTGAACTGAAAAGGATTTAGAATAAGTTTTGGATTTATTTTATCTGAGTATCATTGTTTATTTATGAATGACGCAAAAAATACGAAGTCATTGACAACTATTTATATCTTATCATGACAATAAAATTATAAGTGGACAGGAATAATCGAACTTGAAAGATAAGCAAATAATGAGTTTGCAAACCATACGATATCGTCGGTGAAACTGCGAAACCGTGAAAGTAAAGGTGTACCAGAATCTCATGGCAAATAGGGAAATTAAAAAATGTAGAGGGCAATACTGGGGAAATTGGACTAAACGGTATTGATACTGTGTAATTTTTAATCGGCTTAAAAAAAACGAGGAAGTTTAAGATTCGACGAATTTGTATTTTTTTTATGTTTTTAGGATTTTTAACATAAAATATATGACACTAGAGGTCTACTACATTAAACTTCCAGTATAGGATAATAATTATTGCTCACAAATAAAATAATAAACACACCATTCTTACTCGCCAAATTGATATACTTATAATGACTTAATGACTATAAGAAATAACTTGAAATCTCATCTAGAACTAGAAAATGATTCCAAAAATTCTACTGTCATTTCTTGTTCTTCATCTGCTGAGGGCGATGAAGAGAGAGGAGTATTTATAATAAACCGCTCTTCTAACATTTGCTCTACATGTTGAGAAAGCTTCTTCTGTCAATAATTTAATATCGCTGGCAGGTCTGTTTACATTCTTCTCTGCAACTTTTTGTTTTATTATACCCCAAATCATTTCTATGGAATTTAATGTACAATGATAAGGTGGGAGCCTTAAAACTTCGTGGCCATGTGATTTCAATAATTCATTAATTTCATATAAGGGTAGACTGGTTTTGTTACACGGCTTCAAGTAGTTGACATTTACGCCAACGATCATCATAGTGCCCTCGGTTATAATTTGACGTATGGTAGTATTGGTAGTGCTGGGAACCCCTGTAATAAGTAGCATTTATGTAAGACAAAACATACCTAAACCTAAAAGTATCAAATCAGTTCGTTTTAACTTACCAGTAAACTCCACGATACGCTTTAAAATCGAAAATTGTGTTTGATTTACACCTCCTTCTTCGCGTACTGTATTATACACATTGTATACAATATTTCTAGCTTGAGATCTAAGGGGTTTTCTCGACATTTTCACCAGATAATCGTTGAAGGTGAATTTCAAAATGTATGCAATGTTAAACAAACAATTTGACACGGCTGCCAGTTGACAGTCGCCATATGAAAATCAATGTTTTTTACTTTTAAAAGTGCCATCAGATTCTGGTAGACCTATAACATTATTAAGGAGCAAAATGCACCTTTTTTCGAAGATGTAACGGTTTTTTTTTTCTCTATAATCAATTAGTCGGTTATGCGGTTTTGCAATATCACCGACGATATATTACAAATTTCAAAAATGGAATGTCTATTCGCACGCATTATTCACACATACAACTGGTGACTTACTTAAGTTTTTCACCTATACCAAATTTAATCTCGTGACTGTACCTAATATTTTATCGAAACACCTTTCAACGAAAAAAAAAAAGGCATTTCTCGATTATTTTTTTTGTAGTCACGAGTGTAACCTGAAGCTGATGATTTGAACTGCAACCCAGGTGCAAAATGGCAGTTCGCGTGCAGTTGATCAGAACTGTACTCAAGCTGCCATTTTGCAGCGGCCCTAAGAGTTTTGTTCTATCTGACGTGACAAACAAGGAATATTTTCGATTACCTACCCATTCTCATCACTATTTACGTTCGGTCCAACGTGATTGTTTAAACAACGCTCATCGTTTTTACTTCATTATAAAATACCATAGTATTTCTGTAGTCAAATTGTATGTAATAAGTTTTGAAGGAATATTCCGCATTTAAAAAATAAGTTACGAGTTTAGTCTTAGTTTTATAAAGACTTACTTAGTAGAGCAAAAAGTCCAAGCCATTAAATGTACAAGCAGGCAGAACGATCAAATTATAAAAGGCCGTTATTGTACATCGGCTGTGTTAGCAAAAGGTCTGGGTCGTTTAAGACTACACGCCGAGCGTACGCCGGATGTACAGAGGCGCCCTCATTACTTTTATTGTGTTTACTAATTAACTAAAAAAAATCCTTGGAACCAAACAAAATGTGTTTGTAGCGCAAGTATAAACACAACTTATAGGGTATATCATATAGTTTAATAACAATTCACCTTCGAGTTATTAACTTAACGAAAAAAAGTGGCCACCTTTTCCCGTTAAGCTGACTACTCAAAGGGTAATTGTTATTAAAGTTTGTTACGTATCCCATAAATTGTGTTTATACTTGCGCTACAAACACATTTTTTTTGGTTCCAAGGAAATTATTTAGTTAATTAGAAAACCCAATAATAGTAATGAGGGCGCCACTGGACGCTCGGCGTTTGCTCGGCGCAGTCTTAACGTCTTGGTTACAAAATTTTCTTATAGATAAATTTAATGACGTAATTGCAAAACTACTAGGTTAAACGAAGATTTTATAATGCGTTATACGTATCGTATCTTCCATGTATTCAAAACGGTATTTAACTGAAAAGGGATCTTGCTTGTCAATACCGAATTGTCAAAGTAAGTGCCTAGTAATTGTTTTTAAATTACATGCAGGTGATATTAAAATGATGTATTGACATTCTACAATCTAGATGAATGCTATTTATACCTTTTTATATTTAACAAGTTGACCATGTAGTTTTTATGCTACTAAGACATTCTGCCAGATTGGTTGTTATGATCTTATGATCATTTGGACCTTTTGCTTATTAAGTCGTAATGACACTAATGACATTAAGACGTTATAAAACGTTACTTTGGACTATTGCAATACGGTCGTTTTGCACATCAAGACATCTTACTATATTTGTCTGTAAATAATATACACCTAAGACGTTTTGGTTATCAAGGCAAAAAGCAAATAAGTCCTCCTGAACCGAACCCGTTTAAATCTTAGTTAATGGTCTAAAGTAAATTATAATTAGCTATGAAATTGGTGTAGAACTTTTTAATTCGTGGTCAAAATTGAAAAATCATATTTGTAGGCAAAGGGAATATTCATGACTGTTTTTCACAGCTTCAATAAAAGCTCATTCATAAAACAAACAGTTGAAAAAATTATTATTTGAATAGCTTTAAAAATAACCAAGATGTAAGCCAACAAAGATTTGTTCCTATCTTTTTCTACCAAAACGGAATTTAACATGTAGTTTTTGTGGCCGACCTGTTACATGACGTCACAGTGCATATCGGATCTCTGTCTAATTAGCAGTTTCAAATATACAAGCATTTTAAACTATTAATAATACAGCGATCCGTATTTCTTGGCCAATTTTAATTTCACTTTTGGTGATGTCTTTTGCGATATTTGCATATTTTGTTTTTGTTTGTAATGCAATTTAAAAATTCCATGCATATTCCCTATTGTGTCGGAAAAACGCAAGCGTCCCTAATTATGTGACCGCCACTGTATACATATAGAATACCTTGTTTTAAAACACATTGCTTATGTTTTGGTCTGAAATGTAAGACGTCAGCAAAATAAGTTACATATTTTGTCGTCTAATATTTTAGGTAACAGCAGTTAAAAAAGGTTAAAGGACTTTCTTTTCATTAAAATAATATGAACAAATTAGCCAATTACACGCTACCGTACTACCTATAACATAATGTCAAATGTCAAAAAAGGAGGAGGTTCTCAATTCGACTGTATTTTTTTATTCTGAAATTAGAATTCCACTATACGATTTCAAACTCGGATTGTCTATAACTTTAAGACTGCGCCGAGCGTACGCCGGATGTACAGTGGCATCATCATTACTATTGTTGTGTTTTCTAATAAACTACAGTATTTTCTTGAAATCGAACGGTGCTTTTTTTGTACTACAAATAAAAACACAACTTATAGGATATATCACATAGTTTAATAACAATTGACCTTCGAGTTATCAATTGAACGGAAAAAAGTGGCCACGTTTTCCCGTTAAGGTGACTGCTCAAAGGGTAATGGTTATTTTATTAAAGTTTAAAATTTAAAGTTAAACTGTGTTTTACTTGTGCTACAAAAAAATCATCGTCCGACTCCAAGGAAATTCTTTAGTTAATTAGAAAACACAATAATAGTAATGAGGGCGCCACTGGACGCTCGACATTTGATCGGTGAAGTCATAAGTTTGCTATGACACGAAAACTTTCCGGCGCCATCATCACATCAACTCCTTAACACCGGGTTGACATGATACGTGGTAACAAAATGAAAGACCACTCTGGTAAAGGGAACTGGTAAAAAAAATCGACTTATTTGCCAAATAGGTTAACTTTCATATGAAGTGACTATTATTTTATTATGATGTACCTTTTCTCACTTTATTTATGACGTTCCATTTAATTTTTAAATATTGATTCACAGTTTGGATAGGATTTGGTTGTCTAATTAGTCTAAAGTTGAGTCCATCCAGGATGATCCCGTGACAGTCGAAATTTCGTAATTTTAATCACTTACTACAGTCGCAAGTACGACAAATAAGAAGAGTTTATTAGTTGATCAAAGTGTGTAAGTGAACTTCGATCACAATTATATGAAGAAGACGCCTCCTCTGTGTTCACTATGTATATGTAGTCATGTTCATGACGAGCCTTCACCGCGAATGTTTAAAGCACGAAGTGTAGAAAAAAGAATTTAACTGGTATCCCTATTTATAACTGGCGACACTGCGTGCATCTGTCTAATCATTAAGTTTAAAAGTGCTATAAAATAAAAACAATTAGTATTAAACTTAAGCAATCATTGAAGGGTGGGAATGGGTTGGGTTATACACAGAGGAGGCGTCTTCTTCATATGATTGTGATCGAAGTTCACTTACAGGTAAGTTACTTTGATCAACTAATTATATTCATTGACGCCTCCTCTGTGTTCACTATGTAGATGTTGAAAGATTGGATTGATTGATTTTAATTATTTATTATTTTAATGTAGAATTTAACCTACAATTTAACAAAAAAATGGTTTTTTAACAGCAACACATACACAAAATATTTTCATTACACTACAATCATATAATTAATTAAAGATTTTAGGACCTAGGTACAGTTTAGGCTATTAATTTATTAATGCTTAAGGAAAATATATTTACGTTTATCAAGGGTCTATTATAAAAATTAGCAAAACACTTTGATGCCTCTGTCCAACCTGCTGTTTTCCTGATATGGTCAATACTAATGCCACTTCTATAAGCATGTGATGTTGATGCATGTCTAGTGCTATGGGCACTAAAAATTGAAGTATTGATACCTGCTTCCAAAAGGATATTTTTTACCCATCTTCCCAACGTTTGAGTTGATGCAGGGGTATGTGGCTTTTTGCTGATGATGAATAATCTATCAGACTTCCTCAGATGTCTTGTTACATCAATATAATCTTTTAAAGTAGTAGCCGGACAGATGCTTACATTTTCATTGAAAAAAGGAATTATCAAAAGAGGTTGTGGTTTATTAATTCTAGAAGTCTTAATTTGGTCTGGAATCTTAATCTTAATCAGTTCTTCATTAATAGTAATATTACTTAACTTAATTAAAGACAGTCTGCAATCTATGAGCTGTAATTAGAGTTAAAAGCATAATCAATTTTTTCCCTAAAATATCCGAAGCAAGATCAGTATTTTGGATATAATTTCGAGATATGATCTAAAACTTGTTTTGGGTTCCACATTTCCTCATATTTCGGTTTGTTAGGCCTCATCTTGTAAATTCCCGTAAAGAATCGTTTTATATCCCTTTGCGATCCTAAATCCTCATCCAACAATAGTGACAATGCTGATCTAATAGAGTTTAGGGTACCATAAGTAAGCAGAACCATCTTTGAATTTTTTAGTTAGAAAGTCTAGTATTTTTGGAATTGTAAACAAGAAAGGATCCACTTTTTCATTATTACAAAAGTTCCACCATTGTTTTAAACACGAATCATACTGTTTTAATGTGGCTTGTGATAAGGAATTTAACATAATATTAATACTGTCATTACTTAGACCCTTTTCTAGGTACACTTTGCTGATAACACTTCGGCAACCAGAGTAAGGGTTTTGTATAGCGGATGCTGGTTTCTGAAAGGAGAAGATAATAAATCTTTAGATGGTTTGAATTATATAATGTGTGATTTTAATAAAGACATATAAAAAGGAAACCAGGCTTGGGAGGGCCAGTAAGGAACAACCATTATGCCTTCTGCTTAATCAATTTCAATTTTTTTAAGGCATTTTAGTATAACTGATAAAGGTGGGAATGCATAAAATTGTAGATCTGTCCAGGATATGGTGAAAGCATCTACAGCAAAACAATTAGGTTGCATATGCCGAGAAACAAAAATTTTACATTTTGAATTTTCTTTTGTAGCAAATAAATCAATATTTGGACAACCAAGTTCTGATTTGATTTTATTAAAGGCATTATCATTTAGTTGCCATTAGATTTCTTCATTTATGATCCTAGATTCCTTATCTGCGACATAGTTGTCCTTAGAAGCAATATAGGACGCTGATACAAATATGTTTCTGGATTCACAAAATTGCCAAATTTCACGAGCTAGGTTGTTGAGATGTGGGTATTGTATTCCTCCCATTCGATTTATGTAAGCTATAGCAGTTGTATTATCACAACGTAGCAATATTTCACAATTATTCATATCCTTAGCAAAACATTATAAACCAAAAAATGCTGCCTTTAATTCTAAATAATTTATGTGGCATTTTTGTTCATCTTTATTCCAAAAACCATGAAACTTTTCAGAATTGCACACAATACCCCAACCTGTGAGGGATGAATCCGTGTAAATTTCTAATTTATAAATACCCTCTCTTATAGGATTATTAGTAAAAAAGACGTTCTTTCCACCAGACCAAGTCACGTTTTACAAACTCTGAGAAATATCCTAGTTTCAAAGTCATTATTATTATTATTCAGAGATAAATATTTGCAACGTTCCAATCTTTTAGTATACATAAGGCCATAAGGTATTGCAGGACATATAGATATTAAACTTCCAATTAGTGACGCAAATAACCTAATTGTAGTATGTTTTAATTTAACAAATGACTCTAATTTTTTTGAAATAGAAATACGCTTTTCTTCCGGTAACAATAACCTATAATTTTCACAATCTAGCACAAAACCAAGAAATTTACATTGTTTGGATGGTTTCAAATTGCTCTTTTCCAAATTAATAATAAATCCAAGTGATTCTAAAACACATTTGCTGGTTTCAATGTTTCTTAAACAATCATTTACAGTATTTCCAATAAACAAAAAATCATCCAAATAATTCACTGAGTGAGAAACCTTGTTTTCTTAGATAAGAAATAATAGGTTTGATAAGTTTTGTAAAAACATATGGTGCAGATGAAAGCCCAAAAGGTAAGACGTGAAATTCATAGATTTTTCCCTCGAACATAAATCTCAGATACTTCTTGCGACTAGCGCATGTATTTTTAGGCAAAAATAAGCATCTTTTAAATCCATTGAGCCTAAGTAAGAGTTTCTATTAATTAGTTTAATTGCTGTTCTGATATCTTCTAATTTAAAATGAAAGGTCTGTACATGTTGATTGAATGATTTTAGGTTTAAGGGGAGTTTCAATAAAATAGCACACCCTTGACTTTTTCTTCAGATTTGGGAAAAAAAATGCACGTTGGTTGGAATCATCATTCTGAACAAGAAAAAGTAGTACTTCCGATATGTCCCTAAAAATATGTATGGAATTGTTCCGTTTTGTTATCAAAATCCTATACGTTTCTTGGTAACAAAACGGACAATTCCATACATATTTTTGGGGACATATCAGGAGTACTATTATTTATTGTTCAGAATGACGATCACAACGAGTAGCGTGCAGAATTTTTCCCAAATCTGAAGAAAAAGTCAAGGTTGTGCTATTTTTTTGAAACTCCCCTTAAAATAAATCTAAATGAACCATCTGGTTTAGGTACCAGAAAATATTCTGGAAAGATATTGATCCTGAACAGCCTTACAGACTTTAACTGCACCAATATTTTCAAGCTCTTTGATAGAGTTCTTTATAATCACATTTTCTGATTGACTGAAATTAGAATTGTCCGAGAAAGATGTGTGGTGAACATTACTTAACAGAGGTATTTTATAACCTGATTTTATCCACTGTAAAACTATGTTGTTTGTGATAATGGAAGCCCATTTGTTATAAAATAAGGCAATCGACCTGCTGAAAATACCTTTACTCCTTTTTCCTGTATGATTGCTGGGCAGGACGTCTGCCCCGCTGCGCTTTGTGGTTGTGGTGGTTCCACTGAGCTGCAGCTGGAGCTCGAGCTAATTGAGCTGTTGCTGGCTGTCTGTAGAACTTCCTTTGTGCTGCACGAATCCTGCTTAAATATCCTCCTCGTTGCCCGCCCGGAGGTGGAGGGTACTGCGTTGAGGTGGACGGGCTCCAGTAGTTTAAAGGTTGTTTGGCCACAGGTCTTCGAAGATCCTTCGATGTTCTTTCTATGTCTTTAGAGCTTTTAATAATTTGATGTAGCTCCGTTCCGAACAAATTTTCCGTAATTTCGGTATTTTGTAATGCTTCTTTCAAATTTTTATTTAGACCTGGGAGTATTATTGCTCTTGTTGTTTGTGACTCTAAATATTGCAAGTCACAAAGTAACTGTATGCTGTCACTGATAATGATAATAATTATTTATATTGTCTTGGTCTTTTTTGTCAATCAATGATTTTAAACTTTTGTTTAAATTAGCTATTATAAGGCCAATTTGATCTTCTTTTTCTGTGATCTTTTGCTCTCTAATTTTGGAGCTAGTGTTTAATGTTGCTAAGATTTCTTTATTCAGTTTTGGGGATTTTAAAAAACAGTTTTTGACTGTTGGGATTTTTTCTATTATTTTCTTTTTAGTTTCTTCATTGAACCCTTTGGACATTAAGTCGCCCCATAACTTTGCCAGCTTGGGGTTTAATTCTATGGAGTTCTCACTAGGGCATGGTTCTCCTACTAATTTTAAAATATCCTCTTCTTCTTCCCGTTCATTTTCCTGAATTTCATCACTACTATTATCGCTAATCAGCCTAATTCGCCTTCTCTTGATCCGACTTTCATCCTCAGAATAAGAATCTGAGTAAATAATCCTTTTTTTATTTGGTTGAGGATCTGAGAAAAACAAACACAATTAAGCATTGTATGTTCAAAATAGAAAAAAAAAGATTAGACAGATGCACGCAGTGTCGCCAGTAATAAATAGGGATACCAGTTGAAATCTTTTTTCCACACTTCGTGCTTTAAACATTCGTGGTGAAGGCTCGTCATAAACATGACTACATACATATACATAGTGAACACAGAGGAGGCGTCAATGAATATAACAAATTATTTAAATCACTACGGTCGATTTCACCAACATATAATTTATACCAGAGTACCTAACCCAGTACAACTTTAATCTAACGATTTAGGGCCCTTTCCCACGGCATCATTTAATTTTTGGCAAGATCCCGTTTAGTAGTGTACCTAAGTACGTGTTTTAATACTAGCAGTCACACGAGCATCCTGTTTGCCGGATGCTGTGAACAGGATGCTTGTGTGACTGCTAGTATTAAACCATTTACACTACTAAACGGGATCCTGCTAAAAAAATTACCTACAAAAAAACGGGTTGTTGCAGAGGGAAAGGGCCCTTACACGATGGTTAACTTCAATTTTGTTTCACCACGGTAATCTATGGATATCTTACCCTCGTATAGTTAGTTAGCTAGTCTAGTATACTTACTTAGTAAAGGGCTAAGTTCGCCTTAGTACATTCTTTTTTTAAATATAAATCTTGAATCCTGATTGTTGCTTTGTACAATAAAGTGTTTACATACATAAGTAGATACATAAATACTCTCTGACGTTGAACTAGTGGAGGGAATGAAAACCTAAAGCACCCGAGGAAGATAGAGAGTTTGTCCCGTGTTTGAGTAATGGCACTGCGTATTTTTAGATTGGTTCGTGTAACATTTTAACTTGAACTTTTGAATAACCTCTAAAACGTATTTTTCATCGTGTGTTGTGTAAGCAGTTGTTTTTACGTTCGCGACTGAAAAAAATGATAGAACACTAATTGCTAATGAGAAAAGTAAGCGATTTGCTTACTGGGTGGCATCAGAAAAAACATTGCTTTTAGAGTTAAGGCAAAAGAAAAACAAATAAATAATGCTCATTTATATAAAATATGTTTTATTGCTTACAATAAACTTTGGAAATAATCATTTATAATAGCGTCACGTGCAGCGCTGGATTGGATGTATTGTTGTGGTTGCTGATCTATCTGACCGTGATCGTTAAAAGGTCATCGTATGGAGCAGGGAGCTGTAGTTCAGGGTCATTAATGGGATTTTCTTCACGTCGCTGCCTCAATATATTGTGCAACACTGCAGTAGCTACAATAATAGTAAAAAAAAATACAAGTTTACTGCGCATCCCAAGCAGGAAATCTTTTCAATAGGGTTACGTGTCCGTATTTGTGATTAATTATAAAGATGTTCCACTCGTGAACTGGGGTTCTCTAACGGTGTTATCATGTAGGGAGTGGTAGCATAACCACCATCTACCTACTATACCGTGTCCAATATGTTCGAATACACATCTTTTTGCACTAACCCTAAAGACATACAGACTACAGGCCATCGAATTCTTATTTTAATTTATAAAGTATGTTGTCGTTAACAAAATACAATCGTTTCAAACGTCAAGCATTTGTAGTTTGCTTTTAATCCACGATGAAACAGTTTCGTGAAACGATTATCAGAAAATTTAGCAATGGCGACAGCCCAGGTGCTATCTTCAAGGTCTTAAAACCCCTTGGAATTAAACGCAATCTAGTTTACACCACAATCAAAAGGTATGAAGAATTGAAGAGACCTCCTCAGTAGAAGACAGGAAAAGAGCCGGTCGGCCACGTTCAGCTAGAACCGATAGAGTAGTAAAGATTGTGAGAGAGCGACTTCGGCGGAAAATACACCGTTCTATCCGAAAATTGGCTGCTGGCCTGTAAATTTCAAAAGGATCGGTACCTCTTGGATGCCATGCCTACAAAAAACGAAAAGTTCATGGCATTTCCGAAGCGACCAAGAAAAAGAGAGTACAAAGATCCAATATAATACTTTCTTGGCACGCAGGGGATGAGTTTGTATTTTCTGACGAGAAACTGTTCGTGTTAGAACAGCCTCATAATGCCCAAAATGATCGATTGTGGGCACCAAGGATAAAAGACATTCCGGACAACGAGAAAAATGTTCCGAGGTTCCAGAGCTCACCATCGGTGATGGTGTGGGGTGCAGTTTGTAAGCGGGGTAAACTACCTCTAGTAGGTATCTATTTATCGATAAAGGCGTTAAAATCAATGCTCAATACTATAAATCCGAGGTTTTGGAGAAAATTGTTGCTCCAAATTTAAAAAGGATGTTTGAGAACGAATATTATGTTTTCCAACAAGATGGAACTCCTTCACACACGGCAAACGCTGTTCAAGCTTGGTGTCAGGCTAATTTGACCGATTTTCTGCCGAAACATGAATGGCCACCCAGTTCTCCGGACTTGAATGTATTAGATTATTTCGTGTGGTCGTACATGCTCTCGAAACTACGAGTACATGATTATAAAATCGCAAACCTGGATCATTTCAAAAAGGTTATCGATCATATTTGGGATGAAATACCAATGGAAGCGGTGCGTGCCGCGTGTGATTCATTTGAGAAACGTTTAAATCTAGTAAAAAAAGTTAAAGGTGGAGTTATTCCGAAACATTTGTTGTAAATATTGTACATAAGTGAGTGTGCCATTAATAAAATATAGTTTTCATTGTATTAACTGTTCGTACATTTATTTTATTGAGAATCTAAACTGTATGCGAACTTATTGGACACGGTGTAGAATCAATGCATTACCATAATGGCCAGACTCAGATTTAGTCTTTATGCAACTATTATTGAATATATTACTATCGTGAAATGAACCTGGCCTCCAGGCCACTATGTCAGTGATCTCTGAGTTTGCATTAAATAATAATTTGCACATTGATAGAGATGTATTCTTTTCTGTTACGATATAGCTCTGTATGAACTCCACCCGGTGATGTTATACGGATGTGAGAACAATCCATCCCATCCCACCAAATCGTGGGACTCTAGCGATGTGAAAGAATGAGTCCTGTTCTTTTCGTATTTCCTGTTTTGTTGTTGGAAATCTTTAAATACTTTTGGTGCAGCGACGCTATCGCTGCCCTGACTAAATTAATAATTCGGTGTGATGTCGCCAAGGTCATCAATACTCATTTGGGTATTATTTGTAGCATACAATTTCAATGTAGCTAATAATGGAGTGACTGGCGATATTGATTTATTTATATCTGTTGGATACTCCAAACGTGCTAGATTTATGCGATTTATCTTAATACTGCCTCCTTTGATAAACGAAATCTATGAACAAAATCGTGGTCATCATACATAATCTTCAAAGTAATTAGTCCTTTCCTTAAACCACCCCGTACGCGAGAGACGAAATAATGATCATTATCACTATCGGTTTCGTATAATTCAAACGACGAGCCATTTTTGTTAGGTTATACATAATTGACTTGCCAGTGACGCGTGGCAATCACAATACTTAATACTAATCTATTAAGGGCTGATTTTTCAATCTCTGGACAACACCATCTGTCAGGTAAATTGTAGCTCTGTCCTTATCTTTCTTATGACAAAGAAAATGAAAGAGCTATAATTTACCTGACAGACAACAGTGTTATCTGGAGATTCAAAAATCAGCTCTTATAACAGTTAACTCCCCGAAAATCGGAGGTATAAGAGAAGAGTTTACGGTTTTATGCTTTGGTTAAAAGTCGATGAAACGTAAACTCGGGTTACTCGGAGGTTATTTACGATTTAACCCCTGGCCCTAGAATAAAACTATAATAACTATAATACGTTGGTGAACTTGACCCAAAACGTCGTCGCAATGTGTGTATCTTTGTAGTTTGCAGTAAGTATTTATGAAATATGTACCTACTTGTTTACGACCCAACTTTATTTCGCGGGTGAGACGGTTTGTGATCCATAAGATCTACGAATTACAGGCTTTGAAGTCACATTTTTTAAACAACTGCACTCCCGATTCTATTAAGGATTCCTTGCACGATGACGACGCTGCCTAAATTAAACTGCCGCAAAATCAGCCATTTTGATTATTGGCTCCGTCTCCAAGACGCTCATTACTCTGCGTCAGCTCCTTTAAGCTCCTGTGAAATGGATCCCTCAGATAACGACAACGCAGACTATGATTACTCAATTACTTTATCCTATTGCCAAATACTCGTATTAGTGCAGTCATTGAAGCATTATTGCTCCGAATTTTGTTACTGTGAACCGAATTGCATACAATTTTGGAATTAGGTTCATCTTACCCTTAACTTCAAAAGTGAAAATGATTTGAACTCCGCAACCATCCTGGGGGTGGTTGCCACCCCTTCTCGGGGGTGTTTTTTTTTCTTCAAAATAACCTCGGATATCGATAGAAGGCCTAATTTTAAGCAAAAAATCATCTATAAAGTTTTTCGAAAAATACTTTTCAAGTTGCAATTGAAAATTCGCAATTTTTTCACGTTTTTCATCGGTTTTTTGCAAATATCTCCAAAAATATACGTTTTATCAAAAAAAATATAAAGAACAAAATTGTAGCAGGTAAAAAAATTAACAATTTGGTTTTTATAAAGTATTCTAAGTGCAATATTAAGCTAGATATTAAAGATCAAAGCCGTTTTTTATTTTGTCTGAAATTTAATCGATGTGGTCAATGCCATCTAGCGGCGAGCAGATGCATTTTATGCATTCTAATAAAAAAGGGTTTTGTAGTGCTTGAAATAAGCTTTAAAATGAGCACTATTAAAAGTCTTTTGCACGTAAAATAAGTGAGCTGTATTGCAAATAAGAGGAGCATCTAATGTTTTTTCTTTTAAATCAATGGGTTTCATAAGTGCCATTTCCACCAAAATTAAAATTAATCGTATTCCGCCTAGAATTAATTTTATTATGAAGAGTTTGATAGATTGTATCAGTTTGGCTGCTTCAGGACACATATTTTTCAAAAAATTCACGTTTAAAAAAAATATAAAAATTTCAAATTCTTAAAACACCCACCTTTTTTTCATAATATCTCAAAAATGACGACAGATACGTATAAAAGTGTAGGGATAAAAAAATTAGGTATTTTTCTGACAAACAATTTGGTTTTTTTGTTTTTTCTGTCAAACAAAAAATTACGGAGATATGATTGTTTAAAGAGCGCGTGGCAGCGCAATCACAGCCTCTCTTAAGCCCTTTAACCCTTCACCGTTTTAGAAAAAGGTTTTTTACTATATATTGCAATGAAGGATGTTGTAGCTCTCTTAATTACCTTTACAATGGTTTTTTTATAAATTGTGATAGCATGAAAATTGAAGGAGTTATGGTCCAAAAACTTATCATATTTTTTTCTACTTATAGTAACTGAAAATTTCGGAGTGTGAATATTTGGAGCAATGTGAAAGTACGCAGTATAATAGAGACCCAAAACTATTGTAATGTGTATATATATACATAATATGGCTCATATATTTTGGAAACGTAGGCATGAATACATACCAACGTTCTTATATGGGTAAGGCCGCGAATTTTGACGAATTTGGACGTTTCAAATTTAACATGCTCATAAAAAAAAATGGTAGCAGTAATCATATATATGGGTGATTCCACGGGCGTTTCAACCGCCGTCAGTCCGTTGTCCTAAGTATTTAAGAAATAGGTAATATACTTAAAATTCGATCAATTGTGGGAAGTATTACCATAACAGTATAGCTCTGTGTGAATGTTAGCTGCTTGGTGTAGATCATTTTTTCAATATTTACGACAGGGGACTGACGGCGGTTGAAACGCCCGTGGAATCACCCATATTTACTGTTTTAATATAGGGGTAGTTTTAAGGGTAGAAAAGCTTAAGAATATGATAATCATTTTCGAGAGAGCGGAATAATATTTAAACCCTTTTCATTTTATAAAAAAAAAAAAAACAATTTTTTATCAAGGGGTACTTTTCAAGGGTTGAAAGGGGGTTAAGAATTTGATAATTATTATAGAGAATATAAAATATTACTTACTCTATACTTACATCTTTTTATGTCATACCAAAGTATTTTTTAGTGATTTTTTCAATGTAGGGGGTTGTTTGCAAGGGTTGTAAGATTTTCAAGGGGTTGAAAATGATTTAAATATGAGGTAATTGTGTTAGAAAACACTTTACAATTTCACCACTTACTATTAGACATGTTTTCTAGCGATAAAATGGCTCAATGTCAATTTTTCCATTAAGGGGTTGTTTACACCCCTTAAAAATAATAGACGGAGTTCAGATCATTTTCACTTTTGAAGTTAAGGGTAAGATGAGCCTAATTCCAAAATTTCATGCAAATCGGTTCACAGTAAAAAAATTCGGAGGTAAGACCGTATTTTTCGCTTCAATGACTGCACTATATACACGGGCAGTAATTCTATCAATTACCGATTTTTACTTTGGCCCCCCATTTAACGCAAGACAGAAGTTTTTGTGCGAACACATCGATAATGACGCGAACAAACCTCGGTCAATAGGTACCATATTAGCGAAACTTTATCATTATCCGTATCATCAAGTCCCCGCACTATCACAATGTAGTATTAAATTGCAAGTTTTATAAAATTTCTTGTGTTACTTTTATCAACAAGCATTTGACGTTATTTTGACGTTGGGACCTTGGGACTAACTGAAGTTTACCATAACCTGTAAATTAAGGTTTTAGGTATCGGAGCGAGAGTTGAGGTGAATAATCATTCAAACACACAGCTACATAGAGTACAAGTGGCAAAAAAGGTAGTGAATGAATGTGATTTTAGTACACGAATGGATACATTATATGCATACCTACAGTGTGTTACCAGCACCCTGGTTTTTTTTAAAGTAGGTTAATATAACGTATATCTGTAACGTAACTATGGCATTAATTTAATTAATAAAAAAAAATTCAGGCTTTGTTAACTTTCTAACAAAATTTTAATTGCCAGCAATGTAAAGCACAGCAATTTGACAAGTGTAAATGACAGTCGACGGATACTTTGATTATTATGATTTGCCCCCGTACCACGACATGCCTTGTACCAAGCAACAGCGATACTGATAGCGATGAACACGCAGCACATGCACTACATTAAAAATGGACAGTATCTAAGAAAATTAATTGTGAACTTAATTTGATTATTTTTTAATTGATAATAATTGCAAACAATTGCTAATGCTACATTTTATCGACGGTTTTAATAAATGCCCGCATGCCGGTAACACACTGTTCGTTCCAAACTACCTATGTTTGGAACGAACAGAGGAAAAATAAAACTTGCTATAAAAGCTATTCACTTGAAGATATATCTTCGTCAGATTCATCTCCATATTATGATATGATAAGGTTAAAGTTGTCGAACAATTAATCTATCTTACAGGTAGTTACTTTTTTTTTTCACATTAGAATAACATTGTCGTCGTTTATACTGAAAACATTTGTCTAACTAAATCTTCTACTCCTTGTTAATAATTACTTATACCTAGAAGAGACAATTGTATTCCATTTCTAATATCTGAATCTCGGAGTCGGCTCGAACGATTTTCATGAAATTTAGTATGCAGGTGTTTTTGGGGGGCGATAAATCGATCTACTTACTTAGTTTTAATTTTTGGAAAACTTACCAATAAAAAATAATGAGCAAAGCCCGGTCATCCAGGTACTTGCTTAAAATTCTTCTAATTAACCTTACAAATTATTTAGATCATATTTTTTTTAGTTTAGCGTTTAGTATTCATATAACACGATGTTTGACAGTTTATATCGCGTGGGTACCTATTATTTAGTATCGCGTTGGGATGTAAAATTATTATTTATAATTATGTTGAGAGAAAGTTACACAAAATTACATAAATAAAAACTTTTTAGTCGACTTCATTATCTAGCCGTAATGCTTAAATTGCTATCGGTACCAAAAAATTACACATGTTTAAAAATTCTGCTGTCGATACATGTCATACATGACATGACAGTGACTGCAACTCTCGTGCCGATACTGTGCCTTTACCTTTTCATTATAAGGTAGAGTCTTGTAATTGAAACTATCTGGGTAGTGATTCTGTAAACAACGCTGGTCGTGCGGACTGTCGAGTGATACCAAGCGGCGAGATTAAGTAGTCCCGTCAGTGCGAAAAAACACATTGTAGCGCGTGCATTTTCAATTTAGCAGCACGATGGGTCGAACGTATAAGGCTGCTTAATTGACAACATTTCATTTTGGTGACACCTGCAAATTACTATACGAATCGAAAGGTTTTGCCTCCTGAACACGGCAAAATATTTATTTAGATTTATTTTTCTTTATTTACAAAATTACAAGTAAGTAAATAAAAATATCGAGTTTTACCAATACTATGCCTGAATAGATATAATACCATTGCCTTTTTCACGAGAAAAAAATCTGTCATACTTCAAATTTGACATTGACACTATTGACAGATGGATAGATACTTAGAGAATTATCGGTTGACATGATACTTTTTTATATACAGATTGGACTAACGTAATTATGTCCATTGTGTCGTAGAAATGAAGTTACGCCCTTTTAGAATAAGTACATCTTAATAAATTAATAATAAAAAAATTATTCATTCTAGAGAAAATTTAAAACTATTAGTGGCTTCCTCCTTCCAAACAGTATCTATAAAACGAATAAAATTAAAGTCTTGAAAATATGAAATCTTGTCAATTGAAAATGCACGCGCTACAATGTGTTTTGTTCGCACTGACGGGACTACTTAATCTCGCCGCTTGGTATCACTCGACAGTCCGCACGACCGGCGTTGTTTACAGAATCACTACCCTGGTTATTGCAACTGACTTAAGTAACTCCCTCTAGGATCACTGTTTTGATTGACGACAGATGTGATATTGTATTTCTTAATATAGAAGAACAACGGAGATCAGAGAGGAGAGTGGAAGAAGAAAAAATGTTGTGCTGACCCCACCCTAGTATGAAGCAATGGTAGGCGGATGATGATGATGATGACTACCTTTATCCTGCCTTTGTTCAAAAAGTATTTACTTCAATTAACAGAACCATTCTTGACAAACTGGCTGGCGTGATCAGACGGCAATAGCCTGTTTAAAAATCGGTCGAGTGCCAGTCAGACTTCTCAACGAAGGTTCCGTATTTAAAATCGATTTCGAACCGAATCAGCGCGAGCCCAACACATACTTGATCATATTTCAATATTTTTTGTTTTTCGTCAGAGTTTGTACTGTAATCACATGACTATGACTACCTACCAACCATATCAAGACACACGGTAGTGTGTCCGGCCAAGTTCGAGGAAAAAGCCGAGCGATACTGTCGTGTGTAACGTTACCGTCAATAGAACTTGCAGAAGATGTAAACAAAACCAAATGACAGGTACGAGTATATACTTTTAAAGATCAAGTGAGGTCTTTGCAATGATTTTCACTTTTTTCCCAATGCGGCCGTGAACCAGATTTTTTTATAGATATAGTAATGATAGAACATTCATTTTTGTACTCGGCTGTGAGATTATTGACTCATTACATTTCATTGCCTCTTAAAGTTATTATTTTCTAAAAACGGCTTATTTTGTACTGACTGACTGACTCACTCATCAAAACCTAAAGGGTACTTCTCGACATCTAGCTAGAGCTTTGAAATTTGGCATGGAGGTAGTTCTTACAACACAAATAAAGGAAAACTTTTAAAACTACAAATATTTATAGGTATCCTTGGTCAGAAGTTAATAAAATTATTATCCCTTATTAAACTGCTACTTAGTATTGTGACATGTCCTGTTTTATTTTTAAAATAAATATGTTTGGAAGGTTCATATAAAAAAAATCACCATTACTTATAAACGTGGAATTGTTTATGCCATGCGTTGTCACTTTCTGTCAGATGCAAATATCACCATTACAGAAATAGTAGGGGAGCCCACGATGCTAATTTGGGATTTACTCGAGCGTCACAGAGACCTATTGGGTTGAGAAGCTTAGATGATGAAAATAAAAAAATGTCGTATAATACATACCTTTTCATCGGTGGGGGGAGCGGCTATAGATTTTCAAAAATGTAAAAAAAAACAGTTGCATGGACATACTCGAGCGTGTCAGATATTGATATTACCCATGTCCTATGTATTTTTAAAAATGTACATATATTAATCTGATTGTTTCCATGATGGGGGTGGTCGTACGCAGGGGTTGAAAATGAAAAAAACAAAAATTTTATCGAGCGCGTCAGATTTTCGAAGGGGATGTTAAGTGAACCTCAAAAAATGCTCTTATATAATAATCTGACGATTCGGATGTGACGCAAACTCGCGGCCAATATTAGAACGTGCAAGAAAAATTCGTCGTTTTGAAATACTCAAGCTCGTCAGATTAAGATATATATGGTTCATCTTTATGCCCTAGACGTGCTGTTTCATAATCTGACGATTATCTGGAGGGATTCACCTAATCTGACAATTAAAAAAAAAAAAAAATATTTTTTTAAACCATTAAACTTAATTAATTGAAAAGCTCAGGAAATAGCATGCAAATGAGAAAGTATATGTTTTTTTTAAGTTGAATACTTGTATTTATAAAAAAATATTTATAAAAAATATTTTTTTTTTGATATTTTTTTTTAATCATCATTTTCATCGGTAGAATCTTCTTCCGCTTCTGGCTCGATTTCATCCTCAGATTGCGTATCTGTAACAACAAATCATTAAAACATTTAACAATGTTTTTTATAAATAACGTGTTTTTTAATTATTGGAGAAAAAATGTACCTAATTCTGGAGTATCCTCAAGAATATCAGGTGTTATGACTACATCCTCATACGCTTTCGGCAATTGATCACCTGTAAACCAGATCATTTCGAACTTGCCGTCGACTACTTTCCATCCATAGTCCGTTGGTGAAAGATCAATAATTTTTGCATTATGGGCATTACTCCACAAGGATGCAATATATCTTGTACGTAAGACTTGTTGAAGTAACTCCGATTGACAGGGTGGCAAGTTGCACGCGTCATAATTCCGGATACTCAAGGAGAAGGGTTGTGATTTGTCTTTTACCTTGTACGTCTTATTGAAGATGATGATTCTGGCTTGATTGACATCGTCTAACTTTTTCAGCCCATACAAGTGGCAAGTAAACGACTGTATGATGTTAAAAGAATCCTGGACATCATGCTCCTTTGATCCTAAATCTAGAAATGCTTTTTGGAAATTTTCAGAATTCATTAGAAATTGCAAAGGTTTTTTTTTTCCTCGTCGGTATAATGCTGGGTTAAAATCGCACCCCGTGAAAGCATGCAAGGCTGGGAGTGCCTTCGAAATTGTTGAGCCTAATTTTTTATAGAGAGCGGATACGTTGATGTATCGGCGGGCATTGCCTACTCCTAGATCTATCCAGACTTCTACTGTTGCTTGCAGGTGTTCCATATTCGCCAACATGATGACTACAATATCAGTATCGGAAGTTCTGATAGTAATAGTAGAATCTTCTTTTTGTTGGCAAGCAAAAAATGCTATCTTCGTATCCGCTTCTTCGTGATCAGGGCATGACAACTCATAATTAATGATGCGTGTTACTTTAGTATCAGTAACAGAGTATTCATAACACAAATCATGTATTATGTAAATTACTTTACTAGCGATAATCGCTGCCATCTCCTGATCTGCCCAATAATCGATCAAAAACTTGACGACAGCTTCTTTAAACTTTATATTTTTTAAATCTTTTGTAAAATCTGCTGTTCTCATTTGTTGAGGACCAGAGATGTGGAATTCCTTGTCGTCTACACTGCCTCGAAGAGAATGCTCATAATCTTTGATGGAGGGTGAGAAGTAGCGATCAAATACAATAGCAACTCTACTTGCATCGTTATTGATAAGGCATTGCAATATCTTCTTTGAGATACCTCCAAAAGTACGGGGCATTTCTTTAAAAGTATTTAAAAAAAAGAAGCCATCTACAATTAGCAGGTCAATTTTGGATGGTGGTTGCTCCACATCTTCCATTTGTTTCTCTAACTCATGGATTAATACTGATTTAACAGTCTTGTTTAAAGTACCGTCTATATGGCACAGTGATAATGGCATAGGAGTTATAGGAAAACAAAGTACTTTCTCCAGGTCTATACTCGTGTCAAGAGATAGAGCTAATAACCGACCAAATAAATCTCGCTGCAATTTGACTTCGTGCAGTTTTCCACCAATCTTCATTTTTTTTTTCTTCTTGAGGCTTGCAAAAGTCAGCACCGTATTTTTTTTTAATGGTTGGTGAAACCTGCCTGAATTTAAATTGCATTCAATTATGAATTGATCTCGCTGTAATGTTCCTCCAGACACTGTTTTTAGCAGACAGTTCGTAATTCCTGGAGGAGCAGCTTGCCCTGTTGAAATGTTAAATAACTGATCCTTATCTATTGAAGGAGAGAATGGATTAACGGTCTGCAGAACACTGTTCGAAAAAGCTTCAATTTGCATGCGTTGTTTTTTCATTCTATCTGGGTGTAGATCAGCAGCAATATCATGGTAGTTTCTGTCAAGTCCTGCACGAGTAAGTACATGAGATATGATTCTTGTTCGCGCACCATGATTTTTAGCCCAACGTTGTCTAGCAGCAATTGAATTTGTGAGATTAACTATCCCAGTAAGACGACGAGCAGCATCACCATTTATCGTCTGCTCTAACGTTAAATCCACAGGAATTCGTGAGAAAGGCTTGACCGTTCTTCTGATTCCAAACGAACCCTTAGCTATTTCAGTTCGGAGGCCTGGATGAGTTTTATCTACGTGTTGCAGTAAATTAATGTAGTATACTAGCCATCGACTATAGTTTGGTTGATTATAATAGAAGAATAAGCTGACAATTTTCGCAATGGTATATAAATATAAATCTAAATCTCCAACTCGAATACTTTTAATAAATAAGTGGTAAAGATTGATAAAATCGATGTACATTGCGTAAAATTGCGCTGTTTTTCCATGCTTGCCATCTAATGTGTCTTCTGTATATTCCTTGTAAGATTGAATGAGACGTTGTGTTTCTGCATGCTGAACTTGAGGAGAGACATCTTTATGAGCCAAAAATGTGGTTAGATATTCTAACACTGATTCCCCGACTGTCAATTGTTTGTTTTCCATATATGCTTCGAAATGTAATTGTTGCAATGCCAATGCCATGAGAGAATGTAACCGTTTACATCTGTTGTAATTTTTTCCGCTAATAAAACCTGAAACTGAACCATTAGCGATCAATTCACATTCAGTCATGATATTGCTCAGTCCACAATCTTCAATAAAAGTGCCAACTGCCTTGAAAAATGCCATTTCAATATGAAAGGCTCCTAAATGAATAAAAACATTATCAAATCTTGGAGATTCTTGAGCTTGAATACAATAACTAGTACGAGCAATAGCTAAATCATAGGTGATTTGGATATAGGGAGCTTGACATTCATTTGCAATAACCTGACTCAATTCTAGAGTTTTTAAGACTGTTGAATTATTGGTGGGAGATTCATTTATAGGAGTCAGATATGAAACTTTTTGAACTCGTGAATCGTCTACCAAAATCTTGCTGTGAAATCCAACCCACATCGGAACATCCGAGATTTTGTACTTATGTAATAACATCCACGTAACGTCCAACTGCTTTGACATACTCAAACTGTCTGGAGCTATATTAAGCTCTGAGATGTCTAACTGACTCCAGGTGGTAATTTTTAATTTCTTGGTGAATGGATGCATTTCAAAAGTAACTTCTTCAAAAGCCCTGCGTTTTCGGTTTTTTGTTTTTGTGGTAGTAATAGATGATTCAGAAAAACTACCACGCACAATCTCATCGATTGTTGAATTGCCATGTACACTAGGACTAGAAGATTCCACAGACACCGAATCCGGATTTTGCAAGATATCCTGAAAAATTATCCCCACTGTATCATGCAGAGTATCTTTCCCGTTTAGAGTTTCCACGAAGCGGTCGAAATTATCGAAAGCGACACCAGTATTCAAGTCCGGGCGACGTAGAATATCTTCAGGGCATACGTGAGCACTATTTACCGTTGAAAATGTCAGCTCAGTCTCCAACTCTTCTAGAGTTGTGTAAGAGCAACAGTGTCCATATTTTGACAGTATGTTAATAACTTTCTTACTGTTGCATAAGCTCTTCACTGTCAGACCTAGTGTAATATGCTTAGATGTTTTAATTTTGTGGCCAGAAGCAGCGTAAATCAGATCTTGTCCAATGGAAAAAATAGAAAGTTCGTTCTTGTTTTTTCTATTTTCACGTGCTTTTTGGGATATATGAGAAACATCGCCCCAAATGAATGATTCCAAAAAGCAAGCAAGCAAGCTCTGGAACGTTATCGCATTCTCCCATCATCAAATCTTCAGCCGTACAATTTCCAGGCAATTCTCTTTTGCTTGTCTTAAGAATTTCTTCGCGAAGTTGTGTTGCAACTGAACGAATTGATTCTTTCACTGCCATCGTTTTAAATAAATCTTTGTAGGTCAAAAGAGTGGCGGAAAATGGAGCAAGAATTTTTTTTTTCTCAGCGTAAATAATTTTAATTTTTTTGTCAAAAGTTTCCATTAATTTTCTTTCTAAGTGACGGTCTGATAACGAAGAAACAGTAATAGAACTAGACAATAAACTGTATTGCTGTTCTAACAATTTTTGATATTCTTTTTTAATGTAGTCAAAAAACAAGCATTCATTATTTTTGACCACTCTTTCTTCTAGCATGTCACAAAGAATAGTATACGCAGTATTGTAAACCTGTTTTTTCCTTAAAAATTCACTATTTTCATTTTTATAAATTTCTCGTAAGTACTGATCCTTGCAACATTTGTGGTAAGAAATTTTAGAATCATCGGAGAAAGAACTAAGCTTTTCCAACATCGATATATCATTTTGTTCTGTGGCTGCGTTTTTTATATTCTCTATAGTTTTTAATCTATTGACAGCTAAACGAACTTCACGACCATGATATCTACCGTTTACGTTGTTTTTCGGAAATGAAGCACGATTTCGATGATGAATCGTTATGAGCGACAGGCTCATCTATGTTGAATGAATCATTGAAATCATCTGAGTCGTCTAGAATGTTGCTGTATTCTCCTGCTCTGCAAATTTTGAAACAATAATATAAGAAAGCTGATGATTATAACATGAAATTAAAATATTGGTAAAAAAATAGATTCTTATAACGGTATTAATAGTTTTGTTGATGCAAGAAATAATTAATGTTGTTTTTTTAAAATAATATTTTTTTTTTCATAAAAATTTAACTAAAAAATGTATTCAATCAAAAAAATTTTTTGGAAATATTTACTATATGAAAGCATATTAGTACTTACTTATCTGTCAATGTACCAACAGCCTCGGTAGACGTGGAATCAACAGTAGCATGTAATTTGGAGCATTCTCCAAAAACAGGAACTTGTGACTTAGAGCACTCTCCAGAAACAGGAAAATGTGACTCGGAGCACTCTCCAGAAATAGCAACATGTGATTTGGAGCTATTCTCAGAAACTTTCAATACATTATCATATTCCACTGCACTTTGCGGTTGTTGTGAATACAGAAAGTCTCGCGGTATTTTTATTGCTGTAAATAATTTATAGCACTGTGCGTGATATATTTTATTTAATGAAGATTCTATCGAAAGTTCAAGATTATCGTATGTTGTTCGGGACTTTCGGAGGACTGGTTTGCTCCGACGATATTCTAAAATATTTATACATTTTTGTAATGTTTCTAATGTAAATTTTATTGTTTTTTGCAAAGTAGTTTCACCACAAAATATACACTTTATATTAACATCACTCATAGTAAATATTTATTAACTTTAATTCACATAACTTGGATTAAAATCATAAAACACGCAGAAACGTTGGAAATACGTTGTAAACAATGTCATGCCACGACCGAGTTTTGTTGTCATGGCGTCATGGCAACCGAAACCAGTGTGGGGACGGAGTGAGAGAGTAATAGATAGAGAAAGAGTGAGAGAGGAATAGAAACGCGGAGAGGGAAATATAGGCATCACGTAGCTGCACGTATTAAACTTTATCGATGAATTTTTGTTACTTCGGCTTGTGGAAATTGTCAGATTAAATATTTTTCGTAATCCTTGAATTATTCCCTTCAAAATAAAAAAAAATTTAACTACGCTCGAGAATGTCCAGATGACGTTTTTTTTTTACAATCAAATTGTCAGATTAGTGAGATATACAAGTTTTAGCATGTAACTACCTCGCCTTATCTTAATCTGACGCGCTGGAGAATTTTTGATGATCAATTTTTTTTTACTAATCTGATCCTTTATCCTTGACGAGCGACCATAAATAGAAGGCTCACATTTGGTGGGACTACTTAACAGGGTACAAGGTATCCCCCTGTATATTAATCTGCCGCGCTTTAGTAAATCCCGAAATCCCCTCTTGGGCTCCCCTACTATTAGAGGCAAAACTCTGCCACCACAATTGAGGTGCAATGGCTTCAACTGTAGCCCATGCGGAGTAGCATTTCCCAAAAAAAACAGTTTTAGTTCGGAACTCTGCGACATTTACCATTACATTCGTAGTATTCGTAGACAGGTATGCTGCTGGACAATGCACAACCTTAGAAGCATCAGCCATTTCGTCGCTGGTTAGACCTGAGCCAAGATAACTTGGGTCCAATAAGTTGGCTGCTAGATTAAACTTTTGAATGCAAAATTTGTGACGATTTAAAACTGCTGGCCGGATTTAATCTTTTTCCGTTTCTGAAAGTATGTCATTGAGACTGAGGTTATCTTCAATAGACTCTCCAAGTTTCATAAATATATTAGGCACATCACATCATACTTACGCCCTTACTGGGTCAAATTCTGTAACAAAATTCGCTATTGGTTTTAAAACTTGAAGAACCCCGCTTACCTCACACCACATTTTGACATCTTGCAAACTGAATATAATAAGGTCTCTATTCAAATCTGTATCATTCGTTATAGGCGTTATAGCCAAAGCTTTCAAAGCATCCTTATTTTTGGAAAAAGATTCTAACGTCATTAAAAAGGACTCCATCTAGTTTTACAGGGTAATTTCAAAGACTGTTTAAACTGCCCATACGTACTTGTCTGTATATTTTCAAAACATGTCAATAAGCTGTGTATATTTTTGATTGTGTTGATAATGGTGCTTATTTTATCTATAAGTATCCTTTAATGGCTTGATTTGTTTTATGTCGGTATATATAAGATTCAAAGCGTGAGCTGCACATCCAAAGCAAACGATGATGGGGTAAACATTTTGGACATGTTTCCAGGCCGATTTCATATTTCTGGCATTATCTGTTATTATCGCTACAACTTTTGTTGGTGATATTTCGACCAACACTTTAGGAATTTCAGAACTCAAATATTCTGCTGTTACAGATAAAAAAAAATGGTTCAGGTGTGGTTAGAACAAAATTCAGGACACCTTTCCTATTATATAATACAAGGATTACGGTAAACTAAGACGAATAGCTTAAAAAAAATACTTTCTCGTACTCAATAAGACGCAGCATGGCGATGAAGTTTAGGCGATACCAAATTTTTCTCCGTGCCACAATATCGTCGTAGGTAATTCTTTTAGCCGGGCGACTAGCGCCCTTCTTCTCAGAGATGTGGCGCTCGAAGTGCGGGAGGGAGCCGCGCCGTAGATTCATGCCGCCGTTGAGTGTCCACAAGTAACTTAAAACTTGCATTTTCTTCAGCGAGGACGGTAATGAGAGAAAATTACAGAAATCGTAATTACTAGCAAAACTAGAGAATAAAAAAAATATCATTCCGTCTGAATGCTCTTTGGAAATAGGAGGAGAATGATAATTGATGATAAATGATATTGTCATGTTTTTTTATCATTTAGGTACTTGGTTTAATAAAAACTAAATTGTAATATGCGTTAGATGCATTTTTTTTAGTGTACCTCCCCTACACGTAACGTGGGGATTCTTTTTTTGCTCGTCTAACCCATAGTGTGGGGTGTCGATGGATAGGTCTTTCAAAAATATAACTGGTTTGAATAAAAAAAAACGATTAAGGGATCCGTTTATGAAGTATTAAGCTTTAAAGCGCAAATTTTTGTTAAGAGTCAAGTGTCCTCCCCCCGCAGCATATAACGAATTTAAAAGGAAAACTATGACTACTAAGTAGACTTAATTAGTTACTGAGATACAGGCGACTAAAGTGTTTATACCTACCAACTAAAAATAATCTAAGACAGCACCAAATAACTTTAAATAGAAAATTAGTTCATACATGTTGTTTTGGCTTCGGCTGATATTGTACAACACGCAAAATGCTAACTGCAAACATAATGCGCAAACAGTCAAAATGTACATACGCAAAATCAACATCATGACAAATGTACAGTACGCGAAATGTACAGTACGCAGAATGTACTTACGCTGAAAGCACATAAAGCAAAATGTGTAAAAAGAAAAATACGTATTTCGCGAATTGTTCAATGCAAAATGCATAATTCGCAAAATGTTACAAAAGCAAAATGCTTAATCGCCAAACGTACATAACGAAAATGTACAAAACGCAAAATGTACAAAACGTAAAATGTACAAAACGTAAAATGTAGAAAACATAAAATGTACAAAACGTATAATGTACAAGAAGCAAAATGGATAATAATGCTCAGTAGGCAAGGCACAGGGTGGTTTACCAAAACCCCTACGCAAAAAGAGGGTATTGTAAGTTTGACATGTGTATCTATGTGTGGATCGTAGCTCCTAAACGGATAGACCAATTGAGATGCGGTTTGTTTTCTTTTGAAAGCCTAGCCTACCTGGTTTGATTGGAAGTGTTCTTAGCTAAGTTTCATCAAAATCGTATGTCAAATTGAAATTTTATCTGAGAAAACTGCGGCTGTGTGAGAGGAATAAAGTTTTCCTTGTAGAGGGTCCAGTTGAGCAGTAAGTGTGAGTGACCATGTGTTACCCTGCCATGATTTTTTGAAATTGCCACGTTTTTCCTGGTTCATCTTTCGTTGGCCAGAATCTACAAAGTATGTATAGTCACGGTAAGAAAAGGTTCGTCACTTTTCGACTCTTTTTCTGCGCTATTAAGGTCCAAAAGTGGCGATCCTTTTCTTACCGTGACTATACATTTTGCGTATTGTTATTTTTTCGTATTGTGCATTTTGCGTATTGTTATTTTTTCGTATTGTTCATTTTGCGTGTTGTATTTTTTTCGTATTGTACATTTTGCGTATTGTTCATTTTGCGTGTTGTTATTTTTTCGTATAGTAAAATTTGCGTATTGCTCATTCTAACTTTGCACATTTTGCCACTATCGCGTGGAGTTCATTTTGCGTATTGTACAATTATCATATGTACATTTAATTGTATGTACATTTTGCGTACTTTACATTTCGCGTACTGTACATTTGTCATGATGTTGATTTTGCGTATGTACATTTTGATTGTTTGCACATTATGCGTGTAGTTAGCATTTTGCGTGTTGTACATTATCAGCCGAAGCCGTTGTTTTTTGTGATAGTTTTTTGTTTGTCGTAATGGCTTCGGAACCCTACATTGAGCATGGTCCGACATGCTCTTGCCCAGTTTTTAAATAGGTATATAATTATAAACCTCAACCTAGCATTATATACTCGTAAAACAATGAAGTTAAAATATAGTAAGAAATAAATATATTCACGCGTAGTTGAGCAGGAAAATGTGTCAAAACTCAGAATAAGTAGTAATAGAAAAATAAAAATATATAAAATACCAGCTTCTGCCCGCGACTCCGTCCGCGTAGAACTCGTTTGTATCGTAGCTCCATACAAATTTTAACCCCCCATTTCACCGCCTTAGGGGATGAATTTCGGGAAAAAAACTATCCTATGTCGTTTCCCAGGATTCAAACTGTCTGTACCAAATTTCACCTAAATTCTCTCGTTTTTGTAATTGTAATAACCCTTTTTGTGTACTCCTACTATTTTTTGTTTCTTTTGTTATACAATTAATTATTTTATATCTGTAATCGTTTAGGTATCTGTATAATATTCTTTAATAATTGTTAGCTAACAAGATAACTGCAAGCCTATTATTGTGGAAATAAATAAATCGGTTCAGCGGTTTAAGCGTGAAGAGGTAACAGACAGACAGACACACTTTTTCGCATTTATAATATTAGTATTGAGGTATGACAACTACATAAAAAGTTTCGATACATTCTTCTACAGAAACCGTGTCCCCTAGACAATAAACAATGTATGCATATTTTTTATGGCTAAGTTAAGCATGTCTATGTGATAGATATTATAGTAAGCTTTAGACATCAGCGACTTTTTCAAGTAAGTTTTAAGTACTGGAAATGGTAACTTTAAAAACTTCGTCAGTTAATTTATTATAGAAATGGATGCACTGGTCTACAAATAATTTAAAAACCTTACGGACACGATTTTTTTATAGCAATTGTGTTCTTTATTTCTTGGATTCTAATTAATACATATTTTTTAATAAAACAGTTGTTTATTAATGACAAATACTATTCTCATAAATAATGACGTTGCTGTCAAAACACTAATTTCTTTAAAGAGTAATCTCAAAGAATCAGGGGATTTTAGAGCCTAAACTTAATTTCTGGTTTATGTACGGGTGTTACAGAAAACACATAAACCGAAGCGAGGGCGGGTCGCTAGTTACATATAAAATACATTACTATTTGATATCTAGTCTGACAGTTTCTGAAGGCGTTAGAGAGGTTTTGCGATATGGGTGTAGATAATCTAGTTTATTACCTAAATTATTGTGTTATTTTTGCTGCTGTCTAACAACCTTCAACAATTCCATGCCTTAAGGTAGAGAATTCGTCAAAGTATTCGTTTCTCAAATTTTATGTTTATAGTAAGATTATCTCAAAAAGTGTACGTACCTACATACCAAAGTTTTTGGTGCATGTAGTACTATTTATTAGGTATATATGCTGGGGCCGCGTGTTAAAACATAACATTGTTAACTAACTTGACCCTGCGACTTCTTCTGCGTTAATTTTCTGGGATGAAATGAAGTACATCGCTCGAGAATGACAAAGCTTTATCTCCGTGAAACAAATCTGATTTGAATAGGTAGTATAACCCCGTTTACTGCTCCTACAAACAAACTTCCAGTTTGACTGGTTTTTAATATTATTTAGTTTTTTTAAAAGGTTTCGTTTTGGTATTTTGAATGGATGACTTTATGGGTTTATCAATTTTATCATAATACTACGTGTACCACACGCTTCTTGTAGTTAATATAAAAGACAGGCAAGGTGTATGTTTTCAATTCCATGTAAAATCTTGGTCTAAGTATAATCATTTTCGTTGTATTTATTTGATTAGGTTACAAAGATAAGGTATTATTAGCCCAATGAAACACTGACCCACCATAGAACTGTATCACAGTGACGTTATGATACTTATGATCGAAGCCGTAAGAAGTGTAAACCAATTGTTTATAATGTCTCGATGGTGGTGGTGGTTCTATGGTGAGTCAGGGATCGATTCGCAATGTGTTTCTCTCGGCTACGCTGGCGCCGCCGCAGAGCCGCAGCCGCAGCACTCGCAGCACTCGCAGCAGCCCCGGCGGCCAGAGAGTGTTCATAAACTATACTTGGGGCCGCGATCATTAGACATGCCAAAATTGGCATATCATTTTTAGCGAAGAATCTTATGAATTCACTATTGTATCGTGATCTCGTCAATTCTCTCAAGCAATACTCTTTTTAATGTTTTGCTTCATTAGCCTGTGTACTTAAAGAGCAATGTACGGAGTAGGTACATACATTAAATTGTGAACTATTCTAAATTTATTTAAGTCTAGCCTTAAATAATGCCTATTTACGGCCTTGTGATTTGAGGTAGGAAAACACCATTCTAATAAAACTATTGACTGACTTATCGAATTCACTTATTAGGGTTCCATATTTGAAGTTGCTATCTTCCTCGAGAGAGCGTCACGTTTGTCGTGCGCCCGGTGGGTGCCGGTGGCGCTCTCGCCGCTATAAATTGTGCTTCCTAAGATAACTTATGATAAATCAGAGAAGAAGTTATATTTATACAATGTATAGGCTGTTCGAAATAATTTTATATCGATTTATATTTATTTAAAAAGTGTTAGCTTTTCTCTGTTATGTTAATTAATTACATTAAGAATAATATTAAGCCATATTATAGTAGCTAAAATTGTGTAGTTAGTTGTACAACATTTTGTGTGTCAGTGTTTATTAAATTACCTCAATTGATTAATAAAACAATCACGGTCGCGGCGAGGGGCCGCTGCCAGGGGGGTTATTCTCTAAAAACAACAGACGGGCGGACGGGCGGACGAACGGACGGAATCGCAGCGGCGAGTTTAAGTAGTCCCGTCAGAGCGAACAAAACACATTTTAGCGCGTGCATTTTCAATTTGGCACCGTGGCTTCTGTCGATAAGATCGAACGTATAAGGCTGCCTAATTGTGAATGCACGCGCTAAAATGTGCTTTGTTCGCTCTGACTACTTAAACTCGCCGCTTGGACATTCACTCGTTCGTCCGTTCGACCGTCGTTGTTGAGAGAATCCCAGGTTCTCACGCCCTCTTAATGGCAGTTGTTTAATAGATTGTCGTTAGATAAATATCAAATATATCTGAAAATGCACAGTAGTTAAATTAATGTGTAGCAATTTATTAATTATTTAAGTGCATAGTACTGTCAAATGTTAACATTTGGTTTATGAAAACGAGGTTTTCGTTTGTATTGCAAATAATTTAAATTGTATGTGCCTTGTAAGCCTCTATTTATATAGTGGTGTACTTTGATTTAACCTTAATTCACAAAAATATAATATTTTATTTATTTCACCTATATTATTTCTGTTAAATAAAAACTCCACTTGATGTTCATTTTTTTTGGTCAATTGCTGCGCCTAGAATGTATGAAAAAGACCCGGGTCGCGTGGTCCGATAGCATAGTTAAAATTGTCGACTACTTTTTAAGCACCGTCAAATAAATTTAATAGTAGTTTATGCAATAGTTGTATAAGAGAGGTCAAAAAATATGAGTGGCGTGTGTTACGATGTGAGCTGAAGGCGAACATCGTAAAGGTAAGCGCCACGAGTGTTTTTTGACTTAGTTATACACCGTTGCATACAATACTTTTTCTACGACTAGGTTTCAAATGAAATGCAAAACTAAGCGAAAAAACTTACAAACGAACGAACGAAGTAAAGAACAACAAACGAGCGGGAAACAAGAAAATGACAAAATATGTAAGTATCTATGGTTTACTTTGTTTTTAAATTGACGGAATGGAAAATAGAATTATTTACAATTCCAAAACATTTTAATTTGACCAATCAGACACTTCACCAAATTAAATCCATCAGTCACAATACACATCGACTGTCAAACGGAACGATAGGTTCTTTTAGGTACGTGTTTCTCTTTAACTAATTTAAATCTTTCAAAAAAGCTTTGTATTTCGTATCAACCAACCAGAATACAGCTATTTTAAAATCGACCAATCAGGTAACTGAAATCATTTCTCAAAACATTAGGTGATTTATAGTCCCTATTTCACAATCGTTAAAATATGATTAAATCGATTGTGCAACGCTAAGCTTTGGCAGCTGGCCGTATCGTTTTATCTCAAAAACGCACAAGTGCTGTTTTGGGGCATAGACAAGATAGACTTTTCTCTGGATTATTCTGCGGACATATTATGTATGTTCTTATATTAGTGTTCGTGACTATATAAATGACAGATAAAAGTACAGGAGTAGGAAAAAGACTTTATTTTGTAAAAGTTATAAGTACTACTTATGTATTCGGGTGGTCCTTAAAGGGCACAAAAAAATATTTATTTTAATATACCGCGTGAGACTCTTCTATTCTATTCTAAGACACAAAAAACTATATTTTTTTCGCATTTTAATGTAATATTAAGGGGTCACCACCAGCCAATGAAAAATTAACATTTATGTTATTTTTAATTAAATTCACAATTTTAAACATAACCATTATTTTCAATGATAGTAAACTAGGCTATGGCATTTTTTTTGGGTTAGGTTAGTTGTGGCCGTTTTTTTTACAGTCAAAAGAGGGTATTGTTTGGCTCTCCGTTGGTGGTAATTGATTTATAGTATTCCTCAATCAAAAAGGTGGAGAAAAAGAGTGGTATAGATGAATTAGCAAGAGCGTGGAATTGCATATGTAGTGGTGTTTGAAATTTCCCTTTTCCCGTAAAATAATGATATTTAAGAAGAAAATTCAAAAATAATGTCAGTATGAAATTTTAAATATTATTAGGCTGTTTTTATTGTATTTAATTTAGCAACTGAAAGAATTAATACTGTTACTGCTGAGGAAGAAAATAAACATAGATGTCAAGAAGGGGAAATGGATCGAATTACAGATCATAATATTATTAACTAGCGACCCGCCCTCGCTTCGCTTCGGTTTATATGAGTTTTCTGTAACACCAGTACATAAAATAAAAAAATAATATACATATAAACCTTCCTCTTGAATCACTCTATCTTTTTAAAAAAACCGCATCAAAATCCGTTGCGTAGTTTTAAAGATCTAAGCATACATAGGGACAGACAGCGGAAAGCGACTTTGTTTTACAGTACTACTATACTATGTAGTGATTTATTATCAATACTTGTGACAGCTCAGATGAAGAATTAAATAATAGCGAATGAAAGCAAAATAAGACAATTCCACGCTCTCGCTAATTCATCTATAACATAGTGTTCCAGCTTGGAATAATACGACGAATAGTTGCAAAAGCATGTGTTATTATTAAGTTCAAACTTTGACTCGTGGTAGCGACCCTTAACCTAGATAGCAGACGGCCAAATCATATTTCCTTTTCTGAACTATAATATTAAGACTGCACTGTCTTAACAAGAATACGAAGAATCAGGAATGACGAAAAAGGAAGCAATCTTATTTAGTAGGTACGTACTTGACAATACCAGATGACGACCGAATTAAGAATGCACCGAGCAAACGCCGAGCGTCCATCGGCGCCCTCATTACTATTATTGTGTTTTCTAATTAACTAAAAAGTAATTGATAATATAATAGTGTCCGTACTTGACAATACCAGATGACGACCGAATTAAGATTGCACCGAGCAAACGCCGAGCGTCCATCGGCACCCTCATTACTATTATTGTGTTTTCTAATTAACTAAAAAGTAATTGATAATAAAATAGTGTGTGGTAGGTGGTATGGTATGGTAGCGAAAAATATTTACCTACCGTACCACTAAGGGCACCTATGGGCGGTGGTACGGTGGGTCAGAAGGGTATTTTTTTTAATTTAAAGCTGTGTATAAATAAAAATAAAAAACTATCTACCCATAAGTAGGTACTATTCTGAAACATGAGTCTAAAATGCACGTCACAAAGTATTAGCTAAAATTTAAACTCCGGCGTTTGAATCAAAAAAAAATCTGACAGTTGCATTCGAAAGATATGTTTACATTTTTTCACCTTTTTCCTTTGAAATAAGGTCCAACATGAGTTTAAAATGCACGTCACGACGTATTTGCTAATATTTTTAGTCTGGGGTTTGAATATAAGTACGAACAGTTCTGACAGTTGCATTCGAAATATATTAAGATAGGTATTCATTTGAAATAAGGTCCTAAAATGTAAACATAACTTTTACTTCGACTGTAAAGCCCGTGAGCAATGAGTAAGGCAATCGGTTTGTACTTCACTCTCACTGGCTCTCATATTATGCTCTTAGTGAGAGAGAAGTACCGTAAACCGAATGCTATTAATGCGCTCTTGACTGTAAGTATGTAATAAGTACTACGGACTAAGAGCTACGGACTCTGTATAAGGACTAGATACTCCGTCAGCATAAAATACCGTTTTCGATAATTTGACTAAACTTAACTTAGCACAATTAATGGGTTTGTTAGATCAATTTCAGAAAATCGTTATTTCCTAGTAGCAAAGTTGCCTTTCGCATTTTTTCCCAATAGCTTTATTTTCTCTCGCAAATTATTCATGACTCATGTTTTCTCGATAGCTCATTTGATAATCGTTATATTTTATGAAGCATTGTTATAGGTGTACCAGAATCTCATGGCAAATAGGGAAATTAAAAAATGTAGAGGGCAATACTAGGGAAATTGGACTAAACGGTATTGATACTGTGTAATTTTAAATCGGCTTAAAAAAACGAGGTAGTTTAAGATTCGACGAATTTGTATTTTTTTATGTTTTTAGGATTTTTAACATAAAATATATGACACTAGAGGTCTATCTATTACATTAAACTTCCAGTAAGTATAGGATAATAATTATTGCTCACAAATAATAGTACATTACTTAACAAGGGCTGTAAAAGAAAGAAAGCCCGAAATCGCAGGTATTGGAGACCCGAGCCGTAGGCGAGGGTTGTAAACATGCGATAGAGGGCTTTCTTTTTTACTGCCCGTGATGAGTACACAATTTTACGTCTTCACCTGGCCACAATGCGAGTTTTACCGTGCGCGCAGCGTGCGATAAAACTCACATTATGGCCAGGTGTTACGTAAAATAATAAACACACCATTCTTACTCGTTAAATTGATATACTTATAATGAGTATAAGAAATAACTTGAAATCTCATCTAGAACTAGAAAATGATTCCAAAAATTCTACTATCATTTCTTGTTCTTCATCTGCTGAGGGCGATGAAGAGAGAGGAGTATTTATAATAAACCGCTCTTCTAACATTTTCTCCACATGTTGAGAAAGCTTCTTCTGTCAATAATTTATTATCGCTGGCAGGTCTGTTTACATTCTTATCTGCAACTTTTTGTTTCATTATACCCCAAATCATTTCTATGGAATTTAATGTACAATGATAAGGCCTTAAAACTTCGTGGCCATGTGATTTCAATAATTCATTAATTTCATATAAGAGTAGACTGGTTTTGTTACACGGCTTCAAGTAGTTGACATTTACGCCAACGATCATCATAGTGCCCTCGGTTATAATTCGACGTATGGTAGTGCTGGGAACCTCTGTAATAAGTAGCATTTATGTAAGACAAAACATACCTAAACCTAAAAGTATCAAAACAGTTCGTTTCCACTTACCAGTCAACTCCACGATACGCTTTAAAATCGAAAATTGTGTTTGATTTACACCTCCTTCTTCGCGTACTGTATTACACACATTGTATACAATATTCCTAGCTTGAGATCTAAGCGGTTTTCTCGACATTTTCACCAGATAACAATCGTTGAAGGTGAATTTCAATATGTATGCAACGGTAAACAAACAATTCGACACGGCTGCCAGTTGACAGTTGCCATATGAAAATCAATGTTTTTTTACTTTTAAAAATGCCATCAGATTCTGGTAGACCTATATCTGATCGCATGGTTTCCTGGATGTTTGTTTTACTTGTAGAAAATAATTCCTGACTCTTTTATTCCGAACCCATTCCGAACTCTTTTATTACCCAAGAAACCCAAGGATTACTTCAGCAAAGGCGACAAATGATCTCAGATGGTAGAAGAAACACAAGTGAGTTTAAAGATCTTTGTAAAACTACACGAACACATGTGGAGAGAGACATTGAGGCATGGAAGGAGGGCATAGTCGAGTCTGTTATCGAAAAACATCAGGGTCCTAAAGTGTTCTGTAAGCATATTAAACCGGGGAGTCAACAGATTACAAAGTTGAAGGACACAAATGGTGTTTTGGTGACGGATAGGTTAAAGATTCTTAAAGTAATCGAGCAGTATTATCAGGTATTGTACTCTCCTACGACAGAGAAACCGAGCATCACAAACCGCCCTAAAGTAATGAACATTGGGTCTGAGGAAATGCCTGATATAGACTGCGATGAAATAAGGAAAGCCCTATCCGGGGGAAAGAACGGCAAAGCTGCGGGGGAGGATGGAATATTACCGGAAATGCTCAAGTAGGGCGGTGATCTGCTAATAACTAAGCTAGCGAATTTATTTAATAAATGCCTCCTACTGGGTAAAATCCCGAAGAACTGGGAAAATGCGGTGGTTGTCTTGCTCCACAAGAAGGGGTGTAAGGCAGATCTGAACAACTACAGACCCATTAGTTTGCTCTCGCAGACTTACAAACTCTTTTCTAAGGTGTTGACTAACCGCCTTACACGAAAATTGGACTTTTATCAGCCAAAGGAGCAAGCCGGGTTCAGACAAGGCTACAGTACAATGGATTATATTCTGACTATGAGAGTGCTGATCGAGAAATCAACAGAATATCAAATACCCTTGTGGATGGCTTTCATAGATTTCAAAAAGGCCTTCGACAGCATAGAAACTTGGGCAGTTTCAGAGGCCCTCAGAAACGCCAGAATAGACCATCGCTACACCCATATCTTGGACACCATTTACAAGAACGCAACTTTGAAGGTGGCTATTCCTCAGCACACTAAGCCGGTTAACATCAGAAGGGGGGTACGGCAGGGAGACCCAATCTCGCCTAAACTGTTTACTCTGGTACTGGAGGACATCTTCAAGAAACTCGAGTGGGAGAACAAAGGACTTTCGATATCGGGTGCAGGGTTATCTAATCTTCGATTCGCAGACGACATAGTGCTGTTCGCTTATGGCCCGGAAGAGCTGCAGACTATGGTCAGTGAACTGCATAACGCATCTTATGTTAAAGGACTGGAGATGAACCTGGGTAAGACTAAGGTCATGACAACAGATACCGCAAGTACCGCAATAGTTACAGTCAACGGTACACCACTAGAGCGAGTAGAAAAGTAGGTATGTCTACTTAGGTCAGGAAGTTAAAATGGGAAAAGAGAACCAGGAAACGGAAATCGCCAGGAGAACACGTCTGGGTTGGGCAGCCTTCGCGAAGCTGGACTTTGCTTTCAGAATGAACCTCACCAGTCGTCAAAAAGCACGTATATTTAACCAGTGCATCTTGCCAGTCCTTACTTATGGAGCGGAAACTTGGGTGACAACCAAATCTATCCTCCAGAGGTTAATAGTCACCCAAAGGGCAATGGAGCGTAGGCTGGTAGGAGTAACATTACGGGATCGGAAGACTAACAACTGGTTGAGAAAACAAAGCAAAGTTGCGGATGTAGTAAAGCGTATAGCCAAACTGAAGTGGCAATGGGCTGGTCACGTTGCCCGAAAGTCAGACTCATGGTGCAAGACCCTATTGGAATGGAGACCGTGGGAGCAAAAAAGACCGGTTGGAAGACCCCAGATGCGTTGGAAGGACGATATCAGAAAGGTTGCGGGAAATAACTGGATGCAAACAGCCCAGAACAGAACAACATGGAGAAAGCTGAAGGAGGCCTACTACACCAAACTGGTTGAGAATGGCTTGAGATGATTATTCCGAACGTACTGGGAATACCGTAGTAGAATAGAGGCCCGTTTCGTAACATACCTATCAAAGCATACCTATTAATTGACAAGATTTCATATTTTCAAGACTTTAATTTTATTCGTTTTATAGATACTGTTTGGAAGGAGAAAGACACTAATAGTTTTAAATTTTCTCTAGAATGAATAATTATTTTATTATTAATTTATTAAGATGTACTTATTCTAAAAGGGCGTAACTTCATTTTTACGACACACTGGACATATTACGTTAGTCCAATCTGTAAATATAAAAAAGTATCATGTCAACCGATAAAGCTTGCACGAAAAGTTTAACCCTGGGTTAAGACACACAAGGGTAGAGACACGCGTTAACTCTGGTCCACGCAAGTGGGCGTAAGGGCCACTTGCACGCAGAATTTAACCCTGGGTTAAGGCACTAACTCGAGTTAGCAGACGTCAGATTCATACGAAAACTGTCATTTTAACTCGAGTTAGTGTCTTAACCCAGGGTTAAACTTTTCGTGCAAGTGGCCCTTACGCCCACTTGCACGGACCAGAGTTAGCGTCTTAACCCGAGGTTAGGCGGCAAACCACATACAAAAGTAGACGCTTAACTCTGGGTTAAGGGCTAACTCTGGTCCGCGCAAGTCCGCCTTAGTGTCTTAACCCAGGGTTAAACTTTTCGTGCAAGTGGCCCTAAGTGTCTATCCATCTGTCAATAGTGTCAATGTCTAATTTGAAGTATGACAGCTTTTAGGTATTAGCTTTCAGGCAATGGTATTATTATCTATTCAGGCATAGTATTGGTAAAACTCGATATTTTTATTAACTAACTTGTAATTTAGAAAATAAAGAAAAATAAATCTAAACAAATATTTTGCCGTGTTCAGGAGGTAAAACTCTTTCGATTCGTATAGTAATTTGCAGGTGTCACCAAAATGAAATGTTGTCAATTCCCCGTGGCCAGATCTCAAACAACGAGACTTTAATCTTTTCAATAAGTAGGTACACTTCGGACCTGTCTGCTTCAGACAAATAAATAGGTATCTACTTGACATTGTCATTGACATATGACATTCTGTATCTATCAATCACGGTCTTGTAAAACAGCTTAGAAAATATTAATTAAGTAGGTACATTGAAAATGGAAGATGATCGATTACCGTCATGTTCGTCGTCTTCAAATACAGCATTCGAATTTATTAAAAGTACCTACACATAGAGGCCAAATTTTTGTAAGAGGTGGGTATAGACTTTATTGTCGACGCACAAACAGTTCTGGATCAACCGCTTGGAGGTGTGCCAGTAAAGGCTTGTGTGGTGGCAGTGCTCTTCTGAATTTGCAAAAAAATCGAATTTTAAGGGAATTTCAACATTCATGCGTGCCAGATTTTCAAAGCATTGATGTGGAAAAGAGAGTTGTGGA
This sequence comes from Acleris laterana, assembly GCA_963966035.1. Lineage (NCBI taxonomy): Eukaryota > Metazoa > Arthropoda > Insecta > Lepidoptera > Tortricidae > Acleris > Acleris laterana. Next base: position 56,951,185 of record OZ014438.1, on the reverse strand, counting down.
GCTTAATGAAAAAGTTACCTCTGACTATAAAAGCCAATTCCATTATTGTATTCTGAGCATATGATGACTATGAAATCGGAAGAATATACAGATAAGATGCCTTCCTTTTTTAGGGTTCCGTAGTCAAACTAGGAACCCTTATAGTTTCGCCATGTCCGTCCGTCCGTCCGTCCCCAGTCTAGCTCAGAGACTCGTTGTACTAGAAAGCTGTAATTTGGCATGAATATACATATTAGTCACGCCAACAAAGTGGTAAACTAAAATTTTGAAAATTTTTTTTTTTTAATGCCCCTTCCTACACGTAACGTGGGGATGCCTTTTTTTTTTCTTGCCTACCCCATAGTGAGGGGTGTCGTTGGATAGGTCTTTCAAAAATATTGCGGGTTTATGAAAACAATTTTTCGAAGGGATCCGTTTATGAAATATTAACGCTTGTTAGAGTCAAGTGTCCCCCCCCCCCCCCTACAGCCAAAACTACAAATACTAAAAATCTGAAAAATATCTTTAACGAAAGCGCATATAACGAATTTAAAGGAAAACTATCACGGCTAAGTAGACATGATTAGTTCCTGAGATACAGGCGACTAAAGTGTTTATACCTATCAAAATCGCCTATGATAACTTTGATAGAAAAATTTGTTAACGGGGCGTGCAGGACGCGCGGGGGGAGTCAAACTGTCCAAGCAACAAATCTAGCGACAGCCGCGCTCATAAGCGCGAGCGCCTAGATGCTGTTTGGACGTGCCCTGGAATGCTACCTACAAGTTTGCGATTTGCGATCTGAAAGTTTACAAATTTTCGATTAGATTATTGATTTGAGTTGAGTACCTATCGTTTGGAAAACTTAAAATTCTATTTACTGATCCTTGTTTTTTTTTAAATTTCTATTAATTACTATATAAAAGATTTAACTTTTATTGTAATTTAAAGTCGGTTTGAAGCAGTTTAGATACCTACCTACATAGGTATACTGATCTCACACTTAAAAGCTTGGCTCTTGTTTGAGATATTATATACGAATTTATAAGAAAAAGAATCATTACTAAGTAGACTTAATTAGTTCCTGAGATACAGGTGACTAACGGGTTTATACCTAAATACTAAAAATCATCTAAGACAGCGCCAAATAACTTTAAATAGAAAATTGGTTCATACATGTTGATTTTTGAGATAGTTTTTTGTGTTTGTCGTTACGGCTTCGGAACCCTATACTGAGCATGGTCCGACATGCTCTTGCCCGGTTTTTTTTAAATAAGGGACGCGCTATATAGATCGCGTAACAAACACGTAGATAGGTTACAACTCGACTGCTGTGAAAATGTGATGATTCCGCAAAAAAAATCGGATAATTACCAGTGTGCAAACCGAGGCGGCATTTTAGTCTTCATAAGCACCAATAGCAATGAATGGATAAAGAATGTTAATACATTTTTCTTAGACGGTACTTTCAAGATGGCCCCGAAACCATATACCTAATCAAATTTTTAGTATCCACGGTGATATCGTTTCATTCATTTTATCCCTATTGCCAAACAAAAAGCAGAATACATACGAACATTTGTTTGCAATAATTAACACGTTCACGGACAGTACGTCGAGAGACGGAAACTGAGACCCTCGTGAAACGGCACTGCGGCTGTGGCCGGTGTTTTTAATTACACCAAAAACGGAACTCCGTCCACGGCCGGCCTTTTCCCATAGCATTTATAGGAAGCACGGACTCTGTGCCGTTTTAGGTTTTAACATAAGCCGCTAGTGTCACAGCAAAAAAGCTCTAGGGCAACCTCAACCTCATGCACTACCCTAAAAGGGGAACGACACGTGTTATGGCACATCACGGCTGTAGACGTAACGGCTGTGGACGAGCTGCCACAATAGGTAAGATTTTTTTTACGACATTACATACATATTTATTCCGTCATAAAGTGGCACAATGTTTGAAACAACGTTAGGTAAATGTGACAGTTCGTCCATTTCCGTAGAAAATGTTGTATGGAATTTATTTGTGCCGTATCACGCAATTTCGAGGTTGGTGCTGTGTCCGTGAACGTGTTAAAGAATGTATTCCAAACTTCACGCCCACGACTGCAATCATGGATTACGAGCTTGCTGCATTCAAGGCCCTGAAAAAAGTGTAAGTACGCGTGTGTAAATATCTCCGGGTGCTATTTTCACTACAGCCAAGCTATTTGGAAAAAGGCTACTGATCTTGGGTTAACAGACTCGCGAGAGGCCGGTAGCTACATCAGCAAATGTGTTGCCTTGTCTCATTTACCGAAGCTTAACATACACGAAGGGTGGTATGATGTATTACAAGCGACACCTAAAGTTAAACATTGTCGACACTTTTAATAACTACTTACTAGACCCCGGTATCGGAGGTGCAAAATGGTAGCTGTCAATTTCGAGCCATTACTAGGGAAGGGTAAACATTGTTTTGAAATATTAACTTCATGTCGATAAACATAGTTATATGTCGATATTTTATTATATCATAATGATAGCGTTTATTCTATAAAGTAGGACTATATAATTACAAAACCAACATGTATTGAACATTTTTATTATTTACAAAAAAAAATCTTTCATCATTAAGAAGTTTTAGTTATCTTCTTAGCATAAAGCATTCATAAATAAATTTAAAACAAAATATAAACTCTTTTATATTCACCAAAGGTCATACCATGTTCTTGATGAATGATCAGATTCTTTGCAGTAAACTAGTGTAGTTACAATAAATATACACAACAATTATAATATCTTACAATTAGTCATATTTATCATTAGAGATATATGTCTCGTAATATATTACTAAAATTTGTTCTAATTTAACGGGTGTTAGACTTCTTCTTCTGTAGTTGAAAATCCACTTTAAGAAAGAAAATGACTTTTCTACTTCGACAGAAGTAATGGGCAAGAAATTACATTTGGCGTAATTCTGTACTGTATTCTTATTTACATCATCAGTAATTTCAACACTTTTGCCATCCAACAAACTTTGTAAAATTTGTATAGTTGTGAACCCAGGATTTTTTTGCAATACATTCCGCATTTTTAAATAAATAAGTTTTCCGATTGGATGCAAACGTAATAAGGAAAGTTTTTTTGTTACCTCGAGTATTACATCTAAGGATTCTTTTAAACAAAGGTTTGGATCTTCTAGCTTTGTTATTGAGATCGATAAAATTCTAAAATTTTTATCGATGAAATTGATTTCGTTTATCAGATTTGCATCAGAGAACAATCTTTGTGCTTTGGCTATAGCAGCAGCTTCAGAGGATTTCAATTTAGAAATAATATTCTTAACCTTATGGAAATGATCTTTATAATAGCTGACAGCTTCTATCCACGTGCCCCATCTCGTGATGATAGGTTCAGGAGGAAGAGGAGTATTAGGATATTCTAGTTTAAACATGTCTATTCTTTTAGGGGCTTTTTTAAAAACTTTTTTAACAAAATTTATTAAACTATTTACCTTCGGATAAGCTTGTCTCACGGCTTCAGCTACCCTGTTTAGGCCATGAGCTACACATGTCAAATGAGTCATATTTGGGTAGCTTTTCTTTAAATTTTTACCCGATGTTACCATGTATGACCCCGCATCAGTCACGAAAAATAACAATTTATCACAGTTTTGTTCGTAATTATGGCCCCATAACTCGCGAAGCACCTCATTTACTAGATTACTAATCGTGATATTGTTAGTTGAGTCTAATTTTCGTGAAGCAAAGATGTGGGGCTTAGATAAATAATTTGTTAAAGCTCCAACTATCACATTAGCCACTTTTTTACCCATTGAATCTGTAGTCTCATCAATGCTCAAATATATATATTCGTTGGACAGTTCTTCTTTTATAGCATCTTTTTTCTCATTAAATACGAGGGCTGCTACTTAGGTAACCGGAATCCAGGATTCCAACATTTTTAAACGCTATATCTGACCTCCATGGTAAAATTTGAACTTTTTTTAATACTGGCCGCTATATATTTTTTTTCTTATGTACGCTAGTCTTTTGTTTTTGGCGGGTTTAAATTTTAATCTCGCTGCAAGAATGGAACTCACTCGTGAAAATATTCGTGCTATGATTTATTACGATTTTCGGCGTGGTTTAACGCAACAACAGTGCATAGATCAACTAACTTCGACTTTTGGTGATGAAGCTCCATCCAAAACTACTGTGTATCACTGGTTTAGTGAGTTCAATCGTGGACGTAGTATGCTCAGGGACGAAGTTAAGGATGGTCGCCCGAAATCGGTCGTTGTACCACAAAATATTGAAGCTGTGCGAAAACTTATAATGCATGACCGTCATGTTACGTATCGCGAGATAGAGGCGACTATAGGCATATGTATGACGAGCATTAATAAGATATTACATGAACACTTAGCTGTGAAAAAAATTTGTTCGCGTTGGATCCCGCACAACTTAACTAAGGATCAAAAAGAGGCTCGCGTCGAATGGTGCAAGGAAATGTTGAAAAAATATAACCGTGGTGACTCAAAAGCTGTTTATAATATCTACACAGGTGACGAATCCTGGATCTATGCGTATGATCCCGAAACTAAACAACAATCAACGGTGTGGGTGTTTCAAAATGAGCCGAACCCTACGAAAGTAACTCGTGCAAAAAGCACCTTGAAGCAAATGGTGGCCTGCTTTTTTGGTATTAATGGCCATGTGGCTACAGTGCCCCTAGAGAATCGTAAAACGGTTAATTCGGAGTGGTACACGACCATTTGTTTGCCGGAAGTATTTGAAAAAATACGGAAAAACAACCAGCGACGGAGAATCATTCTGCACCATGATAACGCCAGCTGTCATACATCACGTGAAACGACTCGATTTTTGGAAGGTCAAAATATAGAATTAACGGGTCATCCACCTTACAGCCCTGATTTGGCACCCAATGATTTCTATTTATTTCCAAATGTAAAGAATAAATTACGTGGTCAACGATTTTCGACCCGTGAAGATGCCGTCGACGCGTTCAGACAGCACGTTTTGGAGATACCTCAGTCAGAGTGGAAAAAGTGCTTTATAAATTGGTTTCAACGTATGCAAAAGTGCATCGATTATCACGGAGAATACTTCGAAAAACAATAAAACCATATTTAGCCATGTACGTTTGTTTATTTTTTCTATTCCGGTTACATAAGTAGCAGCCCTCGTACTATAGGCAAGTAATTTTTGCGTAAAGTTGATTCTCTCGGTAATGTAACATCGCCATATTTTTTATTGAGACAATTGTCCATGAAACTTCTGAAGTTTGGGTTTTCCAATTTGGTCCAAGGTATGTTACAACTGATGAAAAACTTTACCAGATCTCGGTTAAAGTTAAATTGATCTTCATTTGTTTTTCTGTGAGTAAAGGTTTTCAAATGCCTCTCAATACAAAATTTTGTTGGAGTCAAAACGGAGTTGCAAGATATACAATATACTTTATCGTCCTGGTTTACAAGTATTGGAATGTCCTTTATTAAATAATCAATGTGACTAGGACACGCGTTGATGATTTTCTCTTGATGGCATTTCGACTCCATGTGCTTTTTAATATTCCAAGATCTGGAAATGATGTGTACACTGCACACTGTGCAGTAAATTTTTTCATTCGTTTTTTGGAGTTCAGGGTGTTCTGCAAGAAGTGACTCCATTTTCTATGGTATAAATGATTTTAGACGAATAAACTCGTAAACAGCTATTTAATCGAAGAAATTGTTGTAAAGTGACAATGATTATCTATTGACGTAAATAATTTATTATCAGTATAAGTGGCCAGTATTAATCTCTATTGAAAAGGTTTATCACAAGAGTGTTTATGCACTGCTCTGCAACTCGAAACATAAGAAAAGTAATAGCAACCATAGATATATATTTTGTTGTACAGTCGAGTTCATAAATATGTGTACACTTTATATTTTTACGATCAATGATTATCATAGATCAAAAAAAAATAACTGTGTACAACCTAATGTATAGAAAAATCGTGTATCGATATCAACATCAAAAATATGATTACCCATCCCTAAGAACTTGACAGCTACCATTTTGCACCTCCGATACCGGGGTCTACTACTTACTTACATGCAGAAGCAGTGGATACATTTACATACTGTGGGCATGCTCAGCTGCTACGGCCATCGGCACCGCACAAATAATGTCGCCGAGGGATGGCATAGCAAGTTGAACAGACTTATAAAAACGAAAACCAATTTATTGCATTTTATTTCGGTACTAAAAGACGAAGCGATAAATACTGATTTTGCAATATTAAATAATGACATTAATTCGCAAAATTTTTGACGACGGCAACAAAAGTTCATTGAAAAAGATAAAAAAAATGATAAACATAACGACTTGTATAAAACTACTAACTTATACTTAAAATATTACTGACATTAAAATTTGGTTGTATTACTTTCAAGAATGGACGAGTTTTATTTTTAATGTTATGTGTACGAGTATAAGACCGCGGGTGGTAGGACCTTGTGCAGGGTCCGTCCGGATCGCTACCACCATCTTATCCATTAACCTACCGCCAAACAGCAGTGTTCACATTGTTGTGTTCCGGTTTGGGGATAAGACAGCCGGTGAAATGACTAGCATAGAGGCATTCCATCTTCGCCCTCAGGGTTGGAAACACATTTGCATTCTTAAGATTGCATTGCAGTCTTGTGAATGCGAATGTCTATGGGTCACAGTTTCCACTTACCATCAGGTGGTCTGTGTGCTCGTTTATCTTCTCTATGCCGTAAAAAAAAAAACTCTAGGGGAGACCGGGGACAATGGAAACGATTTGACTTTGACTGCCTGTTGCCGTTTTATTTTTAAAGTTAGAAAGATGTTTGCCATAATTATTTCAAGATTAGTTATCTGGTTCCTAAATAAAGTATATTTGGTTAATAGTTATTTTACAATAATGTAATAAAGAGAATGGGGGAATGTGGTTCAATTGACCTCACACCGTTGTTAATTGAAACACTATGTAAGGTCAATTGAAACACCGTAATATCTTTGACACAATGAAAGTAATGTTATCAGTCCTACTCGTTTTCATCGCTATATTGGTATATAATACGACCATCAAAAGTTCACAAGCATAACATAAACATATCGTCATTTATAAGCATCAGAAAATCCCGATCATCAAACGCAGATAAAAAAAATATATGACTTGTAGCTTTCTTTGTTGCAGGCTACCTTATACATAAAGCTTAATAGAAAATAGTTTTAATGTTATAATAAGCTATAATGATATGGAATTGTGTTAAAAATACATAATTATACTACATACAAAAATGCTTGTTTCAATCATAACAGTGTTTCAATCATAACTTAATGAATAGATAAACTTGAAACGTCGGGATTTTAAATAATATACACAATATGCCTAATCGGTTAAGATCGTTTTATTATAAAACAAAAACAGTTATCTACAATAAAAATAATATCACGGCTACTTATAATATTGAAATAAAATCAAAAACGTATTTTGACTCTTTATTAATAATTATAAAATATTTTAGGAATAATCAACCTGTTAATTAAAATTACAATCAGTCTTGTCAGGTATCAAAATTTGATTAAAGTCGGTTTAGCGGTTTAGACGTGAAACCGTAACAAAAATTAAACGAACTCACTTTCACATTTATAATATTAGTAAGGATATGGTTAAAAAACTTAAATAAAATTCCTCTTGCATGTAGTTGTAACACATCAGCTGTATAGACTGTTCGACATTCTATATTTGAAATTTGACATAAATTCCATTCTAGTTTTGTACACAACTTCATGCAAGAGGAGCGTTACTTAAGTTTTTCACCTATTCGTCAGAATTATACTTAATACCGGACTAATACCAAAAGTGGCACCTATATCTATACTTCTATAATATTAATATGAATAAAGTAACTCTGTCTATTGGTTTATTTATCCAAATCACGGGCAAAAGTTAGTGTAGGTATAATAATTATTGACCATGAAAGAAATCATCATAATAAAGAAGCCATTTGCGCAAATTCATTTTTACATTTATTAAACCAAAACATGCGTCAAATACAGAACCTCCTCATATTTAAAGGCGACTACATTTGGGGACGATTAAAACGCCAGGACGTATGAAACGTTTCAATCGTCCACACGCAAGTGGTTCCTATCATCCCCAAATCACAGTTTTTAATTCAAGGTCAAATATTAAACGCAAAAACAACTCGAACACTGATAATTACCAATAATAAACATTCGTTAATTTATCACAATCACGCTAAAATAGTTAAATGAGTTAAAATACAAGAACAAACAAAGTTATTAACAAATATATATACAAGATGAGAAATACTTACTTTTGACCGCGAAAAAATTAAATCGCTCCGTGACACCGCTGCGTTGCTCGGTCGCTCGCGCGCTACTGACCATAGATTAAGACATGGCCGGCGGAGTCCTGAGTGTTGCGTCATACTCGTAGGTATTATAGTTTTTGAGAAATTTGACTTGTTTCAGTCATGACGTGTTTCAATTGTCCCCGGTCTACCCTACCTATTTATTAATTACTTAAGGGAAGCATCTTTTTATTTTCGTTTCTGCTTGTTGTAAGAGATTGGTTTTTAACAAAAAAATATTTTGAACACGAGTCCTTGTTTCTGATTTTATTTTTGCAGTACGAAGTGCTTAACCCTTTTCCAGGCATAGCACGCTACATCGGCCACATGAATTGGCAGTCAAGGTGCTGGTTTGTCAAAGTTGCTAACGCCATTCATAAGCAGGCGAACATAATTTGCATCAGATTTCAAACGATTGTTAAAAGTCCACGAGTCAAATTTTATCAGGGATGTACTGATCACCTAAGAGCTGTGACGGGTTTGTGAATTACATGGCAACAATTTATTGACAGACACGCGACCGCCTTTAACACTTGAAAAAACATGAATACCTACTTAGTATCAATTTCACCATATGATGTTAACCACTTAACAGACGATTACAGTGTTAACAGCTGTCAAAATGTATGAACTAACACTCAATTGATATTCATTAAATTTAACATCATTAGGTGAAATTGGCACTTTTGCTATAAGTAAAAAAATCGGCTAGTCAAATTTACGATGCTTCATAAAATATACACCGTGTTTTTTTTGATTTACAATAACTTCGGCGTATTACTAGGTACATCCATAGAAACTAATTGGTAGATTAGATTTTTAAACAATGCAAAAAAAAAATATATCTGTTTGGAACAAAGTTATTGAATGTTATATCTTTGATCATTCTAAAAGGGCCTTTAGAGTTAACTAATAGTGAGTGTCAAATAATACGTCAATGTTGGCATGACCATGGAATTAGTAAGTAATAACGTACCTACATCTGGAAGGTGCATTCCACCGATAACGCGAGCCGAAAGAAATGTACCTGTATGTGGATCTGGGGATCTGTGTATTCCGTGTGGTCTCCTATAATTCGAAATTGACAATTGAATGACAACTTAATACTAGATTTTGTTTGAAAGCTTTCAATGCTTGTATTTTGTTCTACCTGCTCTTATTAAGAAGTTCAAGACGGCAGCTACTTTTTCTCAGTCTGTCCACGGATTCATTGACGGTTGACGGTTGACGTCTTCAAAATCGATATCTGGGCATCTGTGTGGTCACAGATGCCCAGATATCGATTTTGGAGACAATCAGTTGAATAACTAAAAATTTCAAGATGGGGGCTACTGTTCCTCAATTTGTCAACGGATTAGTTGTCGGAGATCACACAGATCCAAAGATCCACAGATATCGATTTGGGAGTAAGTTGAATAAAAAAGAATAAGAGTAACAGTTGAATAAGTAAATATTGTTTCGTTTACTGCCCCAACGGCTTGTAAAATTAATTTGTCCGTAAATTGCCATTCAAATATGGTCACCTTTAGAAAGGGACGCAGTAAGCTTTAGTACATTTCTTTCGGCTCGCGTTATCGGTGTAGTGCACCTTCCAGATGTACGTTAGTACCCTTCCAGACCCACCCTACCCCTAAACCGTACCACTGGTGGTACTATGACCAATTATTTCTATTAAAATAGAATTTAATAGAGTCGACGGAGCTCTGCTGTCGCAGAGCTCCTATTTCTGGGTAATTTGGCCCTCCGGGCCTGCTGAAGAACTAACAAAACCTAAACCTACCTCATATTTATGATACTAATTTTGGTCAGTGGTACGGTTTAGTGGTACGGTGGGTCTGCACACTAATTCCATGGACGCGTATACAAACCTAACAATTGGAAACTCTTTACTCATAAGAATTAAAAGAAAATTGTTGTTATCAATTAAGAGCCTTTTCTACTAGTTCAACGTGATTAACTGATTAAATTTAAAAATTAAATATCTTTAAAACCGTAAGAGTTATCATTTGTCTGTCTTTGGGAAATTAACTTTATTTGACCTAAAGAACGTTCCCTTAAAGTTATCGTAAATCAAAAAAAACACGGTGTAGGTATAACGATTATCAAATGAGTTATCGAGAAAAATGCGTCATGAATAATTTGCGAGAGAAAATAAAGCTAGGTATTGGGAAAAAATGCGATCGGCAATTTTGCTACTAGGAAATACCCATTTTGTGAAATTGATCTACCAAACCGTTACTATGACTTTTCTCTACATTTTAGTTACTTATTTAAGTCAACATTATTATTTTTCACAATAACTTTTGAGTCGCAGCTTAGGAGTTTGTCAATCCATCAAATGCACCCATATTGAAATCATAGGTATGGTCACTATGGCCCAAAGAAAACAAGGAGAGGTTCTAAAAAACCAGAAACATTTCCAAGTGCTCAATATAAAAATATCATAATAATATTAAATATGTTAGGGGACACTTAACACTTACTTAAATTCGGGTTCGGTACTGGTTCGGTACCTGGGTACCTAGTGATTCTCTCAACATCGACGGTCGGACGGACGAACGAATGAATGTCCAAGCGGCGAGTTTAAGTAGTCCCGTCAGTGCGAACAAAACATATTTTAGCGCGTGCATTTTCAATTTAGCAGCATGGTTTCTGCCGATGGATGGAACGTATAAGGCTGCTTAATTGAAAATGCACGTGCTAAAATGTGATTTGTTCGCTCTGACGGGACTACTTGAACTTGCCGCTGCTATTTCGCTCGTCCGTCCGACCGTCCGTTGTTTTTGAGAGAATAACACCCCAGTAGGCCTTACTTGCATTTACCCTTGGCGAACCGAGCGCCTTTGTTGCATATTTTGTCCGGTTAGCAAAATGTCTTGGTTTGAAAAACCGCTTGTTCCATCTAGTCATACACTTAGTTCTAATGTAGGTATGACTAATAAGAAAAAAAAAACCGCTTAGTTCTACATCCATGTATGACTTCTTTGAACACGTAAAATGGTACTTTTTTGTTCCGTCTAGTCATACACCTACACGATGTAAATAAATGTAATTTCCTTAAATTCCCATTTTTTCGGAATTCTTACTCTTATGAAAATGTAAACATGTAGGTAAATATGAAAATGAGGTGGTAGGTTTTGGTTATGTTAGTTTTGCAGCAGGCCCGGAGGGCCAAACCACCCAGAAATAGGAGCTCCACGTTAGCGGAGCTCCGTCGACACTGATTGATTTGAAATAAGAGTGTCGACGGAGCTCCGCTAACGCGGAGCTCCAATTTCTGGGTGGTTTGTCCCTCCGGGCCTGCTGCAAAACTAACATAACCTAAACCTACCTCATTTTAAACAACTCGTTTTGTACACATCGTGTAGGTGTATGACTACACAGAACAAAAAAGTACCATTTTACGTGTTCAAAGAAGTCATACATGGATGTAGAACTAAGCGGATTTTTTTTCTTATTTATTAGTCATATCTACATTGTCATGTCGTAGAACTAAGTGTATGACTAGATGGAACAAGGGTGAAAAACGCCCTCATAGCTATACCTAAGCCATGTAGACGGAATGACTTGGCTGTAAAACGACTTAATGTCATAATGTTTTAATAGGTAAATGGTCTAGATAATCTTCACGTCCAAAGACTATGTAGTGGTTGTATAACATTTGTATAATTTCAATACATTAGGTATTTTACTATCAACTCCATAGTACTTTAATTTCGATTACAGGCCACTTACATTGATAATTAAGTAGATATTGACTGATCGATTTTGATGTAGTATTTTTAAAGGTGACATGATTATTATATTTTACATGTTATCCTTAGGACACAGGGTCCATTACCAAATATTATGTTAGGAGTTTTTTTTTCCTGTTTTTATGACTTATTGCTGCGAGGCACTTTGCCAGTGTCAAGTGGTTCGAGAGTTGTCATTATGGTTATATTAGGAGTTATAGGTCTACCAGAATCTGATGGCATTTTTAAAAGTAAAAAATCATTGATTTTCATATGGCAACTGTCCACTGGCAGCCGTGTCAAATTGTTTGTTTACCGTTGCATACATTTTGAAATTCACCTTCAACGATTGTTATCTGGTGAAAATGTCGAGAAAACCGCTTAGATCTCAAGCTAGGAATTTATTTATTTATTTATGATTTATTGGAGATCCAACAGCTTACAAAACAAGATAGAAATTAAATTACGTAACAAAAAGCCAATTAAAGGTTCTCACCGATAGAAACAAACTATTTAAACATAGCAGAAATAACAGCCAACGCAGGCACATACGCCGCGCTACACCAAGAGAACAAGAGAACAACCTAATGTATACGCAAGAATAAAAAACGGTATAAAACAAAAAGTTAATCATAAACAAACACTTATAGCCTAAGTAAAGAAGTTTTGACTGAGTAACCGCCTAAGCGTAGATGTAGGTGTGTTAAATACATCTAAATCAATGTCCCTAGCACAATTGTTGAGGATTTTACCTGCTCGCAACAAGAAGGAGTTCCGCCGATAGTTAGTAGATACAAAGGGAATTTGAATTGGTGGGTTAAAACGCAGTGAGGCCGCTGGCACCCGGAAGCTGACTTTCCTCAAGAGATCCGGGCAATCTACTTGTCCAGAGACAATCTTAAGGTAATATGTTAGGTCAGCAATCTCGCGCCGCTTGTACAATGGCAGAAAGTGGTGGCGTTTACAAAGGGTAATATAATCTGCAGACTTGTAATTTATCTTTAGCCGGAAGGATAGGAATCTTAAAAACTTTTTCTATACTCTTTCAATTCGGTCAACATAACAGTTATATTTAGGGTTCCAAATTTGCGATGCGTACTCAAGATTGCTTCTTACCAAAGCACAGTACAGGATCTTGAAGGTCTTAGCTTGAGTGAAATTCGTACAGCTTCTCATGACGAATCCCAACGCTTTGGAGGCTTTATTTATAATAGCTCCCACATGTTTTTCGAAGGTTAGTTTGCTGTCGTGAGTTATTCCAAGATCCCGGACCCAGGGTTCGGTTGAAAGTTTTAGTCCCTTCAAGCAGTAATCAAAGTCTACAGCTTGGTTCTTACGTGTAAAGGTGGTTACTGAACATTTGGCTGGATTTAGATCTAACTTATGGCGTTCGCAGTACGATTCAAGTCGACTTAGATCAGCTTGTAGACGGCCCGCATCCGCAACTGAAGAAATGTGTGTAATACAATACGCGAAGAAGGAGGTGTAAATCAAACACAATCTTCGATTTTAAAGCGTATCGTGGAGTTGACTGGTAAGTTGAAACGAACTGTTTTGATACTTTTAGGTTTAGGTATATTTTGTCTTACATAAATGCTACTTATTACAGGGGTTCCCAGCATTACCATACGTCGAATTATAACCGAGGGCACTATGATGATCGTTGGCGTAAATGTCAACTACTTGAAGCCGTGTAACAAAACCAGTCTACCCTTATATGAAATCAATGAATTATTGAAATCTCATGGCCACGAAGTTTTAAGGCCTTATCATTGTACATTAAATTCCATAGAAATGATTTGGGGTATAATGAAACAAAAAGTTGCAGAGAAGAATGTAAACAGACCTGCCAGCGATATTAAATTATTGACCGAAGAAGCTTTCTCAACATGTAGAGAAAATGTTAGAAGAGCGGTTTATTATAAATACTCCTCTCTCTTCATCGCCCTCAGCAGATGAAGAACAAGAAATGATAGTAGAATTTTTGGAATCATTTTCTAGTTCTAGATGAGATTTCAAGTTATTTCTTATACTCATTATAAGTATATCAATTTAACGAGTAAAAATGGTGTGTTTATTATTTTATTTGTGAGCAATAATTATTATCCTATACTTACTGGAAGTTTAATGTAATAGATAGACCTCTAGTGTCATATATTTTATGTTAAAAATCCTAAAAACATAAAAAAATACAAATTCGTCGAATCTTAAACTACCTCGTTTTTTTAAGCCGATTTAAAATTACACAGTATCAATACCGTTTAGTCCAATTTCCATAGTATTGCCCTCTATATTTTTTAATTTCCCTATTTGCCATGAGATTCTGGTACACCTATAACAATGCTTCATAAAATATAACGATTATCAAATGAGCTATCGAGAAAACATGAGTCATGAATAATTTGCGAGAGAAAATAAAGCTATTGGGAAAAAATGCAAAAGGCAACTTTGCTACTAGGAAATAACGATTTTCTGAAATTGATCTAACAAACCCATTAATTGTGCTAAGTTAAGTTTAGTCAAATTATCGAAAACGGTATTTTATGCTGACGGAGTATCTAGTCCTTATACAGAGTCCGTAGCTCTTAGTCCGTAGTACTTATTACATACTTACAGTCAAGAGCGCATTAATAGCATTCGGTTTACGGTACTTCTCTCTCAACCTTGACACTGGCAGAATTGTCCCACTAGACAGTAACCATTTAACAAAGAATTGAACATGAACTTGAGTCAGAGGGTGACTTGACAGATGTCAAATCACTGACGGATAAGTGGGACATAGGTGCGCACCAAGGCTCAGCTTTCTTAAGTGGTAGCGCTCAGATTCTTTAAGTAATAGTGAAACGAAGTCTTATGAATATAACTTTCGTAAGGCAATACAATAACGTTGGCACCCCAACTGTTACATGATTTGCCTCTTGCATTCTAGTCCTTCAACAATGATGCTAGACTAACAGAGGTCATGGACGGGCTTGCCCGTGTGTCATCCGAAGTACGCGTAGTTAGAAAGTTCGTCGGCGAAGTTTGAATTTTGCTCGTAGCTCGTCTTGGCTCGTACGCCTGTCACCGCCTCTGTGTCTGTGGGTGAGATGTTTGCCATAATTGTGTTGTAAGGTGTTAATTGTTTATTTTGGTTCACACATAATTCCTTAATAACTCAAAGTTTCCTCTGTCGGCGACATTTTGAGTGCTTCACCGTGTGTCAGCGACGCGAGCCGAGTGAGTTCGCGAATTTTAAGATCGCTACTTTATAGCTCGTGCGTAGGTCTCCGACGCGAACCGAGTAAGTTTGCGAACTTTAGGATCGCGGTTTTAAAGCTCGACCGTCTATCATCCCTTTTTTAAGGTTAATATTACTACAAAAGGTTTATCGTAGTTACTGCGTTTTGGCTTATAAGGCAGTATAGCATATTATGAAATTATAAGGGATCCGTTTTGCATTTTTGCTCCGGAACAGAACCCTTTAAATGAGGTTGTTATTATCACCGCCATCTAGGCTAGGAAGTAAGCATTACATTCTCCTTTATGTAGGTATTCACATTCACTGTACCTACCTATTCACTATTGTAATTTTAACGTATTTCCAGACAAAAACACATAAAAATAGTATTTGAAAGTCGCAAAGAAAACAATAATCAATAAATTAAAAAACCTTAGCATTAGGTTAGTCATTATAATTATTACGCAAATCACTAAATAAAACGTGAGTTCCCTTACGTGTGGCGTCTCGCGTTTCTATGGCACAAACTGCTCCTGCGCCGGCGTCGCGGATACTGGCGGTTTGAGAGTTGTTTATTTGATGCATAAATGGGCATTTCTCAGAAAGTTTGTACCATGTTGGAAAATTTACCAAAATTATATTTTCCTTAGAAAAGGGGTTTTTTCGTTTGATTCTTGTCCAGTATTTATTAAAGTTCCTGTTTATTCAAAAGTCTCGCCCAAAAAAACAGCAACATTACTAATAAATAATATTTTTTAGTAGGATTTCACTAAAAATATTCCGCTGAGTTACAAATTTAAAATAAAACTCCATTAAGGAAACTGCAGATAAATAAAAACCAAAAATATTTATCGAAAAATTATAGTATTCATCTGTCGGTCAAGATTAACATACTCGTATTTAAAATAAAATACTGCAAAACCATATTTTTCATAATTTCTTCGTCTACTGAGTTACATTTTGGCCATAAAGCCACTGGAACTTTACTGTATGTATGACATTATTTATGTTTCTGAAACAGCATTTTCAGCATAAATAAGCAAGTTTAATAAAGGTTTAACAAAAATAATCATGTTTCATTATCAGTTGAAAAAGATATCTTAAATTGTTTATTGAAAAGCCTCAGAATTGTGGACAATCTCTCAGTGGAACACAATAATCTCTAAGTGGAAAAGTAAAGCTCTGTATACAATCAACGTAAATTTGCTTGAAAAATCGCAAATCTTTTTATACATTAAAAAAATTCTTACGTCACTTTATAAGTGGGTATATTATCCCCGAAAACCAACGGTACTTTACAAAAAAATAAAAATTTCTCCAAAAAACCCATTAAATCGCAATAACGTCATGAAAAAAAAAGGGAACCCGTTGTCATATTTACTATAGCAATGTAACCAAATTCTTGCCACCGACTTTATTTTACATGTGATCAGGAGTAAGTAGACTGTCGGTCATTATTTAACGCGGTTTAGTTTTAAACTCTTTGAAATAGAATAATAATTTTCAAAATCGGTCCAAAATTGATAGAGAAATCGCGTAACAAACATACAAAAACATACCTCAGACGAATTGAGAACCTCCTCCTTTTTTTAAGTCTGTTAAACGAAAACTCTAATGTAAACATAACTACTTATCTACTGAGTGACGATTCCTTCCACTGAGAAACATTTATCAATTTTATCATAAATGTTTCTCGGTGGAACGTAACGAATCCTCCGTGAGTGGAAACAACTTGAAATAAGTATTACATATTTTAGCATTACCTACTTCACAAAAAACATCACATTTCTCTTTTATATGAATTACCTACACTTCAATAAGAAAACAATAAAAGTTAGAATAGCTTACCAAATACCTGCAAATTGTGGTCAGTCAGTGGAAGTTCAAAAATGTAACGTAAGATCACCAAGTTTTCGACAGCACTGTTCGCGGACAACTGACTCAAAATTCCAAAATTGCCGGTTTCTTTTTTTTTTCTTTTTTTTTTGGATTTTATGGCCTGGTTACAAGACCTTTAGGCCACATTGCCGGTTTCGTTGGGGTATCTGGGTTGCTATCTTAATAAAATAATTACCATCACGGTAGTAATGTTTACCAAAAGTCGAAGAATGAACGTAACTCAGTAGGAATTTCCACCTGTTACAAAATATTGGACTCAATTTTAAACCCATTTTTCAAACAGTTAGGGTTGATTTTAGCATAAATATATAGTAAAAATACATAAAGGATACAGTTATGTTGCCCGGTGCAAAAAATATAAACTCGATTTAGTAGTTGAAATATTTTTTAAGTTTGAAACTTTTTGTTATTTCTATGGTGGACACGGTCAAAACATAGGTATTTTTTAAAGTTAATAATTAATATAAATTAATATAATAGCTATTAATTACAATAAAAATACTCATTAGTTGACTCATAAAAATATCTATATTAAATAAACAGTGACTTTGCGATAAAGTTTGTCATACATATTAAAAAGTTACGAATAAATGTCAGGACACAAGAAAAAGTAAAGGTACAAACTTTCTGAGAAATGCCCAAATACTAGCGCTCAAAAAACCGGTAGTCTACAAACTGCGCTTTGCTCGTGTAAAATAAGTTTCTTAGTGAGTAAATCGACTTGTTCATAAAACGCATTTTTAAAAATACCGCGGTAATGGGTGCCGATTTTAGGGGGGGCGGTAATAGGTGCCCTTACCTTAGTGTATGTATGTACGGTCACGATCGTTAATTTGGGACCCATTTCAAGAAAAATATGCTTGAAATCGTCAATGTCATTAGAGATGTCACGTCATTTGTATCTATTAGGAAACTCAACCTTGTTGTTGTAGAAAGTCAGATTGACTTTGGACCTAAGGTGGGTACCAAATTAAAGATCGTGACTGTACAATGAGGTTGCACATACTATGTATACTCGTAGATGATTAGTGGGAGGAACCGCTTTTTTTGTTAACAGCACAACAGCCACACCTATTACCGCCTTAAAGCAATGTTCCAACGTCATCGTTTATTGCATCATGATATTTTGTCATTATTGTCATGATATACCTACTTATTGCACGTGTATGAAGAGACATATGACTGTGGAGGAATCGCGGGAAGTGTGTCTGTGTAATCGTAGCAAGGAAGTGGTGTCTACCTACCCCTACGGGAAAGATGTGTGAACGTGTTCTCATAAAAAACAATGAAATGACAATTTCTTTAACCTAACTAGGTATGAAGTCAATTGTTCCTAAATACCATCTTAAAGTCTTTAAATAGCCTTAAGTCATCGCACGTTTCAACTATTATTAAAGTAGGCAGGTAGGTTAACTGCAAGGAGACATGTTGACTTTCATGAATTTCTCCAGTCGTAATTCCATAAAACGTTCTTACAACAACATACTTTTACAAGCTCGTGTCTTTGAAATAACTTTTTACGATCAACATTTTTGTAGGTTCCCCTTCGCAAAAACAGATTTAGGTCCAGAGAGTCACTGTTATACCTTTATTTCCTCTGGGAAAAACGAAATCCTGGGTCAAATATCGACGACCGTAATCTAAATTGACGTAAGGGACAAATGGCTACTTTTCAGGAGAGCCAAAAAACTGTTTTTTTTTTTCATTTTATATTCATATTTTTTTTGTTTGTTTACGTATCATGTAACTAATAATAGCCAAATACTTATTTTCTTTAACCCTTTAACTACAAATAATTCAATTTATCATTTAACGCTTAGTTACTGAGATAGCATGTCCCTTACGTCAAAAAAAATAGTTCAGTATATACCCTTCTTCAACAGTTGACTTTAGAGTGAATTTGATGTATCTAGTACAAATAAATTGAAAGAAACGAAATTAAAGTGGTCGTAACTCCATTGAAACTAATCAATGACAGGGCGTAAAAGGTACATTTGAAATTATGTTAGGTGAAATAATAAACCAAAACATAAAATGTAAATGTGTTATTTATTAGAAAAATTAAGAGATCAATCATGTAAGTATAGACATAATTTGCCAGAGCTCGGAATCGCAATTATGTAGTGGTACTTGTGTGTTTACAGGACTTTCACTATTTAAATCTTCATTTTTCTTTTACTATCAGCAATATACGAGGTTTTTAATTAAAGTAAAGTGTTCTGAAGAAGTAAAAGAGATAAGACAATTCGAATGAAAGTTATTCGTTGCTCTCGTGTTATTGTAAACGAGTTTTTTTCTAATTATATTGCAACGATACATCACTATATACGCCATTATGAGCTCTCTTTAATACGTCGATAGCTAGTAACAAGTAATAAAATAAAATAAAATACACTATTCGGTGTAAAAACGATTAGAAATGTAAAAACATAAGCAATTTTAATTCGACAGTATCAATTAGAACTTAATAATAGTAGTACAATTAGGCCAAATGCTATCTTAATAGGGTCGAAATACTTACTGGTGTTCAGATACCAGCGTTGTATAAACGGACCAAAAATTCTTAAAATAAACTTAATAAAGGACCAAACTATTGTTTAAAGTATAGAGTAGTACTTTAAACAATAGTTTGGTCCTCTATTAAGTTTATTTTAACAAAATAGCACACAAGTAACTTAGTTGGTATTTTCCTAGGAAGTTATGTCGCAATACCAAGAATGAATAGATATTTAATGTATTTAGAAACGTAACAAAGTATTTTGGTTAGCATAGCATTTCTAAAGACTTGCAAAATAATATACCTACATAAGAAGACACAAACACGGTAATTGCATGTAGCCGAAACCTTGATATTTTATTAAATAAAATACTTACTGCAATAACTCTTCTCGATCCCGCAGTAATTTATTGCGTCGAGCTAAGAGTGATTCAATACTGTTCCTATTCATCGTTATCAAATCTCGGTTGCCTTCCTTATTATTAAGTACTTAAACGTGCGTGAAGTCGAGTGCTCGTGCAAAACAGAACTGAGCAAGCAGCGGCAGCACTCAATCCAGTGTAGCCAGGTGTAATTTGAAAAACGAATAGTTTTTTTATCAGTCGAACATACCTTTGAATAAACGATTAAAAAACCGTTTTTTTCTTGTTCGTATGTATGTATGTAAACGCTTTATTGGAAAACTAACAATTGAATTATGTATAGAGTATTCTCGTTAAAATTATTTTATTTTATTTCTATTGAAAAATTATAGTTATCACGTGTCGTGTTTATTGTAAATACTTTATACTCTGTTTGCACAAACAAACAAACCCTTGAAATATTATTTTAAATGCATTTATATCCATATTTTCTATCGAAGTCCAAGGCTCAAAAATCAATAGATTGTCAAGAAAATTCAGTAGATTTCCTAAAAATCAGATGAAGCGGCAACATTGTCAACCACTACCAGGAGCGACATGCTCTTTCTGCAATGTTTTTGATACACAAGGTGATAGTGAGATCTCTTTCACCCTCAAGCAACTTTAAGTGCGTTAGACTAATTTAGCTATATTGACGAACACTGCGTATGCCATCTAACGAAAGAGATAACGCTAACATTTTCGGTAATAGTTAAAATTTTGCAGCTATGTTTTAATGTAAGGGACGGTAGTTTTGAGATTTTACTTGTGAAAAAATGTCGTATATAGGTACTCTTAGCAAACATTTGAAACAATTACAAATTACCGTAAGGGTCACTGTTGCCTTACATTTGTGAAAGCAAAACTGCGTATCGTACAATTGCTTAAGTACAGAATAGTCTTTTACGACGCAGATAAAGAACCCCGCACAAAATGTTTGGTAAAAGCCGTTCGGTCTATTTGGCTGAAATTTTGTGGAAATATAGCCTCTAATACTCTGATGAAGTGTGTGAAGTTGCAGCTTTAATTAATGACCAGTTTTTAAAATACAGCTATTTAAAAATACATGATTATTTACGTAGTATTGACGTAGGTATGTAAGTAAACAGTTGCATATCGTCTCTTATCTATTTATCTATGAAGTAGCGAGACCAATTCAAATGACGAACGGCTTAAAGAACTCGTGGAAAATGTCAGAATTAATAAATCAATGTCAAGCTGTCATTTACTACCGACTTACAATAAAATATGTTTTTGCACTTCGCCCTGTAAAATGGCTTTTCGGAATAGGATTCGTTGCTATATATGCGACGCTGCCTTAGTGCCGCGAGCAATGGAGCGATTACTTAGAGAAGACGGTGATATGTTACTTGAATTAGCAATGGAAAGGCGGGATGAAGGTGGTGGATTGCCTGTCGACATTAATGCTGATACGAGGGCTGCTACTTATGTAACCGGAATAGAAAAAATAAACAAACGTACATGGCTAAATATGGTTTTATTGTTTTTCGAAGTATTCTCCGTGATAATCGATGCACTTTTGCATACGTTGAAACCAATTTATAAAGCACTTTTTCCACTCTGACTGAGGTATCTCCAAAACGTGCTGTCTGAACGCGTCGACGGCATCTTCACGGGTCGAAAATCGTTGACCACGTAATTTATTCTTTACATTTGGAAATAAATAGAAATCATTGGGTGCCAAATCAGGGCTGTAAGGTGGATGACCCGTTAATTCTATATTTTGACCTTCCAAAAATCGAGTCGTTTCACGTGATGTATGACAGCTGGCGTTATCATGGTGCAGAATGATTCTCCGTCGCTGGTTGTTTTTCCGTATTTTTTCAAATACTTCCGGCAAACAAATGGTCGTGTACCACTCCGAATTAACCGTTTTACGATTCTCTAGGGGCACTGTAGCCACATGGCCATTAATACCAAAAAAGCAGGCCACCATTTGCTTCAAGGTGCTTTTTGCACGAGTTACTTTCGTAGGGTTCGGCTCATTTTGAAACACCCACACCGTTGATTGTTGTTTAGTTTCGGGATTATACGCATAGATCCAGGATTCGTCACCTGTGTAGATATTATAAACAGCTTTTGAGTCACCACGGTTATATTTTTTCAACATTTCCTTGCACCATTCGACGCGAGCCTCTTTTTGATCCTTAGTTAAGTTGTGCGGGATCCAACGCGAACAAATTTTTTTCACAGCCAAGTGTTCATGTAATATCTTATTAATGCTCGTCATACATATGCCTATAGTCGCCTCTATCTCGCGATACGTAACATGACGGTCATGCATTATAAGTTTTCGCACAGCTTCAATATTTTGTGGTACAACGACCGATTTCGGGCGACCATCCTTAACTTCGTCCCTGAGCATACTACGTCCACGATTGAACTCACTAAACCAGTGATACACAGTAGTTTTGGATGGAGCTTCATCACCAAAAGTCGAAGTTAGTTGATCTATGCACTGTTGTTGCGTTAAACCACGCCGAAAATCGTAATAAATCATAGCACGAATATTTTCACGAGTGAGTTCCATTCTTGCAGCGAGATTAAAATTTAAACCCGCCAAAAACAAAAGACTAGCGTACATAAGAAAAAAAATATATAGCGGCCAGTATTAAAAAAAGTTCAAATTTTACCATGGAGGTCAGATATAGCGTTTAAAAATGTTGGAATCCTGGATTCCGGTCATTGATTTAGTATTATACTAGATACACAATCAGCACGAAAAAATGGCAAGTCAAAACTACTGCCGAATCGACTTGGGCAGTAGTTTTGCTATTAGTCTTGTTCCGACCACAGACAGTGGCAGTTGTCAATCATGACGAAATGTGTGGTGAAAAACTGCAAAAATAATAACAAAAAAACTAATAAAAAGGGTGGAATGTCTTATTTTACGTAAGTTCTATTTATTTTTAAACGTTTCAAGCTAAAATTATAATGTTTTCATGATTTTTAGGAATTTATTTTGTGCACACAAATTATGACTTACCAAGGAACAAAATTATCATAGAGTAGCTATTACTTTTTTAATTTTTTTAATAAGTATTTTTTATTTTTAAATTTAAGTTTTCCACGAAATCCTCTACGACGTGCAAAATGGGTCGCAATATTAGCACGAGATAGGGGTGATCAACTATTCAAGGCGAATAAGTCGTCTGTTGTGTGCTTGATCCATTTTCGTACAATTATATAATAAATTAAACTTATTTCAAGGAAATTAGGTTAGGTTGGGATCGCATCACAATACCCATATATAAAGTTCAAAATACATAATGGGTCATATTACATAATGGTCATAATAAGTAAACTTTTCAATATTTTTAAAAGCCAATGGGCTTTTAAAAATATAGAACCCATTAGGTTAGGTTAGGTTTGTTGTATAACAATCTTGAAAAGTTCAGGGTTTAAAAAAAAACCATTATATATTATGACCATTATGAATTATGACCCATTATGTATTTTGAACTTTATGTACATATTATGATAAGTGTAACCGGTTAGGCTAGGTTGGTTATGATAGGACAAGATCTTGTCTTGTCTGGAGTAAAGTGTAATGTTTTAATGGTTCATTTATGTATGTATGTATAATTCTTTATTCCAACATAACTTTGAACACCTGAGCCAATTTATATGTGTGTGGTACCGTTAGAATCATTTCACCATACCAGGTGACAAAGGATACCTAAACGTTAAAATTTGAATAAAAACAATCGACGGGACGGGTTTTTAAACCTTGCTTTGCATTAATTTATTCATTATTATTATTGTATATTATATATAGCTTAAGTTGTGTAATACAATGACAGCATTTATAAAACATGTCAAAAGTTTTTTTGCGTAATTTGTAATTTCGTTAAAACTAATACAATATAAATAGAGAAATTCGTCTCCATTCATTCGATGTCCACTTTTGTCATAAATGTATGATAATGGCGATTTCACTAAAGAGTTTTAAATATTTTAAAACATTAGTTTGCAAATTTGACACTTGACTGCTAGTATATTGAGTTTTTTTTTGCATGAATGCTTAAGGAAAAAAATAGCGATGTTAGCATGTATCTGAATGCAGCTATCAATGTCATTTGGGACAGTTTATAATTTAGTTTTGTGCGGGATTGTGTATCTTGTATATACTAAATCAATGATTCCGGTTACCTAAGTAGCAGCCCTCGTACTCGTATTTGCAATAATTGTAACTTTTTAATTACTCGGGATATGCAGACACTGAATAATGATCCTCAGTGTTTGCGGTTAAATATTTTACGGCAAACGACTTCGCGTACTTGTTTTATATGCAATGGTGTTAACAACATTCACAGATTGTCAGCGGAGTGTCGGGTTCATATTTTTGTGAAAAGAAACATCTATGTACCGGTTAGGTACGTGTGCTGCAATGTACACTTAGATGAAAGAGGTTTTTTGACCGAAGATATTTTAGTGGATCTGAGGTATATCAACAGACCATTTATATTAAACGGTAATGAGTTACAAATATTTTTGAATGCGTTACGTGACGAAATAAATATCAGTGCCCAGCGTCGGTATCAAGATGAAAAGGAATTGACAGATGAAGAGTTTAAAGCACTGTCCCCCGTTAATAAAGAAGATTTTATTGATTTATATAATTACTGTGACCGTATCCCTGTGCATGGTGGATATCGTTATGTGAGCAAAAAAGATCTTTTATGTTTTCTTTGCAAGTTACGGCAAGGTGTTAGTGATGAATTCTTGTGGGTTCTATTTCATTATTCATCAAGACAAGCGGCAAGCCTAGCTGTTAGTACAGTGAGACAATCGTTAGGAACCCGTTTTATTCGCGAGAATATAGGCTTCGAAGCCATAACAAGACAAGATTACATAGAGACGCACGTAACAGATTTTTCCAATCAATTATATAACTCCACACCAGACGTCCCAAAAGCATTAGTGTACAACGATTGTACATATTTAGACATAGAAAGAAGTTCTTGTTTCAAGACTTTGCGACAGTCTTTTTGCACTCACAAAAAGAAACATTTAGTTAAGCCCTCAATGTTAGTTGCTCCTAACGGATATATTTTAGATATTCAAGGACCTTACTTCTCCAATGCTAACAATAATGATGCCAGAATTCTCGTGAGTGAGATAGATAATGATTTTCGTGGAATGCGTGATTGGTTACAGCCACAGGACATCTTCATTGTAGATCGTGGTTACAGAGATGCAATCCTCAGATTACAGGAAATAGGCGTACAAACAATAATGCCACCTGTTCTAAGACCCGGTCAAAGTCAATTGACAACTGAAGACGCCAATTATGCACGGATCGTGACAAAAACGCGATGGGTAGTGGAAGCACGTAATGGACATTTAAAAAATATATTCAAATTCTTTGGCCGTGTCATTTCGACATCCCATGTTCCGAATTTGAACATTTTTCTTTTAATAGCTGGAGCTATAATAAACAAATACTATGGGCCTATTACAATGCCGGATGGTAATGTCCAGTTAGCAAATGAAATGCTTCATCGTGTTGAAGACGTTAATGTTATACAGGCACGAGTTGAAGCTGAAAATCTTGGCCGGAGAAGAGCACGATGGACTCCGCTAACTGCTGCACAAATACCATTGTTTCCACGGTTAAACCTGGAGTATTTGCATTTGATCACATTCGGAACATATCAAGTGAAACTGTCTCCCGGATATATACAAGACAGTACATTGCGTCATATTAACGACTTAGCAGCGGAAGACGAAGACGAGCGAGTTTTCGAAATAGATGAGAACTTCAATGAGCTAGGATTTATTAAAATAAGGGCTACATCAAGATTCCGAAACGCAACATTTTATTATGTGTGGATTGCGTTTGCTCAAGAACATAATAATGGGTGTGATGACGATCCCATCTTAGGTTATTATTGCACGTGTAAAAGTGGAGCAAGAACCCTTGGTACATGCGGTCACGTTACAGCAATATTATGGTTTTTAGGTTTTGCCCGATTCGAAGAAAATGTGAAGTATCCGTCGTTAAGAACGCTTTATACCATACTTAACGCAGTCAATGCACAAAGGTAGCCTTGTACAACCAATTATACATAAAATTATAACTAGCTGTGTACGTTGACTGATAAGAATAATACTTAGGTAAGTAGAAAATACTGAACATAAAAATTAGTATATTTTAAAAACTGGTCATTAATTAAAGTTGCAACTTCACACACTTCATCAGAGTATTAGAGGCTATATTTCCACAAAATTTCAGCTAAATCGACCGAACGGCTTTTACCGAACATTTTGTGCGGGGTTCTTTAGAAAATTATAGTTACATCTAATTGTGATAGAATGAATTTTGTTTTTGTAGATAATTTTGAGAACGTTAAATGATGTATCGTACCTTTACTTATTTAATGGCTCCTTACAGCGTTAGGTAAATTGCGAAGATGAATGTTACACCAAGAAGTAAATGAACTTTTTTTTATTGCTATCGATACGTCGTATTTGTTTGAAATACGGAGTCAAAGTAACATTTTTTTAAGGCTGTAAGGGGCATGTTTTTTAAGGCTATTGAGATGTCACCTATACCATAATCGATAGAGAAAAAAAAACTGAACAGAACTCCATTCATAACTCATTTTCGCCATTTTGTCCCTTACGTCAATTTAGATTACGGTCGTCGATATGAAGTGGTGTTTTGTGCAAGAAATAAAATGCAACATTGTCCTACATGGTGCGAGATTGCTGTGTCGTGCCTTGTGTTATTCTTTGCACCTGTGTGGAGTATAATGCACCTAAGTGAATTGCAATTCTAGTTTATTTATACTTTTCTTTTGGGAAAACATTACACTCGCGAGCAAAACCGATAGGGAATATTCATTACTTTACACAGTTTCAATAAAACTATCATACTATCCAAATCCGTTTCGTATAAGTCTTGTTCGATTTTGCTTTTATGCAAGCGCTATATTTGGAGTGATACCAATATCCCTTTAAGTTAAAAAAGCCGTTCGATTGGCATTTTAAGCGCAAAACCATGTGAAGTAAAACAATGCTTAACTTAGGTATTTGTTGCGTGTGACGGAATAGTACCTACGTACACACAACATCACACCTAACTAACCATTAAAGACAGAGCAGAGAGAAAAAGAAAGAGATGTATATATGTGTATTATGTCAACAACATACCTACACATTCTAGTGCGACTCTCTTTCATGCAATATTTCAGATTTCTGAAGTGTATAGCTAGATGTGTTGCTGTGTGTACCTAATAATACCTCACAGCAGATTTACTGCTGTCAACATTATCAATATACAGAAACTAGATGATTGTGCAAAGTTTCAGGATACTCAGGATTTACTTATGCCTGCTTAGTACCTACTGTAAGTAGGTACCGTTCAAATTTTAAATCGCATTAACACATTGTCTGCAAACCGAAATACCTATACTGCCCTCCTAAACCAATAAGCAGTATGTGAAATTTAATCAACAGAGCTGATTCATATCAAATTTTAGTAACTTCATACAAGTTTTGACATTCCTCTCCGAAATTTGATCCAACGGAAGTTATAAAACCCAGTCTAAGTGTGTTCGCATTGATTTGATAATTACCAGAGGCAACACTAACTAGAATTTATAAATGTATATGTTTCGCGACGTTATAATCTGTGGTTTGTTCATGTTTGTGTGTGTTGCTTGGTTTATCGAATTTAACTTATAGAAATAAGAGTCGTTTTAACAAAATATTATTTATGTACCTTCATACTTGTGCATGACATTCGCTACAACTACAACCGTTACTTGAGTTTTGTTTATTTAACACGTGTTAAATCATCTCTACCATGGCGGACTCAGTTAACTTGTCGTTAGGTAAGTCCTAGATATAACATTGCGTCGGATCTATTTTGAGATCCTGGAATGAAGTAAATTGTAGATGTAAAAAGCAATATGCTATTTCTATTATACGTTAACTACCATTAAAGTAATAGTAAATATTTTCCTATTATAAGATCATTCATACCGGCCACCAACATAGCGCGAATTGATGCCATCTGTTAGTGTTAACCTCTCTTATCGCATGCGTATGTTATGTATGATGATGGATCCGAAATTAAGAATTGTTTATTTAATCATTATCTGAAGAGACGAAAGGAAACTAGCAAAGCAGGCCGGCTTTTGGATAGGGGCACTATCTATAAAATTTCTTTTATTTAAAAAATTGGGCTAGTCATATCTTACAAATCAAAACCTAAAAACGCAAAATACGATAAATAGGTAGCTGAATATTTGGTATGTTATTTGGATCCCTTAGGGAAAAGTGAATTTACATTTTGCAAGCTAACAAATTTGTGTCACCTACATAAACATCAAAAATCTGCAAAAATGTCATACTATTTTGGTATTTTTGCAGTTCAATTAATGAATTATGGGTTTTTTTGTGACTTGTTGTTAACCTCTACCCCAAGTTATGATAAAAAAGTCGTAATGTACTTGGAGCACCCATTACTAATGTCAATTTTCACTGGCATATGCTACCTCAAAAAAAGTACAAAGAGATCTGAATAATGTCTCAAATGGGATATCATCAGAGCAGGGTCCTGTCACTCCATACAACAGAGTTCTTCTCAGCGTTTTTTGTTACTTACATCCTTCTTATCTTCTCCCACCACATATTTATCCGCATGCTATGTGCCAAAATGTGCCTATTCACGAGGGTGTGAAATACATAATTATTTGTGTATCCGTCCCATGACATCATTAATTTCGTTCCTAAGCGATAGTTGACAAATTAATAATAAATTTATTAGTAAGGCAATTTGACATTACAGATATTAAGTTGTGCATATGCTACGTGTAAATGTTGACACTCAACTGATATTTTGCTCCTTTAGGATTATAGTGTGACCGAATTCAAAATTTTCAGTGTTCGACTTAGAGTTATAAAATTATTACTGTAGAGACATAACTCGAAATCCAAAATTTGCTAATCAGGTCACTATCACTACATACGAGGGTTGATCCGTATGCACCACCCCTGACCTCTTTGCTGTTACTTGGTTATTAAAACCTTTTTGCTGTAGGTTCATAGACATTTAGAGGTTATTATATATATAAAAAAAAAATGAACTGTCAAACTATTATCGAGCTACAGCTTACTGAAATTGTTGAGTTGCGATTTTTTATGAAAATGGATCCTGTTGAGCAGAGGGCGGTAATAAAATATCTACAAAAAAAGGGTATGACACCAACTCAAATCCATCGAGATATTGTGGCAACTGTAGGGAGAGTGTGCAGTATCCTATGACATAGTCAAACGTTTTTGTCGAGAGTTTAAGTGCGGAAGATCGAGTTGTGAAAACCAACATGGCGGTGGACCACCTGTAACGGTCACTACAGACGAAAACATTAAAAAAGTTCACGATATTGTGTTACAAGACCGGCGAATACGTATCAGGCAAATTGTTGAAGAGACTGGCTTGTCATATCATGTAGTGCAACAGATACTTACTAAAGAATTGGGCATGAATAAGATCAGTGCAAGATGGGTGCCACGAATGTTAACCATTGATCAGAAAAGGCATAGAGTATTGATTTGCGAGCGTCTGTTGGATATGTATCAAGCAAATAAAGATAATTTTCTCCATAGATACATAACCATGGACGAGTCTTGGGTACATCACTATGATCCCGAAACTAAAGTTCAAAGTAAACAGTGGAAACACAGTGGTTCTCCGCCACCACGTAAATTTAAAGTGGCATCGTCTGCTGGAAAGGTTATGTTGTCTGTATTCTGGGATGCTCAAGGAATAATCCTGACTGACTATTTAAAAAAGGGAGAGACTATTACAGGGGCCTATTATGCAAACCTTATTCTAAAATTGCGAGAGGCTATTAAAGAGAAACGCCGGGGTAAGTTAACAAGTGGCGTTCTCTTCCACCAAGACAATGCTCCCAGCCATACGTCCTGTGTTGCTAAGGCTGCCATACACCAAGCAGGCTTCGAATTGGTGGAGCACCCACCGTATTCGCCGGACTTGGCCCCCAGCGACTACAGGCTATTCCCAAAATTAAAGGAATTTTTAAGAGGAAAAAAATTTTTGGACAATCAAGAGGTGATATCTGTTGTGGAGGAGTGGTTTTCAGAGGTCGGACAAAATTTTTTTCAGGAGGCTATTGAAATGCTGGAGCACCGATGGAATAAGTGTATTAGTGTAGAGGGAGACTACGTAGAAAAATAAAATATAAATCTTGAATGTAGTTTCATTGTAAGTTGGGTAGGGGTGGAGCATAGGGATCAACCCTCGTAGTATAAAACAAAGTCGCTTTCTGCTGTCTGTCCCTATGTATGCTTAAATCTTTAAAACTACGCAACGGATTTTGATGCTGTTTTTTTTAAAAGATAGAGTGATTGAAAAGGAAGGTTTACATGTATAATAAATGTTTTTTTTATGAACGGGTGTTACAGAAAACTCATATAAACCGAAGCGAAGCGAGGGCGGGTCGCTAGTAATTCTAAAGATGCGATTTGTATCTGCAGGTATCCCGGCCTATAGGTAATTATAACAGTAGGCGGCCAAGAGTGGCGTATCTGATAATTATGAAGAAACTTTATAAACTGTGACCAGGGTATGATTTGATAGATGCAAAAATAAACAAACATCTTCCTAGAAAAGCCATCATGTTTCTGGTGGCCGTCATATATAATGCTTGCCTAGCTGTTTTGCCTGAGACTGGCTCATTTCCCACATCGATGGAAAATAGCTCAGGTAGTAATGCTTTAAAAACTTTGGAAACCCCAGCATGAAGCTCCTTCCTATAGGCCTATAAGTTTTCTTTAAATTTTGGGCAAGGTACTAGAAAAACATCTTTTGTGTAGAATTAATAAATAGTAACCGGATATCATTCCTGCTCACCAATGTGGCTTCCGCCAGAAACGCGGTACTATGGAACAAGTAGGTACATTGAATCACAGACATCAGCAGTTGCACATTTGAAAAACACCAATATTGCCCAAAAGTTTTACTGGACATAAGTCAGGCTTTTGACAGAGCCTGGCGTGATCGATTACTGTACAAGGTCAAGAGCACTCTGCCTCATTATTTATTCTGAGATTTTATTTAACTAACAGATGCTTTGTAGTCAGAGTAAACAATGTGCAATTGCAACTTTTTAATCAGACATAGGAATCCAGGGTGCAAAATGTTATAACAAGTAGCGAGTTCCTATATCGATAAACTCACTTATTGATGCTTGTTCTATATACTAGTAATCACTCACTTATTGATGCTTGTTCTATATACTAGTAATCACTCACTTATTGATGCTTGTTCTATATACTAGTAATCACTCACTTATTAATGCTTGTTCTATATACTAGTAATCACTCACTTATTGATGCTTGTTCTATATACTAGTAATCACTCACTTATTGATGCTTGTTCTATATACTAGTAATCACTTACTTATTGATGCTTGTTCTATATACTAGTAATCACTCACTTATTGATGCTTGTTCTATATACTAGTAATCACTCACTTATTGATGCTTGTTCTATATACTAGTAATCACTCCAAGTTTTGTTTGTAAAAATATTTTATAATTAAAAGTACCTACTTAAAATAATAACGTCATTCTCTTCTTATTTTTCAGAACTGTTTTTGATACTTTACTCATCATAACTTTTTTCTACTTCTGTTAAAAAAACACGATCACAGTTTGATCCATATTTTCGGGCGTTAAACGTGTCCGCCTTGGTTTATAAATCCATTTCAGGTGGCATTTAGCCTTCAATTTCTGTGGGGGTAATTGGGCCTAAAAATTTTTTTTAATATTCTGTGTGAACTTCATACTCGTCTTCAGAACAATAATTACAATGCTGCTGCGAAAGCAAGGTCAGCATATCCTGGTTATTGGGTAAACAACACACAAATGGCAGCATTTCTAAAACGGAGTAGGTAACAATAGTGCTTGAGTTTATAATTTAGTCATGTAATACGAATTAAAAAATATAAAAGATAAAAGATGTTTATTCAGTAAGTAGGCCTCACGGGCACTTGAACACGTCAAAAATTCTACTAGCCCTTCGCAAGAGACCACTGCTGAGAAGAATCGCCGCAAGGAACTCATCAGTCCGTCGATTTTTTTAATACACAATTATATAACTTATATAGCATTATACAAAACAATGGGTATACCATACAATAAGAAATAAATAATATATCCACGCGAATATGTGTCAAAACTCAGAATTTTTACCAGAACTAATTAGTACTAATAGAAAAATAAGGATTATAAAAATTTTACTTAACTATGATGGTGCAAGATCACTACAAATACGATACATTCTCCTACAGAAACCGTGTCTCCTAGACAATATACTATGTTTACATATTTTTTATGACTGTTATTATTAAGTTATTAGGCTGTTAAGTTTAGGCCAAGCACTTTTAT